>OY856409.1:558982947-559170447 GCA_963693085.1 Alisma plantago-aquatica
CAAGCCCATGAACCAAGGCTTGATAAGCAAGAAGAAGAAGAAAAGAGAGAAGAGAAGGAGTCCAAGAAGATCAAGGACACAACCTTCAAAGCTCAACTTGAAGAAATGGTTCGACAACCACAACTTGCACTAAAGTCCCCTACTCATTCCTCAAGTGAAGATGAAGGCCCAAATGAGCATGAAGCAAACTACTCAAAGGGCAAACACTTCAAGGGGAAGCCTTCTTCATCAACTCCTAGATGCTATGAATGTGGCAAAAAAGGCCATTACAAGAGTGACTACCCCAAGGCCAAGAAGAGCCATCACAAGAGCAGCCACAAGAAGGACAAGGAGTACAAGAGAGAAGGTAAATATAAGAGAGAGAAGAAGAAAGAAAGAAGAAGCAAAGATGCAACTCATGCAGCTTGGGAGGAGTCTTCCTCAAGTTCTTCTAGCTCCGAAGATGGAGAATGCCACCTTGCTCTCATGGCCTCTACAAGTGAAGATGTAGGTGAGGCAAGTGAGGTAAGTGAAGTCAATTTGCATGAGTTGTCTAAGGAAACTCTTATTGATATGATTAATGCTTGCCGATCATCTTTTACTAAATGCAAATCTAAACAGAAAATGTTAGGAAAGATAATAGATGATCTTTATGCTAAAATTGATATTCTTGATCAAAATGAAAAGCTACACCTTGATAGTATTGATACCTTGCAAGGGTAATTTCTTGATCTTGAGCTCCAATACAATGGAGTAGAGGTTGAGAACAGTGTCTACCTTAAAACCATTGTTGCACTTAAGGAATATAACCAAAAATTCCTGGATGAGATAGATGTTCTTAAAACTAAAAATGTAGAACTAAATCTCATTGATGAAGCTAGGAAGTAAGAAACTCATGCTTATCAAAAGAAAAAAAAATTCCTTAAATCTGAAAATGCTAAGGTGTTTGCTCAAGTTAATGATCTATCATCTAGACCAATAGAATCACAAATACCGATAATACCAACATGTATACCGCCAATACCTCCATTTTTTGATGGTTTCGGTGCAAAATGCACTACTAACTTCACTGTACCGACCAAAACCAGCGGTATACCGATGGGTATACCGTTTTTTGCGAGAATGACTGATGTTACTTATTGGGAGGAGAAAAGAAGGTGCATTTGGATGATTTTTGGCAATTGGAGTGTTGGGTGTTGGAAATCATGAATGAGGAACCTGGTGCTGAGTCTGGTGCTGAGAACCTATTGAGCTGACAGTCTCAACAACATGTTCCTCATTCATGATTTCCATCACCCCAAAACTATTATGCATTGGTGAAAAAATAGAATTTATGACTCTATGTTATAGACCCACATTCATAGGAGATGTTTGATATGGATTTGGGATATTTACTTTAGATAAGCACTTTGGAGGAGATTTAAATTTAGCTTTACAACCAACATCTTGAGAATCGTCTTCATTCACAGCAAGAGCACAATCACCTTCTTGGAACATAGGAGTAGGTGTCGAGGGAATAGATCTCTGACCTTCATTTCTTCATGTAGAACTTCGGCTTACCAGCTTTCTATTATACTCATATAGGACTTTATTCACTGGAATTCCATCCTCAGTAATTGTAGCACTCCGACCCAAATCTAATTCTGATATTTACACACCTTCAAGCATAGTTTGAGTTGGGGTTGATTCATCATCTTTAGAACTAACTGAGGTGAGAAATTCACTCCCTCCATTAACTGCAATAGAACCAGATTCACCCTTGTGAGTATCAACCACCAGGTTCTTTCCTTTTTCAACTACAATAGTTTCATCAGTACCAACGTTCCCAGATGATATAGCTTTCATCTTCTAAATCTTTTTCGGACCTTCAACAGGTACCACTGCAAGTTTTCTTTGTCCGCACATCACATCATCATGTCCAAAGAAACCACAAAATTGACATTTAGATGGAATCCATTCAAGTAACAAATTGACCTTATTAACCATGCCTTCATCACTGACTAGAGTAATATTACTAGGAAACTGAGTCTCCGAAGAAACCACAACTTGAATCCTCACAAACTCCATTCTTGAACATATTTTCATTTGCTCATCAGAACATACAGGAACACCAATCATTGAACCTATCCTACCCAGCATTCTTGAATCCCATAGTTCAATTGGCTAATTATAGATCCAAACCCATACATGTAACTCTCTAATCTTCTTCTTTGCTAGTCTATCCCAACAGACTAGGTTCTTAACCCTAGTTATCATATTTATGACTCAAAACCTTTAATCACGGTCATCATTATCCAAATTGTATTAAGGTCTTTGATTTTAATCATATTGTACATATTATCTTATTATGAACTTCTAGATAAGATCATGTACAATAAAGTCATCATAAGCTACCACATTCTTTTTATAACTTGAATTACACATGTTGATGATTATTATCCTAGAAACCCTAATTATTCATCATCATCATCCTCGTCATCTTGGATTCTCATTGTATTAAATGTTATCATATTATAACACAAACTAAAAGTATTTAATGTACTCAAAATGATAATCATCAATTGTAGGGCTTCCATGTATTAATCACCACCTAATCATGTATTAGCCCTACTTTTGGAATAGGAAGCATAATCAAGTCTTAGAACTTTTTTATTTAGACTCCACTCGCTCTCCTGATCAAGTTGGTTTATAATTTTTCTATATTTGGGTAATCCTAACAACTTCTATGACTTTCAGAAAATATAGTTTATTAAATGTAAAATACCTTGAACATGGGTGACATAGCAGCCTCTTATCGGGCCACACTATAAGGATACATTTTCTAGCCGGATGAGTGGGGTTTCGCCCGTGCCTTAGTTTGATCTTGAGTCAGTCAATCCAAGCCAAACCCAGCTTTCAACTTTACCTCCCACCCTTATCCTCGCACGAGGGGTCTGCTCCACGAGATGCATGGCGTTGTGCTAGCATCAATAGTGACACTCATCCCCTAGTGGCCGAGCCTAGTGACTGCTAGCATTTGCCTCCTTCTCCACCATTTTAGTCTAGTCCTACAACTCCACAGACCACCACCTCCAACCCTTCTCTCTCTGTCACTCTCTGTAATCCTAGGTTATCATGAGATGTTGGGTCTCATGCTGTTGTTTCCCTACTCTCTAACAAGGAAGCATCATCTGAGGGAGATGGTTGTCCTTCAGAGAGACTAGTCGGCTTCACAGCTCTGCATCCTTGTGCTAAGGAGGTCTTCCATCCTCATGTTTCACCCATGCTAGCCCCTCTCTCCTACCGATCTGTTCAACTTTCCATCATGGCCTCATGTCCTGCCAGTGCCTCTAGACTGAGGACCCATGGTGGCACTTTGTCCAGCCACAGTTCCTTCAACCCAAAGGTATGGCCTTGAGAGATCCTTCCCTTCACCACAACGAAGCCAAGGGAGGCCGCTGATCTAGGTGAGGAGGTTGGGGAAGCCTTCAAGCCTCGCCCCCTCAAGGTACGTTAATGATTCTAGATGAAAATCCAAATACTAGTGGAGAAGGAAGTATATATACAGAAAATCCTCTTACTTATTGGTGAACATTGTGTTGTGTGCTTCCTCTTCCATGACAATAGGTTTCAATGCCCCCATATATATAGGTGTCTCATAGATGGATGTGGTTGGCAAGAAATTAATATATTCCACCCCCCTTTCCTTATAAATAAAAATCCTAGATTTTTCTATATACACCCAAAGGTACATAGGAAACCACCACTTTCTTATTAAAACTTGGATTTGACAGACCTTGATGTAAAAGTAAAAATTAATAAAATATATGGTGACTCATATATATGATACCCTCTCACATCTTCCTTTCTCCTTTCCCTTCTTCCTTTCCCCTCAGTGTTCAAGGAAGATCTAAAAGTGGCAAAGCATGGTTTTTGACATAATGACATTCTATAAACACACCATTAGCTACTTTCAATAATTATTAAAAAGATACATTTTATTCAACAAATTAACCCCAACTAAAATTAGGATAAAGGCAAGGCATGATTGACCAATAGTCTTATACAAGAGATTATCATGAGTCTTTAAGGGTATTATATATTTTCTTTGCATTAGTCTCTCTCTTCAATGTTTATGAATATTATAAGTTGTTGCAAAAAAAAGGAAACCAATAAATACCTTTCCCTTGTAAATTACATGGAGCAAAACTAATATATTTCCTTTCAACTTTTGGGATTTATCTTTCCTCACAATAATATCACATCACATGCAAAGTAGCTTTTTTTGTCAAATTCTAGAATTACCTTAGTTTCCTCATTACCTTTAAGTATTCCAAAAGTCAGGTCGAATTACCCTTATATGATGCCTCAAAAAGTGTGTTGCAAACCATGGTTATATAATTACTCTATTAATTATCTAAATTATAAATTATCTTAGAATATTTTGGAAACTTTCTCATTATTCTAGATTTCAATTATCTTAAAAATCACAAATCCATTATTATTCATATACACAAATTTTCTTTTTATTTATTAAACTTGTGTCACAGTGACCTATTGCAAAGAATATAGTCGTATGGACCTAACTTGGGCCATGGGTTGAACCCATGCCACAGTGTGGATTCAAAATAATTGTATTATTATGATTTGGTTATCAACTCAAACATCCTACTTATATAATGCATGTTTATCAAACTTGAGGATCTTACATTCACCCCTACTTAAAAAGGAATTTTTCCCCAAAATCCAAACCTAGTAAGGTTAAGGTGGATAATAACTCAACTTAGCTTAGGGTTAGCAACCCTTCTTGAATATAATTTTTCTAGTTCATCTTTAACAACTTCATTGATTTGTAATTTCTCGAATTACTGAGTTTGGAACTGAATTCAATACAAGGTATTCTACATCCTCATCCATTTGCATGATATTATTGTTTGGTAATTACATTTTCACTTTTGATTTCAATTTCACTTGGCAATTACCTTTTCACCTAATTTTCCACACTATTATTCATTTATATTCTTATAAGACCCTACATGATGTCATAAAATTTCAACTTAGTTTATTCATTCTCATATGTCAATTTTTAAGCATAACATGTGTATATCCAATCTCTCTCTCATATTAAGATGAAATGAGCATTTGTCTCTAGTACAAATATAAATATCATCCTATTCCAAGTGCATATATGGTGTATTCACATATTGCCTTCTAATTCAAAATTGTAGTTGAATCATCCTTAACAATGAAACCAATCTTGAGTACATTTTAAGTCCAAAATTTTCTTAACTTTCATGCACTCACATGGAAAGTGATTTTCCCATAATTTTTGAGCTTATGCACAAATCCCTTTAAGATTCTATTCAAACATCATTACATGACTTCTTGTATTGTTTACATTTACATCTCACGTCTCATTGGCCTTAGTCATTCCCTTAAGATTTCTAGGGGTATACATACTTTTTCAAGTGATGTCTTCTTTACCCCCAAGGGTCTCATGCACTTATGGAGTGCCTCTCACACCCCTTGGGCCTCATGAACTCATGATTATGGCCAATCTCGTGACCCTATGGGCCTTGGGTACACATGGATAGCTATATCTTGATCCCACAGTCTTATGCACTCAAAGAATGATCACCTCCTGACTTCATAGGTCATATGTACCTTTAATCATCCCTACATGATCTCTACCCACCCCAGGGTTTATTGAGATGTCAAAATTTCATTTCATTTCATTTCATTTTTCTTAAGGTATTTAGAATAATATTTCGAGCATATTATTTTCTATATTATTTATTTAACTTGGATTTCCACCATCTCTTATGGTGCACATTATTCACTTTATGTCCCTTCATTGGGTTCACGGAGACCTTATCTCATGGGTTTGGTCTTCATAGTGACCTTCCCCTCCAGGGCTTGGTCACACTCTGTCAGCCACTTCCTCTATGACTTTTTTAATGTCCCTCAGAGATAGAATACTTGGGTGCAAAGTTAATTTTTCTCAATATATGTGCCGTCATGCTTCATATACTTAAACTTTCAAACTTTCAATGACATTTAAAGGTACCTCAATTCTTAAATTGATTTGTGAACTCATCCTACTAAGGAGGATCCTCACCTAGGGTAAGATAAAACTAATACTTGGTGGTAACAAAATATAACAAAAGCATACTTGACCAAAGTTGTATATTAACAAAACAGAATGTGTCTTTTATGCATATTTTCCATTACATAATCCATGAATTTACTACCTGAGAGTTGAGTGCATTAAAGCCTTATGATCTACTAGCAAAGCATTCTATCGTTATATAATGGGATCTACTATCAGAAAGTTGGATCACTATCAAGTACTTTACTACCAAAGAGTTGAAGTGCTAAAACATCATGGAATATATATATATGTATATATATATTATGTTTCATGTGTTTAAGACTATATATGTAGAAATTCAAGCAAGACATCATGCAAGAACAATTATTTCATCCAATGTGTACACCAAGCATTTTGTCACACATAAGAAAACTATACTATATAGCAGGCCAAGTAAGAGGTAAAGCGTATCATGAAAAGACAAATCTAATCACCACATATTCCTCATGTCAACTACAACCACATTCAATGTTTATCATGATTATTATCTCATTTCACTTTGTCATATTAGGTTGTAAACTTTATTAAAGGTTCATGCTGAGATTAGCCATCTATTTCACATTATCATATTTCATGAATATGGTTAGCCAATTATAGACAAAGAAATGTTTAACCATTTCTAAGTCTTCCATCATGTCATATTCATATATCACATCTCAATGCTAGACCAGTTTCATACATATATCATATATGGTTGTGCTAAAAAAACTTATATGAGTGGCTTGCCAAACATATATCAAGAAGTCCAATTGAGGTTCCCCTAATCCATTACTTGAGGGTGTTGCCATGCTCAATATCTATGAGCTCACTCAACTCTATGAGTATTGTATGTACTAGCTCAGTCTTCCCTCTCTGGTCTAGGGTTCTCAGGTCTACCTCATTACCATCAATCATCAACTTCAGAAGATCTATCCACTCAAGCACAAACATAACCAAAACATGATATGGCATTTTTTTCCTTTGTTGCAAAAAAAGAGAATTTTGTATCATGCTTTGGTTCTGTTTGTGATTGAGTGGCTAGATCTTATGAAGTTGATGATTGATGATAATGAGGTAGACCTGAGAACCCTACACCAAAGAGGCTAGATATGACATTCTCTTCATAGCTCTCTACTCATGAAATATTCTTACCCAACTCTCTTTCTCATAAACAACCACTTGAATCCTATGCGGGGAACCACCAACCCGAGCATGAGGCTTCACAACATAGTAGCATTCCTTACCTCCTCAGGATCTTAGGACTATCTCTCCCTCACCTAGATGGTAGGTATCAATTATCATATTCCCATATATGCAAGCAACCTTTTTCTCCATCTCGAGGGTTTGGTCCTCCCAAGGACATATAGGGTACAATAAGATAATAGCAATCATGCATAAATAAACTCAACTCATTCACTCAAGAAGTGATTAATTTCTCATATCTTGGAGTTTAGGTTTTTTGACCTTCTCCCTCTGGTTTGCACTAACTCTTTGGAGTTAACCCTATAACTAGTACTAACACTAGAGGTCCTTATTTTGTAGAAGAGGTTGAGGCTCTTGTTGATTCACATCTTATCTTAACTTAGCTTATCTTATCTTGAATAAGAACACCTACTTGCATTATCAAATCTTATGTCAAATCATCAAAATAGAGATAAAATTCTCAAATCTAATTGAGATCTTCATAAACCGTGTTATATCATTATATAAAACTTATATCATATCATCTAAAATTATTTCATCTATTCCATCTATTACATATTTCAATCAAGGCTTTAGACATCTAGTCTAGAACTAATCCCTCTTCTAGACTAATGTCACTCACTTTCACTTAGGTGCATGACTACCTCCTACTCGTACATGTGTAGGGACACATTTTCTTGTTGAGGTGCCTAATAGGAGGAGGTTAGGCGTTCTAGCCACAACCTGGCCTCACGGGTTTAGGGTTTTGCCTCCCCCATAGGTATTTTCCCCATTCTTGGGTTGACCCATTCTAGGTCGAAACACGAACCCTAGAAGTTGAATCAATGGTTTCATATTTTTATTTTGATGTAACCACTGATTGCCTATGTTTCACATGTATATTCAAAATTCTTCACATGAATCATGCATATATTACTGCATGCATGAGTATCCAACTTATTTGTATTTCCTATTTCCTCTTTCCCTATTAGGTTTCTTGTGGGTGGGGTTACTGTTTACCCACACTATTCTGATTACCCAAGATTAGGGTTTAGGATTAGGGTTAGGGACTACACCCTACATCTTAGGGTTTCTATATCCCTTGACCCACTTAGGGTTTTTCCTAGACCAACCCTACTCCGTCTAGATTTTACCCTTCCAAGAAAAATCCATAAAACTTTCTTAATTTTTTATCATTATTCAACAATAAATGTACATTAATTGATGGAGGATTCATTAACCCTACTTCTTCTCAAAAACCCTAACATGAGATGTGAAGAGAAGTGCCTTTTAGGGTTTATTAAAAAAAGAGAAGAGAGGAGGATGAAGTTAGAGATGAAAAGACTTAGAGGAAACATTACTTTTAGGCAAATCTTAGGTTCTGGCCAGGCATGTATCACAATGGTTAAGGGACTCCTTGTATGCCAACTTAATGCTGCGAAGGAATATATTGCCAACCCCAAAAGCCATGATCCCTTCAACATTACCATTAGGTCATACCTTAATAATTCTCCTTATATTTCTAAAGTTACTTGAAATTACCAACTATTAAATATTATTTGAATGATTTGGGCCTCTCATACCTAATGTACGACCTCATTTTTTAGTGTACCCCAATTAAGAAAGGGACTTAAAGTTGAGATCCATTACCGAATTCCCAAGATCCAGAATTATTAAATAATAATAGAAAAAATCCATTATTTCCCAAATATTGTTAAAAAATTTATAATGATACTCCTCTAAGGAGTTACATAAAATTTCAACATGATAACTTTTACATATGAGAAGAAGCATCTAACTAATCCTTCTTGCTTTGATATCTTGAATTAATTTCATTTGATTCACCATGTCATTGTATCTTCATATATGACAGTTTCCTAAAACGTTGATAATCCAAAATGCGTTCAACATATATCTATATAGTGTACATTGTGAAACCAACATATGTGCATGTAGGTGTAACAATATAAACAACCATATCAACAATTATCATTAAATAATTGAACTTTCATCTTCGAGTTAACTTCTCAAACCATAATTGCTCAACCTCTATGGCATACCCTCTCACTTGGGGAAATCTTTATGGGGTACCCTTCCACTGAGGGTTTTGTCCCTACAATGGACTCTCATAATCTTCCCTCTCATGGGCTTAGTATCATATCGGCCTTCCCTTCCAGGCTTGACCTGATAGTGACCTTTGTTTTTGGGCTTGATCACCAGTCATCACAATGACTTTCTTTCTCACACATGAACATTCAACCCTCCAGAGATAGCATCTTGTGTTTGAGAAAGTTATGTTCATATATGGTGATACACATAGGGCCTTATAGTTTGCATGAAGTAAATAAACAACCAAGCAAGCTAAATGATAACACATTCATGAAACTTTAAAACATCAGAATTCAATAAGAGCAGTTATCCATAAGTAACCACTGACCTTATTTCCACACAAAAACCATGCAACATGCACTTCAAGCATATATCCAAACATCAAAGCATTAAACATAATCAATCAACATTATCTGCATTTATGTATACTATAAAGTGTCATCCAATTTATTTAAGACATACAAATCTAGCACATGTTCTAAACAATTCTTTAGGATTGTATCAAGTTTAGATAAGGGATAAGGGTACCAAACCATATTCCATCGCATCATGATTCATAAGGATTATAAACCCTGGTTAGATATTATGTGTAACCCTAATTATCAAGTTAATAATTTTAGATCTTTTAGAGAAACTACAATGTGCAACTCAAAATCATAATGACAAGCATACTAAGTTCTAAACCCAACTTATCATATTTATGACTCAAAACCTTTAATAGTGGTTGTTATTACCCAAATTGTATCAAGTACTTGGATTATAACCATATTGCACGTATTAGGTTATTATCAACATCTAGATTAGATCATGTACATTAAGGTCATCATAAGTTGCCACATTGGTTTCATAACTCCAATTACACATGTTGATGATTATTATCCTAGAAACCATGCATATTCATCATCATTATCATCATCATCTTGTATTCCCTATATATTCAATATCATCTAATTATAACATGAATTTTAAGAATTTAATGTATTCAACACTTATCATTTCTAGGGTTTGCATGTATTAATCACCACTTAATCATGTATTAGCCCTACTTTTGAAACATAAGCATAATAAAGTCATGCAACTATTTTATTTTAATTTTACTCATTCTCTTAGTCAATTTGGTATGTAATTTTGCTATATTTAGATAATCCTAGCAACTTATATGAATTTTGGAAAATATACTTTATAAAATGTAAAATATCTTGAGCACGGGTCATGTAGCAACCTCTTATTGGTCCACGCTACCCAAACACATTGTCTAGATGGATGAGTGGGGTGTGGCTCGTGCCATGGTTTGAGCTTGTGCTGGCTGGTCTAGGCCCGACTAGGATTCTGGCTTTACCCCCCACCCTCATCCTCGCACAAGGGGTCTGCTCCACGAGACGCATAATGATGTGCCAATGTCGACATCTGACACCCATCCCCTGGTGGTCTAGCCTTCTAGCCATTGTCATATGCCTCCTTCTCTATCATCATAGTTTGGTCCCACAACTCTGTGGACTTCTGCCTCCAACCCTTCTCTTTGTCACTCTCTATATGTTGGGTTTTAAGGGAGGTAGAGAAGGTAGCGGAAACAAAAAATTTCTCTCCCCAAAACCCAGTACGAAGGAATCACATCAACATCTATACAGTAGGAAGGATGGTTTATAGAAACATACCATGTCCTGAGGCTTGCTCGGTGATGTTACCTCACGGCTTGCACGGTCTTCACCTCCGGTCTTGGACGGTGTCTGTACAGCTCTTGGTCTCACCGGGATTGTCGGGATTGACAGATGTCCTCCGAGCGGCAGAAGTCTCCCGCCTATGTAGTAGTCCACACGGACCACCTGGAACTCCGATCGCCTTGTCACACAAGGCACCGGAAGGAGTCACACCCTCCTATCGGTGCAATAGCCACCGACACACTCTCCTACCACCAATCACTTTTCTGTAGTTTTCTTTCCCTTTTTGTGCCTCCCTTATCAGGTATCACTTTCTCGGGCTCTCCTAGTTACCACAACCAGAGAGAACGACAACTTTACAGAGCAACTGGTGTTCTGAGTTGTACTGTCTGAGAAGCCCCCAATACCCCTATATATAGGAGGGTCATGGGACATGGTTCTCTACCCCGGGCAATGCAGCACTAAAGTAGGAGTAGAAGGGTTCAAGATTCTCCACAAAATCTAACAAACTACGACAGTTGAACTGATCACTTCAACCCTGAAATGGTCGGTTGGTGACCTCAACCGATCGGTTCACACCTGAACTGATCATTTGGGGCATCTGAGCCGATCAGATCATGCTCTTGGTCCAACTCGAATTGACTTTCCATGTTCGTTTCCAACTAATCATATATTAGTCCTTATCCAAATCAAATTTGACAAGTGAAACGAACTCAGTTGGTCACCCGACCAGTTCAACTATGTGAACCGATCGGTTCATTGACCTGAGCCGATCGGTTCATCTGCATGAGTCGATCGGTTGGGGCAGTAGATCAATCAATCATAGTTTCAATCAATCTGATACTCGAATCATTTGATCCAACACCTTGAATACCATGATTTTGAGCTATCAATCGATTGGGTGTTTAATTGAACTACTAAACTCCTTTAGTAATCAATCCAAACAAGATTTATTGAGAAACTCCTCTTCCAGGAACATGTCCTAGTGTGTGTGACCCTGTAGGTCCATTTCACATTGGCAGTGAAAGTCCATAACACTTATGACTTCACAAGCAAAGAGCAGTGCCTAGTCACACATCAATGCTACCCAAGTGAACTAGAAAGTTAGAGAACAACTTTCAAACTTACAATCTGTGAATGGTGTTACAATGAATGTATAATTCCTTTGTCACTAATGTCTAGAATGAACTCAAGGCATGATACAATCATCCTTTCAATGTTCATCCATTTCCTTGATCTCAGAGCAGACTGGGTGAGATGTGTGTGACATCAATATCACATATTGATTCACACATGCATGTGCATGCCTTTCTCAATCCTACTCATCAAGTGGCCATGGACATCAAACTCCCTTAAGAAGGACAAATCCCATATCTATCACTCACCCCTCAAAAGCCCCATGTGTAAAAGTCACCCAATCATCACCTTTATAACAACCCATGTTTCAGGACTGTGTTTGATGATGTCAAAGTGTACCCAACGACATGTGTTGAGTGTAGTGATTTCAGGTCGAAGAATCACACTCACCACCATCATTCTGAGAGCTGACTGTGACTACCAAATCATGATTCCATGTGTCACTCTCACGGTGGGTCTGTCCGGTACACTTATTCTCTAACAAGTACCTATGTGCTTGGTTTGATATCACTATATCATGACTAATGAGATTCTATCATCAACCAAAACACAATCTAGTCTTTAGTGTTATTGATGTCTATTGTTATTTCCACAATAACAACTGACCAGGGACCAAACAAGAATGTATACTCTTAACATATGTATGATCTCATCGTTTAGGTCCTTAACCTAAAATCATACATCATTTAGTAAAAACAATTCTCTAGACATCTATCGTGTTACACTATCATCTCAGAAATAGTTAAAACATATAGATCGGAAATTGCCTTTATTATTATTCAAATCATTTACAAAGTATCCCATTACAATCATCACATGATTTGCTCTATGGGCATACATACCAACAGACTCCCACTTGCACTTAGAGCCAGTCACCTAGGAAACTCATTCCTTGTGACCTAGCATGACCATCATGCTTCTGCTGAGAAAGGGCCTTCGTTAGTGGATCAACTATATTGTCTTCAGTTGGTACTTTGCAAATCTTCACATCTCCTCACTGTACAATCTCCCATATGAGATGGAAGCGCTGTAGTATGTGCTTGGACCACTGATGTGATCTGGGCTCCTTAGCTTGAGAAATAGCTCCATTATTGTCACAATAAAGCTCAATTGCATCACAGCTACTGGGAACTACACTGAGTTCAGTGATGAACTTCCTAATGCACACAGCCTCCTTTGGTGCATGTGAAGTAGCAATATACTCGGCCTCTGTAGTAGAATTGGCAACTATTTTTTTTGCTTGGTACTCTTCCAGCTCACAGCTCCATTGTTTAGGAAAAATACAAATCCTGATTGCGATCTGTAATCATCTTTGTCGGTTTGGAAGCTTGCATCGGTGTAACCTCTTACAACCGGTTCTTCCTCTCCGTCGTATATAAGGAACTGATCCTTAGTCCTTTGCAAGTAATTGAGGATGTTCTTTATATCTTTCCAGTGAGCATCCCTGAGATCTGACTGGTACCTACTCATCATGCTGAGGGCATACGAGACATCTGAGCGTGTGCACAACATAGCGTACATGATAGATCCGATGGCTGATGCATATGGGATCCCATTCATACACTCCCTCTCTTCACAAGATTGGGGACATTGAGCTCTAGAGATGGTAACACCATGTAGCATGGGTATGTTGCCTCTCTTTGAGTTCTCCATGCTGAACCGCTTCAGTACTTTGTCAATGTATGTGCTTTGACTTAGTCTGAGAAGCCTTTTAGATATATCTCTATAGATCTTAATACCTAGAATGTAGGATGCTTCTCCTAAGTCCTTCATTGAGAAAGTATTCCCAAGCCAAGTCTTTACCTTCTCTAAGGTTGTGACATCATTCCCCATCAATAGTATGTCATCCGCATACAATATGAGGAATGTGGTCGTGCTCTCACTAACCTTCTTATACACACAAGGTTCATCTTCATTTTGAATAAATCCAAACACTTTGACTTCTTCATCAAATCGAAGATTCCAACTCCGAGATGCTTATTTCAATCCATAGATTGACCATTGCAGCTTACTGACTTTATTGGCATTCTTTGGATCTACAAAACCTTCAGGTTGTGTCATGTACACATCCTCATTTATATTCCCATTAAGGAATGCAGTTTTAACATCCATTTTCCAAATCTCATAGTCATAGTAAGCCACAATAGAAAGCATGATCCTGATGGACTTAATCATGAAAACCGGAGAAAAAAATTCATCATAGTCAACACCTTGAACTTGTTGGAAACCCTTCGCAACCAATCTGCCTTTATAAGTTTGCACATTGCCATCCATGTCGGTCTTCTTCTTGAAGACCCACTTGCACGCTATGGGTTTTACCCCCTCGGGTGGTTCCACCAAAGTCCATACTTTGTTGGAATACATGGATTCTATCCCGGATTTCATAGCCTCAAGCCATTTCTCAGAATCTGGTCCTTCCATAGCCTCTAGATAGGTAGTTGGATCATCATCTATGATCAACTCACCGCCTTCCTGAGTCACAAGGTATCCAAACCTTTCAGGTTCAAGGCATGTCCTACTAGATCTATGAGGTCCTTGTATTACTTAAGGAGACTGAGATTCCACAACACTTTGTAAATCTCTATGTTCCTCTTGTACATCTACTAGTTAAATGTTTTCTTGTTGCGCTTGAACCACTTCAAGCTCTGTTTTACTCCCACTGCTTCCTTTGGAAATAAATTCCTTTTCTAGGAATACAGTTGTCATAGCAACATACACTTTATTGTCAGTAGGGTGGTATAAATAGTATCCCCTTGTTTCCTTGGGGTACCCAACAAAATAACATTTATCGGACTTGGGTCCAAGCTTATCAGGAAACGTTTTCCCGACATAATCCTCACAACCCCAAATCTTAATAAAAGACAAATCAGGATGCTTCCCGTGCCATATATCATATGGTGTCTTTTGAACCGATTTAGATGGTACTCAGTTAAGTGTAAACGTGACAGTTTCAAGAGCATGACCCCAGAAGGAAATCGGAAGATCAACAAAACTCATCATTGATTGCACCATATTTAGTAAAGTGCAATTCCTTCTTTCAAACACACCATTATGTTGTGGTGTTCCAGGCGGAGTCCATTGTGATACGATACCACAGGCTCATAGAAGGTCCTGAAACTCATGGCTTAAGTATTCTCCACCTCGATCAGATCGAAGTGCTTTAATACTTTTACCAAGTTGGCTCTGTACTTCATTCATGAAATCCTTGAACCTTTCAAGGGTTTCTAACTTATGTTTCATCAGGTACACATAGCCATACCTACTGAAGTCATCAGTGAAGGTAATGAAGTACTGCTACCCATTTCTGGCATTAGTTCTAAAAGGCTCACATACATCAGTATGTATGAGTACTAATAGATCACTAGCTCTCTCACCTTTACCTGAAAAGGGAGTCCTTGTCATCTTGCCCAACAAACAAGATTCACATATCTCTATTGATTCATAATCAAAACAGTCTAGATAACCATCTTTATGGAGTCTAGAAATGCGCTTCTCATTTATGTGCCCTAGATGACAATGCCAAAGATACATTTTGTTTGAGTTGTTGAGTTTTTGCCTTTTGGTATTTACGTTGTATACACTTGTCTCTAGATCTATCAAGTATAGACCATAAGACATTGGGGCACTTCCATAAAGGATCCCATCTTTTGAAATGGAACATTTTCCATTCTAATGAGAAATTCAAAACCATCCTTGTCTAAACAAGAAACGGAAATGATATTCCTATTTATGGCAGGTACATAATAGCAGTTCTTCAACTCTATTATTATCCCACTAGGTAGAGTTAACTCATAGGTTCCTACCGCACTGGCGACAACCCTTACCCCATTGGCAACACGTAGTTCAACCTCGCCTTTCCCCAAAGGCCTACTTCTCTTAAGATCCTTCACATTTGAAAAAATGTGAGATCCACATCTGGTATCAAGTACCCATGACAAAGAAGTAGTAAAGTTAATCTCTATTATGTATACACCAGAAGTAGAGATCTCTATCTCTCACTTCTTCTTCCATCGTTTCTTCCATCCTTTCCATCCAGAAGACTTTGACATTGGTTTGGTGAGAGAACCCTTCTCGCCCTCACCTTTGTCCTTGGACTTTGTTCCATTGATCTTCATCAATGAAACACCCTTCTTCTCAAACAATGCATTAAGTGTACATGGAGTGGATTCGAAGGCTACTGGTATATCTAGATTGTGCAGAACACTTCTCACAATCCCCAAACAGTTATGGAATTTATTCTCAATTAATTTCCCCATTTTAAAAGATGATTCTTTTACCATTCTATAAGAGAAAATTGCAATTTTCAAAACTCCTTTGATTTGATTTGATTTGAATAAAATTTGATGATAGTTAATTAGGCCTTTAATTAATTACCACTCTTACTATTTTGATTCAAATTGACAACCCTCTCCATCAATTCGGAAGATTGCAGCGTACAATCTTCTAGTGGGTCAAGATCCTGAAATCCTCTGAGTCATGGACTAGCTAGGGTTGTCACCCACAACTTAGATCTTCCAGGTAGGCAACTCTTGCCAATTGCATTATATGCAACTCTTGAAAGATGTCTTGTTCAACTCCTTGCCATGATCACCTCCATGCCTCAAGGTGCTAGATCCTATCTAGGTCACCTTGTTAAGTCTGACCCAAAGCCAACACGATGAATATGCACCCTGCTAGGGAAGACCCACATATCCATCCTTCACACTTCTATGAGATAGATGGTGTACCACGCTAGGGCATGCCCATACTTGGCCGATCAAGCTTTTCACGTGTGTCACATTTGGAAGGAATCTAAAACTTTAATATTTAATGAGAGATTTTCTTATAGGTACATATACATATCCAATCACCACAATACATAGTACGTATCATATACATGCTATATCCCACAGAAAACATGCAAAATGATAAAAGCGATGATTATGGCCATCCTAATGTGATTCCTCAAGCCAAGAGGAATCACGGTCATCTAGGTCCACATCACATGCAATATGTACAAGATGAACTTTGTGCTTTGCCTTTCTGGGTTTGATCAACTCATCTCCATGATTGATCAGCTCACCATCAGACCGGTTGGTTGGGTGCCACCAGCCGATCGAATGGCGCCTCCATCTGATCGGTTCACTGGTCATCGTGCATCTCCTCAGGTCGCCACCCGCTCGTCTCGCTCCTCAAAATGGTTGTTAAGAACGACAACCGATCATCTCTATCATCGTCAGGTTGTCCGCCATTCTTTGACATAACAAGAAATAAAATATCTATCCTATTTTACATTTGAAAAAGGAAACCCCGAGTTACATTCGGGGGGAGCAAAGGTAGGAAAGAAATCTCGAGTTATCTCGAGTTACATCAGGAATAGGAGATAGGGGATCGGTGCGCAGACCAAGATGCAAGAAACCACATTCAACCAAGCATACATAGGGTTTATTGGCCATAACCATGCTATACATCTACCAAAAAACTCTTTTAAGGGCGGCGCATATCGAGTGCATTCATATTACATATAATATATATATATTAGGATTGGACATGCATATAGCCAATTTTATTCACATCGTATGCAATAAATAAAGGCGACAAACCAAAATCGATCACACTGATAATCCTAAAGTATAGAGTAGATGACGTGGCCCTAATACCACTATTGGGTTTTAAGGGAGGCAGAGAAGGCAGCGAAAAAAAATTTCTCTCCCCAAAACCCAGTACGAAGGAATCGCGTCAACGTCTATACAGTAGGAAGGATGGTTTGTAGAACCATATCGTGTCCCGAGGCTTGATCGGTGACGTTACTCCGCGGCTTGCACGATCTTCACCTCTGGTCTTGGACGGTGTCTGTATAGCTCCTGGTCTCATCGGGATTGTCGGGATTGAGAGATGTCCTCCGAGCGGTAGAAGTCTCCCGCCTCTGCAGTAGTCCACACGGACCACCTGGAACTCCGATCACCTTGTCACACAAGACACCAGAAGGAGTCACACCCTCCTGTCGGTGCAATAGCCATCGACACACTCTCCTACCACCAATCACTTTTCTATAGTTTTCTTTCCCTTGTTGTGCCTCCCTTATCAGGTAGCACTTGCTCAAGCTCTCCTAGTTACCGCAACCAGAGAGAACGACAACTTTACAGAGCAACTGGTATTCTAAGTTGTACTGTCTGAGAAGCCCCCAATACCCATATATATATAGGAGGGTCATGGGATAGGGTTCTCTACCCCGGGCAATGCGGGACTAAAGTAGGAGTAGAAGGGTTTGAGATTCTCCACAAAATCTGACAAATTGTGCCAGTTGAACCGATCATTTCAACCCTGAAATGGTCAGTTGGTGACCTCAGCTGATCGGTTCACACCTGAACTGATCGTTTGGGGCATCTGAGCCGATCAGTTCATGCTTTAGCCGATCGGTTCATACTCCTGGTCCAACTCGAATTGACTTTCCATGTTCATTTCCAACTAATCATATATTAGTCCTTGTCCAAATCAAATTGGACAAGTGAAACGAACTCAGTTGGTCACCCGACCAGTTCAACTATGTGAACCGATCGGTTCATTGACCTGAGCCACTCGGCTCACCGACCTGAGCTGATCAGTTCATCTGTATGAGCCGATTAGTTGGGGCAGTATATCAGTCAATCGCAGTTTCAATCAATCTGACACTCTAATCATTTGATCTAACACCTTGAATACCATGATTTTGAGCTATCAATCGATTGGGTGTTTAATTGAACTACTTAACTCCTTTAGTAATCAATCTAAACAATATTTATTGAGAAACTCCTCTTCTAGGAACATGTCCTAGTGTGTGTGACCCTGCAGGCCCATTGCACGTTTGCAGTGAATGTCCATAACACTTATGACTTCACAAGCAAGGAGCGGTGCCTAGTCAACATCAATGCTACCCAAGTGAACTAGAAAGTTGGAGAACAACTTTCAAACTTACAATCTGTGAATGGTGTTACATCGAATGTATAATTCCTTTGTTACTAATGTCCAGAATGAACTCAAGGCATGGTACAGTCATACTTTCAACGTTCATCCATTTCCTTGATCTTAGAGCAGACTGGGTGAGATGTGTGTGACATCAATATCACATATTGATTCACACATGCATGCACATGCCTTTCTCAATCCTACTCATCAAGTGGCCATGGACATCAAACTCCCTTAGGAAGGACAAATCCCATATCTATCACTCACCCCTCAAAAGCCCCATGTGTAAAAGTCACCCAATCATCACCTTTATAACAACCCATGTTTCATGACTGTGTTTGATGATGTCAAAGTGTACCCAACGACATGTGTTGAGTGTAGTGATTTTAGGTCGAAGAATCACACTCACCACCATCACTCTGAGAGCTGACTATGACTACCAAATCATGATTCCATGTGTCACTCTCACGGTGGGTCTGTCATGTGCACTTGTTCTCTAACAAGTACCTATGTGCTTGGTTTAATATCACTATATCATGACTAATGAGATTCTGTCATCAACCAAAACACAATATAGTCTTTAGTGTTATTGATGTCTATGGTTATTTCCACAATAACAGCTGACTAGGGACTAAACAAGAATGTATACTCTTAACATCTGTATGATCTCATCGTTTAGGTCATTAACCTAAAAGCATACGTCATTGAGTAAAAACAATTCTCTAGACATCTATCATGTTACACTATCATCTCAGAAACAGTTAAAACATATAGATCGGAAATTGCCTTTATTATTATTCAAATCATTTACAAAGTATCCCATTACAATCATCACATGAATTGCTCTATGGGCGTACATACCAACACTATAATCCCAAATTGTTGTGAGATGTTGGGTCTTGCATCGATGTTGCCCTACTCTCAGACAAGGAACCATTAGTTGAGGAAGACGGTTGTACTTCAGAGAGATGAGTCAGCTTTGTGGCTCTGGATCCTTATGCTGAGAAGGTCTGACATCCTTATGCTTCACCCATGTTATTCCCTCCCTCCTACGCTCTGTCCAACTTCCCCACTATGGCCTTGTGTCCTTCCAGTGCCTCTACACTGAGGACCCATGGTGGCACTTTAGCTGGCTAGGGTTCCTTCAACCCAAAGGTATAGCCCTAGGGGAACCTTCCCTTTTCCATGATGAAGCCAAGGGAGTCCACCGAGTTAGGTGAGGAGGTTGGGAAAGCCATCACGCCTCTCCCCTTCAAGGTATGGTCATGATTCTAGATGAAAAACTAGATATTTGTGAAGAAGGAAGTATATATATTGAATACCCTCTACTCTATTGATGAACATTGTGTTGTGTTCTTCCTCTTCTACGATAATGGGTTTCAATGACCCCATATATATAGGTGACTCAATGATGGATAGGTTTGATTTTCCATAAAAAATTCTATGGGGTTGGCAAGAAACTAATATATTCCCCCCCGTTAAAGAAAACTCATACCTTTTTCTATATACACCCAAAGGTCATGTAGGAAACCACCACTTTCCCTTTAAAACTTGGATTTGACAAACCTTGATGTAAAAGGAAAAATTAGTCAAATACATGGTGATTCCTATATATTGTTGCCCTCTCACATCTTCCTTTCTCATTTCCCTTCTTCCTTTTCCTTGGTGTTCAAGGAAGATCCAAATGTGGCAAGGCACAATTTTTGACATAATGACATTCTATTAACACAACATTACCTCCTTTCCATAAGTATTAAGAATATACCTTTCTTATTCAACAATTTAACCCCAACTAAAATTAGGAGAAAGGCAAGGCATGATTAACCAATAGTCTTATACAAGAGACTATATCAAGTTTTTAAGAATATTATCTACTTTCTTTGCATTATTCTCTCTCGATCCAATGGTTATGAATATTATAAATTTTTGCAACAAAAGGAAACTAATAAATACCTTTCCCTTCTACTTTAAGAAAACAAACACTGGAATTACCCAAAGAACAACTAATATATTTCCTTTCAACTTTTGGGATTTATCTTTCCCCATGATGATCTCACATCACATGGAAAGTCCTTTTTATCTCAAATTCTAGAATTGTCTTAGTTTCCTCATTACCTTTAAGTATTCCAAAGATTGAATTATCTATATTTGATGCCTCAAAATGTGTGTTGCAAACCAATGGTTGGATAATTATTATATTAATTATATAACATTAAAAATTATCTTAGAATACTTTTAAAACTTTGTCATTATTCTATATTTCCATTATATAACAAACCAAAAATCCATAATTCTTCATATGTATGAATTTCCTTTTTATTTTCTAAACTTGTATCAGGAGGACCTATTTCCAAAGTAGATAGTCTCATGAGCCTCACTTGGGCCATGGGTTGAATCCATTCCACAAAGTGGATTCAAGATAGTTATATTATTATGATTTGGTTATCAACTCCAGCATCGTATTTATATAATGCAAAATTACAAATTTTGAGTATCTTACATATTGTATCATCTTCTATTAGAGTAGTTCGGCTTCAGTTATCACAACTGACACACCATGTTGGCTGACCAACACGTTGTGCTATCTACAATTTTGGTTTAAAATTAAAAGAAAATCATCCCTTGATTTTATATACGAACCCAACTCACTTGGGACGACTATCATGGGTCATTTGGACCAAGAGATGTCTAGATTAGAGCCAAGGAGAAAGTAGGGAAATTTTGAAGAGAAGAGCAAGGTTACTCGAGAGAGAACCACCTTCTCCCCAATTCTTCTTTAGAAATTACATTAGAGATCTCCATCCTCTGTTCAAACCGTTTAGGAGAGAAGGTTTTTGAAGAAAGAGCTTCAAGATGAAATTTCCACTCCTAGTTGGAGTTCTACTTTGCCCCACATGTGCTTTGGAGAATTTTATTCTTTTCCCTCTTCTACCCTATTATGCTCTACATTCTATAGATTATATCTACTTTATCTAGCCATGTATGAGTAGAACCCTTGTTCTTGGTTATGGGGGAGTAACTCCCATGTCATAATTGTGTTAGTCTTAAATTTCATGCTTAATTCTAGTTAGTTTCACTATTCTATGGTTCATTTGTGTAATTTTCTTCTTACATGCTTGGCTGACCACTTAGTGTGTTTAATTTATGCTCTTTGTATGATCTAATAAGATATGCACAGGAGTAAGGAGGTGTCTCATAGCAACACTACCTTGACCACGAGAGTGGTTGGGATGTGTTGAGGAGAATGGTTTGTAGTTCAAAATTTGGTATAAGCATGGGAGTGTTATATGAAATTTATACTATTCTACACTCTGAGAGGCATGTATAGGACACAAACCTCCTTTCTAATTGTTTCTAGCATATCCTATTTTCATAGTTCTTATTTTTGTGACATGGTTATGAAATCATGTTTCAAGACCTTGTAATCAACTAAACTCTTGAAACCAAGTGATCTCTATTTTATTTTAATTCTCTAATTTGTTTAGTTTACTGGTGTAAAATCAAATCACCCATTGAAACCGATCTAGATTGTTAAAAATCAATACTCTTGCATTTAAGATACCTAGCTCCTTGTATGACCTTGATAATACTACATTCACATATACTTGTGGGGTAGTGTTTGAGTTTATAAATTTAAGACTTGCACACATAGAGAAGGTAGATAAGCTTTCTCTAGGGAACATATGAGTTTTCACACCAAAAAGCCCACAATCACCCCTTTCTCTATGCCTTAGGTGATTTCATATCTCAAACAACTATAGCAAGAGGTAACAAAGGAGAACAAGAAATAATGTAGTCATGGAAAATGAAATCTGAGTATAATGCATAAATATTTCCCAATATGGTATCATAGTTACATATTATAGCCCCCAAAAAGCCCACAAAGGGGCTTAGCTACTCATGATCAAATAAACAACAAAAGAAGAGGGACAAGAAGATAGAAGCTCCATGAACATGGGTGGATAAGAACCAATATTCACCTGTAACATCTCCAAGCATGAACTCCTCCTTCAATTGGGTGAAATGGCATGGAAAGTGGGGTCCATATGGTCAAACCCCTACAAAACTAGGATCTGGGTTGGAATATGAATGCAAATGGAGTGAATGGGGTGGAGAGGATTGGGTGGAAGCTATGATGGATAAGGAAGGCTTACCTTTGACTCCCAATCACCACTAGTATATACATAGTGGCCTAGGAGGTCTACAATTAAGTTAGGGTACAGTGGTAGAAGTGGTAGTGGGAAGCATTAGGTTAGGTGGGTAGTATGATTGTGGTGGTCACAAGAGATATGGTGGGTAGATATAGGAACAACCATGGTGGTGGATAATAGCCATGGTGGTAACGGGTTAGGATCGGATGAAATGTGGTGAAATGAAGTGAGTAGCACAACTGTGTTGGGTGCCACAATCGTGGTGAATGAGGTAGGAGACCATTATCCTTGCAACGTTCGTCTTGATGGAGCTGACACCACATCCATTTTGGTGGCCATGGTCATGGTGACTACGGATGGTGAAGATGGTTCTACTAAGCATAGCTATGGTGGGTTTAATGTCCTAGTCCATGTAGAACATGATCAAGACTATGGTATTTACTCTGGTAGGACGATTATGGCTATATACCACGTCGGTTGTTTTGGGGTCTTTTTCATCCACTTGAGTCTTCTAAGTGCCCATCTAAGTTGCTCTTTGCTTAAACTCGATCCTTGGTCACTTTGGGTGGGTGTGGTAGCTTTTGGGCTCACTCTAGCCTCCTCTATGGACGTTCTCTTTCTTTATCCTCCATCAATTAGTGTCAAAGTACCTATAAAACATGCAAGAACATCCATAATCACATTTGTCATGAATGATAATTATTGAGAAATAGCATTCGCTTAAACACCTTGATGTGAATAGGGAAAAATAAACATTAGATAGATACCCAAACTAAGGTTCGATCACCACCCCAGGCTTAAAACATAGTTTGCCTCAAGTATGCCCCAACTAAATATTTCTTGAATTTAATCAATTTAGAAATGATAAATGCACTCACCTACATGGGTGTTTGATTAGACAAGTTCAACTTTGAATATATACATGCAATTCACCTCTCTGTTCTCTTCATATATAGTTTGGACACATATAATATATCAAAGCACATAGACTTCCCATATAGGGTGTCATTACTCATGCAAGTGATCTGGCATTCACAAGGCCCCGGGTAAAACCATTATATTTTGTAGATTTGACTTAAGCCATTTAGGAGAGTGGGCTTTTCATTTGCATGATCTCTCTCCTAAAGATTCCACGTCTAATGACCCACTTCATTATGTTGGGAAATGGTGGGATAGGGTTTATATTTTCCTAGACTAATAGGAATGCAATTAGAAGAAGGGTTGTGAGGGGAGTTGGGGTTCTATAACATAGGAGCAACCATCTTTTCTTTTATTAGATGATATTACATAGGAGAATATTTATAGTTTATTTTTTGCATTATTATCTTTTTCTTTTAGACATTTTGTATCTAGGGAATGTCGTGGTAGGAAGAAATGGGGATATGAGTGTGTGTCCACCCTAAGATTTTGGAGGGTGTCCAAGGCTTAGTATGTGCTCTTTGGCATCCTTTCATGAGGTGGTGAGGAAAGTTATGGTGGAAGAAAAGTGGATCAGATAGGGGGTCAAATAGTTTATATTTTCCTTATAGAGGTTCTTACAAGAAAATTAGTCCCACAATATTCACAAATAAAGGCAAATAATAATGAACTGAGAGATTGTGTCCATGACATTTTTTTCACAAGTCATGGTTAAAACCCTAAACATCTACAACTTGCTTTAATTGCCATTCAACATTTAATCCAATCAAAGATATACAAAAAAAACATGTATAAAATCAAGAATGCAACTTTTTCAATCAGACCACAATATGAAGGGGTGCGTGACTTCATTCATCAGATATAAATCATTTACTTTCCAATTAAAAAAGGTAGAGGTTAATCTAGAATAAATTTTTGGGGGAAATGTCCCATTTTTGGGTAGATTTGGCAAAATGTTGCCAAATGCCATGTTCACATAAAGACCTAGGCTACAAAGAGGTAAATGACATGAAATAAAATTATCAAACCACACACAAGACGTTAATATATTCACATGCAATGCAGTGTGGATTGGTGGCACGACAAGAAAGATACTTCTTCTTTTTCGAAAAAATATAGAAAAATATAATGAAATACACCATATTGCATGCAAGTATGCGAGGTGAAAATGGAAGTGTAAACTAAATAAGTATAGGGGTTATTCAAGTAGTTGATCATCTCATGGAAAACTCTAAATAAAGGAACAAAGCAACAAGGGTTGATCACCCTACCACCCCAAGAATTTAAACCATGTTGTATGTAGCATAAAATAAAGCCTTAGAGTGATAGGGTAATGATCATGGAGATGAGGTATCTAAAATTCGATAGGGAGATTCTAAGTCACTCAAGTAGGGTAGCCCAGATCCATCATGGTCGTTATGTAAAGAATGACAATTTTGGTCGGATGGCACCATGATCGTGGTGGATTTCCTATAGATTTTTAGTTCAGTCCAA
Source organism: Alisma plantago-aquatica (assembly GCA_963693085.1). Lineage (NCBI taxonomy): Eukaryota > Viridiplantae > Streptophyta > Magnoliopsida > Alismatales > Alismataceae > Alisma > Alisma plantago-aquatica. Next base: position 559,008,609 of record OY856409.1, read on the forward strand.
TTTTTCTCTTCTCATCTTTGTCCTTCTCATGGCTTGCATAATTCATGCATCATTCTTTCAGATAGGATTGTCTTCTGAGATGAATAAAAAATAATAAAAATATCAAGTGTATAGTGCATGTGTGTTCTTGGAAAGTCTAAAAATGAAAACATAACAGAATTGGAAATGTGAGAAAGATCTCAAATCAATGTGGGTTGCCTCCATATCTCAACTTAATGCCTTCATCTGAGAAGGGATCGCTTATTATCAATTGTCCATTAGCAAAACTCTAGGTCACATTCTTGAATTAGAGGGCCTTCCCATTGCCATTCGACATGCTCCTCAATCCACTAGTCATGGGGGGGGGTCCTCACAAATTTCTATTCATATTGTCTTTCTTTTTCTCATGTTGGGGTGTTTATTTTTCTCATCTTGGGGTGATAATTTCTTGAATATGTTGAACGTAAATCTCAAATTCATAAGGTGACCATCATTTTTCTAGTATGCACATGGACGTTGGTGTCTGCTACATTCAAGAAGGGCCTTCCCAAGATGATTGGAATACTCTTGTCCTTTGGATCCATATAATAAACAATGATATTCATCAAGAACGCCACTTTCATTATTGTGTCAAACATCACAAGCAAACCATCCACCCTGACCCTTGGGACATTGTTATACCACTCACCAAATTGTAGAGTACAAATGCCCAAGAACAATTCAAGATACACACTATAAGGCATGAGTACAAATACCCAATAATATTTCAAGATACACACTGCATGGCATAAGATTCACAACAGAAACCAAGTCAACCAAAGAACTCTCAATAAGATGGTCACAAATGTGGTATGGAATGATAGGGGATCTATGGTACTTTTTATTGAGGAGAAGGACATGTTGCAAAATAAAGCTCACTTGCTCAGTAGGCTTCAATTTTTTGGGCAATCTTCCCAATGTATTTTGCTTGAAGGTGTACATATCCTTAAGAAATTTTGCATAGAGTGGAATTTTCTTGGTTGCATCGAGCAACAAGATATTGACCTTCACTTGGATAAAGACTTCAAGAATATTAAGATTATAATTTTTCCTCCTCTTGGATGAGAACTCATCAAAGGCATCAATCGAATAGAGGCTCATTCCCACTTTCTTTGCTTGAATCAACTTGGTCAATGTGAGGTATCAAATGAGGTGTTGAGTTACTTTGAGGGATCACATGAGAGCTTTCAGCCATCAATGAGTGAATAGTCAAGAATAACCAATAGAACTTAAGGAATAGAATTTATACTGCATGAATGTACGGAAGGACACTTGGTATCACACAATGTATAGAAGTTGGTGCAATAGAACTTTCATGTCTGATAGAATCATCACAAAGCAATTATGGCATTGTAATACCAACATAACCTTTATTAACATGATCTTTGCCTATTTTGCTTTTGGGTTGCTCAAGATTTTTTCCACACCTCAAGAAGATCACTGGATTCACTTGCTCATGGGGAGGAGTGGGAGATTGTGATTCTTATGGTTGTGGTTGTGCTTGTGGTTGTGGTTGTCTTTGGTAATGATGATGATGGAGTGGAGGCTCAAGGATGTATAAATGTTGTGGTGGTGGTTGTTGTTGAGGGGTTAGGATTGTTGTGGTGGTTGTTGAGGTGGAGGACACCATTGGTAGTTAAATGGTGGTTGATATGGCGGAGGATCATATGGGTTATGACGGCCTTGATATTGTAGCACATGTTGTAATTGCATAGGTTGTGAACCAAGGAACCTTGAGGCATTTCCATTTTCCTATTTACATAGTTTTGATCCACAATGGTCTCAGAAGTAAGCCTTCCCTCTTCATAGTGGGCAAGATTCAAGGCTAGTTGATGTAGCCTTTCTCTAAGCCTATCAATAGTCTGGCCATGAGTGGACACGTTTTTATTGACTTCATCTAGGCTCCTCAATCTTCCAAGAATTTCATTTTCAAACCTTATGTTGTTTCTCTAGCCTTGATGTTGCCTTGGCTATTATTATACATCATTACCTTGTTGATTCCATGATTATTTGGGCTAAATTCTCGACTTGAGGGTGTCATATTGGTACATGGGACATTGGTTGTTTTGGTTCCCATAAGATTGCATAACTTTTACCACTTCCTCAAGGGGCTCAAATGTTTGCATATAACTGTTAGAGTCACCTCATACTTGATTTTTTTATTACATTCAACATGTTGGAAAGAATCTTCATCATTTGTGGGTTGGCATCACTTGACAAAGAAGGTGGTAAAGTACATGGGCAGCACCAAGATTCATATCATAGTCATTGGTTGCACTTGATGCTCTATGTCTTGAGTTTTCAAACAAGTGATCAAACAAAGGCTGTGATTTTGGGAGGTTTGGTCACAAATGTTCCACCATAAGAGGAATCCACCACCATTTGACCCAGTTGAGGTAGTCCAAAATAGAATGATTCCACAGTGATACTTCATGGTGGGGGAAGTTCCTTAATATCTTTGGAAGTCTCTTCCAACTTTCATGGCACTGCTCGTGGCCTGATTCACTGAAGGAGGTAACACATCTTATCATTTGTGTAAGTTTGGCAATTGGATATAATTTTTTAAGAAAAATTTATGGGTTCAAGCAACATCTAGATCAATCATATCTAGAGGCTTGCAAGAGATACCAGAAATGCATGTTAAGAAAAGTGTCACACCATGGGATCGATTTGTACAGTCAAGGCAAGACTTTTCTGCTATGGCTTGCACACAAGAGAGAGGACCACACTTGATACTACTGGTGCATAAATTTTTTTATAATATTAACATCAAAATGCCATGAAATTGTGAAGAATATGACCAAAAATCAATCTTGGGGCGAGGAGTGTGAGTGTTCTACCTCAGCCAAAAGCTATAATTTTTACTCTAGTGGCACAACTATGGATAGATACCATGGTTGTTTTAGGGTCTTTGTCATGAACTTGAGTCTTCTAAATGACCATATATGTTTCTCTTTACTCAAACTTGATCCTTGGTCGCTTGGGGTAGATTGGGGTAGCTTTTGAGCTCACTCTGGTCTCCACCATGGATGGGTAAGCCCTAAGATTATCTCCTTCTTTCCCCTACATAAATTAGTGTTGAAGTACCTATAAAAACATATAAGAACATCCATAAGTACATTTGTCTTGATGTGATAATTTGTGAGAAATAGCATGCATTATAAACATGTTTATGTGAATAAGGAGAAAAATAAAACCAGATGGAGAACCAAACTAGGGCTCCAACACCAACCCAATCTCAAGACATACTTGTCCTCAAGTATGATCCAACTAAATCTTTCTTGAAATTAATAGATCAAGAAATGACGTATGCACTCACTTACGAGGTGTTTTATTAGACAATTTCAACCTTGAATATATACATGATATTCACCTCTCCATTCTCTTCATCAATAGTTTCAACACAAACAAATCATCAAAAACATAGACTTCCCATGTAAGGTGACGTAGCTCATGCAAGTGATGTGGCATTCATAAGGCTTCGGGCAAAACCATTTCATTTTGTATATTTGATTTAATCCATTTAGGAGACTTGTTTTCATTTGCATGCTTTATCCTATAAAGTTTAACACACACTCAATAATCCACTTGGTTGTGTTGGGGAATGGAGGGCTAGGGATGATTTTTTCCAGCCCAGTTGGAATGCAATTGGAATCAGTATTGTATATGGAAGTTGGGATGTTATTACATAGGATCACTCATCTTTTATTTTCATAGATGATATTACACAGGGGCATCTTTTTATTTATTTTTGCATCATTTTATTTTATTTTGGACCTTGTGTATCTAGGGAATGTGGTGGTAGGAAGAAGTAGTGAGTTGAGGGTGTGTCCATCCCAAGATTTTGAAGGGTGTCCAGAGCTTACTGTGTGCTCTTTGGCACCCATTCATGAGATAGTGAGGTAATTTATGGTGGAATAAAAGTGGATCACATAGGGGTAAAATAATATAGAATTTCATTATAGGGGTTCATGCATGAAAATTAGTCCCACAATATTCACAAACAAAGGTAAATAATAATGAATCGAGCAATGTGTCAACCACATTCTTTTCACAAGTCATGATAAAAAACCTAAACATGTACAACTTGTTTTAATTGCATATCACTATTTAATCCAATCAAAGAGATTAAAAACATGTATAAATTCAAACATGAAACTTTATTAGTCAAACCACAATATGAAGGGTAAGATGAGTTTCAAATTTCATTCATTTATGTTACAATTCAAAAAGGTAGAGGTTAATCTAGAACAAATTTTAGGAGAAAATGACTCAACTATCTGTAGATCTGGTAAAAGAGTGCCCAATGACCATGTTCACATCAAGACCTAGGCTACAAAGAGGGAAATGACATGAAAGAAAATTCTCACTATTTGCACATAATAAATTAATAAATCTAGATACAATGAAATGTGTATGGGTGGCATGACAAAAAAGATATTTTCTTTTTGGAAAAACACAAAAAATACAATGAAATAAACTATATTACAAGCAACTATGAAAGGTGCAAAATGAAAGTGTAAATTAGATAAATATAAGGGTTATTTGAGCAGTTGAACATATCATGCAAAATTTATAACAAAGGAAAAAAGCAACAAGGGATTACCACCTTGCATAAACTACTACAAATTAAAATAAGTGAAATATGTAGTGAAAGAAATAGATATATCAAAAACTAATTATATATATAACTAAAAATATGATAGATATGCATTCATCAGGTACCCATAAGGGTATTGAGTAGTTAACCATGATGTGGTGGGACCCTATGTGCTCTTCATATCGTATAATGTAGGTTAGGTGTCAATATAACTCTTGTGTGATGTCGTGAGATTTGACTTCAAGGTGGAATTAGGCACTGAGGATGACAACGTAGTAGGATAGTGAGATACGAAATGGAATCTTTATGAAATGGTTCTGGCAATTGATTTTGGATCCATGTTTTGTTTTATATTGTGTAGTTTTCTTCACGAAAACTACTTTTTGTTACACATTATGTGTACCCAAAAATTTGATATTTTTTGAAGTTTTCCTGAGCTAAGTCTCAATGAAGAAATGTCTGAAGTTTGGTAGGGAAACCCTAGTACTAGGTAGAATATAATTTTAAAACCCTATTTTTGATAATAGAGTGTTGACTAAGAAGATATGGCTTGCACTAATGTTTTAGTAGACCTACCCTATTTCACTACAAAAAACTGGTCTTTCTTCATGGGTCAATCATGTGACAAACTCCTCTATATAGGCTCTCACAAATAGCAAAGGTTGTGGGCATGGCTGTCACAAATAGACCGTGAAGAGAACCCCAGTGACAAATACTAATGGCCCTCAAAATTACAATTGTCATGGACTCATGGACCTCATAAATGTTACATGGAGGGACTATTCAATCTCCAAAAATACATTTTTGAGTGTTTGTTTAATTCTCATAAATACATTTTTGAGGGACTTGAGGTCCTAGAAAATATAATTTTGAAGGTCTAATGCCTTCATTAATATTATTTTTGAGGGGCTATATGGTCCTTATCAATAAATGTAGATGGTAGATTTGGTTTCGATGACTACATTTTTTTAGGGACTAAAAACCTTGATCTATATATTTATCAAAGGTTAATGGACATGATTTGATTGATTGGTTTTGATGTAGTTATTACCATAACAAATATCGATATCTTTATGAAATTATTCAAATTTAAAATACCAAGCAATATTTGTATACAATTCACCTAACATCATAGAATCATTCACACACCAAAATTTCACACAAGAATGTCAATTCACCTTAAACTTATTTGTAATTGAACCAATATATGATCCATACTTATTTGTAAAACAATCGACATATAATATATGAAACTCTTAAGATCTATAGTGTCTTCATGTTCCTTATACTTGTGTGGTGCTCTGCAACAATTTTATCCCTCATACAATTAGCTACATGAGTATTTTAATCCTAAAAATGACATGAATCATTATATCAATAGAATTTGAAAGGCTGATAAATAGATTAATCATAGTACAAAAACAAACTCACCCTTATAATTTGACTATTAGTCTGATTTGTGGTGCATTGAGGGTCTAAATCCATCTTTGAAAGGTAATCTACCCAAACCAATATAAATAAGAAAAAAAGATAAGTCAGCCATTCATCTATTTCTGAAGGACGATCAACATAACCAGATAGAAATTTTGTATAGGTTTTTAAATTTCATCATTATCATAATATGATTATCCAAATTCGTAACTAATGTGTCTACCACATGTGGCAACATTTTCTTCTCTCTTCACCACAGGATTCGCTACCACCACTCAGTATGTCACCAACCATAGACTAGGACATGAGACACATAAGTCTATACATTTCCTATCTCTAGTTTTCATTCATCTCTCTTGTCTTCCTCCCTCTCTTATAATCTTCAAAATACTTCAAAATATTCGATACAAATTTTGCAACAAAATGGAAATCAACTTATAGTTCTAATATATGCTTATAATTTAAAAGTATAATTTATTGTATATCATGACTTTATGAAATAGAGGTGGTTATAATTTTATTCTCAATTATCTCCTTATGTCCTTACCTACTATACTGAATTTTATAACCAAGCCTCGGCACCCCTCTCGGGGTTGCTGGGCTCAAAGTTAGAGTGGAATGTTATAGAAACAACTCCGTTCAAGGCACTCTCGTACTCCAGATCAGACCAAACACTAGAGCCACAACACAACTCTCGAAGTTGTTGCGACAGAAAAACATGATTCGGTAGCTAAGCGAAACGCGATCCAAACATGCAAGCTAGAGTTCAGATATCAAACATAGAAGTCATCCAACATATTGTACCAAGCATAGAGCAGCAAGTAATTAAGCTTTTCTATTTCCACAAACAGTAAGGGTCTTAGTACATTGTGTAAGAAAGGAATTAAATAACAGAATTAAAGATAGAGGTCGCCTTCTTGATGTAGAAGGGTGACAGACTACCGCGACTCTCCTGCCCGATACTGGACAGGGCCTAGCCCGATACAACCGTTTCGGGCGGCACACTCTCTCGAGTGGCACACCGTGATGGCCGACTGTATCGCTCAAGGACCTGGCCGATACGCTCGAATCGGGCGACACACCCTCTCGGGCGGGATGCATGATGGGCGAAGCGTATCAGTTTCGATATCATGTCAGGCATGGAGCGACGCGTTCATCGTGTCGGGCACTTGTGTCGCTCATCGTCGTGGTCGATATCGACCCACAGTGTCGCCCGGGACGGTTCTAAGTGAACCATCCCCTCCCTCTCGGGATGAGGAAGGGCTCACCTAGTGTCGCCCGGCACGAGCACTGGGGCGCGATACACCTGCTCTCGTAGTTTCCTCCGAAGAACACTCAAGGCTCCCAACTGTCCGAATTCCGAAGTATCCGAACTAACCGAGCTGTCTTTTCGACTCCCTGTAGCTGCTATTTATAGGCAGCGGTTGGGGGAAGTTATGGTGCTCGAAGAGCCACGTGTCCTCCTCATTCGCGGGTCGGTGGACGGCCGATACTGGTATCGCTCGGCTCAGGAGTGTCGGCTAATCGATCACGTAGCGGGTGGCACGCCTGCCGGTGGGTGGTTGTGTCGCCCGACAAGCCTTGGCTGCCGGGCGAGATCGGCTCCCTGTCGGGTAAAGGGTGTGTCATCCGTCAGTTTCTTCTGGCGCGACATCCCTTTGTCGTGCGTCATGGTGTCGCTCCCCCTTGTCGGGTAGGGGTCGTATCGGGCGTCAGGAAGGCCGAAACAGACTTGGACTTATTTGTGGGCCGGGACGGCCTTATTGTGTCAAAACAGAGGAAAAACTTTGCAAGAGATGAAAATATTTGATTAAGAGCGTAGCCCGGCCATTTATTACAAAAGTGTATATAAAAGAGAGGAAAATAGCAGAAAAGGGCAGTTTTGATAACAGAATAAAGGCCAAAAACCTCACAAAATTTGGTGCTATCACAGGCATACCTCTACGTGGGTGAAGCCTATGCTCAACCTTGTGTTTGCTCATGATTATCCATAGGCTCTTATGCTTATCTCATAATCCATCCACTCGGTCCTTCTAGCCTCAATTTTAACTTACTGCTTGTACTACTGATGTACTCTGGGTGCAGCTATATCCTACTTGCAACAACCCATAAGGTTTCTATAGGTTCTTCTCTAACCTCATCCATGCAGGAGCTACCCTTCGCTCAAACATGCACGACCCTTCCCAGGGTTGGGTTGCCAAAGGTGCTCGGTCATCAACTTCTCATGGCTCATATCCAAGGCATGTCTATCCAAACACCCAGTCAACCATGACATCTAACTCATCATGTCACCTCTCTCTCTAACCTCCACTTAGGGTTAGGGTTAACATCATCCTTAGAGGATGTACTAGGTCTCTACTTTAATGGAGATCTCTACCTCTAATACTAACTTTCTCTACTCATCCTCCTGACAAGAAGGTCTAGCCTCAGGTCTCTCCTGAGGGCAATGACAACTTATGTCATACGACCTAAGAATGTATCTATTCTTTTACACTTACTCTATTAAGCTTATGTCCATGACATCTTATTTACATGCTTTTTATTAATCTGGTGGAGGATTCCTTAATCCTTATCAACCTTACCCATACCTCAAGAGGGTGAATAGAAGAGAGGAAACCCTAATCCTTAAGGTCCTTAATAGAATTTGAATTGATAAGGGATGAACAAGATGAGAGAGTCCTAAAGGTATCTTATTTCGAATCATACCCTAAGACTTTGGCCAGGCAGTCACACGGATCTGCGAGTCCTCATATTCCGACTAGAGGTGCAGAGAAAAATATTGCCAGCCCTTGGTCGTGATCCTTTTCTAGACACCTCTATCTTTCAGATAATCCTCTAATAACTCCCTTGGGTTCTACGGAATTTGTAAAATTTAATAATCATGAAAGATTAAGTGAGGAACCTTCGCTCTGATACCAATTGTTATGACCCCGCCTCCCGGTAACCCCCCAATTAAGGGAGACCCGAAGGCCAAAGCCGTTATTCAATTAACAAGATCAAAGGTTCAACAAATAATCAACAATAATTATAAAATTCTACAAACTAACTGGAATTTGGTATAAAATTAAAACTTTACTTACCTTTGAAAACTTTGGAAATCTATCTATCCAGAGCTTGAATTTTTCTATCTAATCCTCCTTACACTTTATTTCTTATGTCCACAATGTGTCACTTTACTATTGATTCTTTCAATTGTTGTTCCTAAAATGCCGACAAACAAAACGTCGGTCAGTATATCAAAATATACTGGTGTCTGGGGACAACTAAAAGTTTTCACATAAGGATAACAATCTAATTATCACAATCAAGTTAATTAACAAGCCAATTTACACTTTTCAGTATGACATTCTCCACCGCTTTTGCCCTAACCCTAGCATACCCACCTTAGGGTTTCCTTTGCCAATGACTTAAGGCCACCTTCTCAATCCCGAGCTTGGTGCCTGGGGGTCACCACTCATGGTGCCCACTAGTCATGCAATATCATAGGCCACCTTCTCATTCCCGAGCTTGGTGCCTAGGGTCACCACTCAAGGTGTCCATTGGTCTACCCATCTGGGCCTGACCTTTGGCATCATCCATCAGGGTGGCATGTAAGTGCGAGAATCCATACTTCTATTATTAATGTGATAATCATAGTGACTTTATAGTTTGCAAGTATGAACATCCAAACTGATAATTTGCATTCAATGTGGTTAACCATCCGGAAAATCCTTGGGAAACTAAGGCGGTTATTCATAATTAACCACATACGTGTCAAGATGTTTTGAATGCAGATCCAAACAATCAAGTAATCTAGAGTAAATTAAGCAAGCACAATTCAATCCTGAAACATTTATACAATTTCCTTTTATTTCTCATGTCATCAAGATCTATTAAATCTAGCTCCCTTCCTAGGGTTTCTAGTCCACTTTTATAGTTTCCATTGCAATTAGGGTTTCCCTTCATCTTTTACTATTTTAAACCCTAATTTAATGCAATTGATCACAAACCCTGATTATTTTAACATCTAATCCTCAGTTTCATATTAAAGGCATAATTAATCATTAAATAAGCTCATTAAGCCTCTTTTACATTTAAGCTATCATTTTATCCTTTTTTTAATCTATGACAAAGTCATTATGCTCGGTTATCATCAATTCGTAGTTCATTATGCTCTAATACACATATGATCTTTATTTATCATTAATTCTACCTTTATTCATTCAAAAAACCTAATTTCTATATTAAGGTTATTTATCCACAAATTAGGAACTTTTTATATTCAAAATATCTTAGAATCATCATTTAACAACATATTATCATATTTTTCGAATTAAATATGATCTTATCCTCTTTTACCCTAAATTAGGGTTTCTAAGTGCTTAATCATTCATAATTGGTGAAAAACCCTAAATCATGCAAGAAATCATTTAGATCAGGTTCAAGTTCACCATTAACGTTTCAATAGGTTACTATTACTCAATTTCATTAACTAAGCAACATGAACTTAACCAATATGCTCAATTAGGGTTTCTTAATCTAATACATAAGCACTTTTCATTAGATTAACACACTTTTCCAAATATGAATAGATTCAGGTTCTCAAACCAATTTTAATGCGTTCCTCATATTTTTATAATCAACTTTCATATTTTAACTTTATTCATCTGAGCTTCCTATCAAAGGTTATGATTTTTGCAAGAAAGACATTAACTTGGGTTATTTTGTTATCCTTTTAGGAAAAATGATGGCCATCCGATCTGTGGTCCCATGGACCATGCAAAATCCAATGGTTCTCGCCTTTCTTTGTGATCAAAATAAAACAAAGACAGAAAAGCCCTCACCTTCCTTTACAACCGTCAGGGGCAACGAGGTCATTTTCCCCTTTCTCTTCTTCTTCCTCCTCGCGCTCCTCTGCTTGGACGCAGCGTTGCCCGGTGGTCAACTCCATCGTTGACTTTGAAATCATGGCTTCCTCAGCAACAAGCGATGTTTCCTCCTCCTTTGCCATGGGCCACCGAACTCGTCGGTGGTCTCAGCTCTGCTAGAGCTGGCCGGAATCGACGGAATGGCCATGGCAAGGGGAGGGTGGCACACGACTTGGCGCACAAATTGAATCAGGGATCGGGCTACAGACTCCGCCAGAGTCCCAAGGGCGAGGTTACCTATTAAAGGGAGGCATGTGCCCCCTTATATAGATCTGGGTCAGGGGGATCGATGCCAAGCTTTTTGGGAAATATTCCCTAGTCCACCTCAGGTCGGGATACCTGGTATGATCAGGTTCGGAATCTTCTCCCCAAATCGTCGGGAGAGTTTCCAAAACCACCCATCGGCTATATCACCTGAGAATCCAGGTCGGATCAAACTCCAATTGTTCCAAGTCCTACCTGAGGTAGAAGATAACTCAGGAGCCCTTGGATTTTAATCCCACGGCTGTTGTGTGGTGTGCCTGATCAATTTATTAGAGAAAAATAAACGTGACATTAATATTTTCCTCTACACATTAGGAAAACTTCCAAAAATCATATCTCTCAAACCACTTACACGTTTGATCACCAAATTTTGAGGGAAGCTTAGTAATAACTTAATCTTTCATTATGCCGAATTTGGACCCATTATCTAAAGAAATCAGGTCCCTTTATTTAGTTGCAAGTTATTACTAAGTTATGTATATTTCTCATCTATTTTCTCTTTCCTTTGCCTTTAAATCATTATTCTGAGTTCCTTGTACCTCAAGGAACCTTAATGGCTCGAAATCCCATCTTGGGAATATCCCTTAGCCTTTTATTTATCTTTTATCCATTTTCTCATTATCTTACTTATTTCCTTATTCTTTTTTAATGATTTCTCTTTATCTCTCTTCTATTTTCCTTATGGAGTTCCTTTTAACATTAGGAATCCTTGGGATACAAAATTACACCAAGGATAACTCCATTATACATCTTTTCACTTATTTTCCACCTTTCATCATTGTTTTCAATTTATTTCTTAATAAAGAAATACTTAATTAATCTTTTCTTTTCTTATTACTTTATCTTTGCAATTTCGGACTCCTTGGGACCCAAGGGACCCAAGAGGCACGAAATCCATCTTTGGATCACATTCTTTTACCTTCTAGAGGTTTCTACATCTTTCTTTTCTCAAGAACTCCATTATTCATTTACTAATTGGAATTCCTTGTTATTGGGCCCAATGGCCAATAAAGCCCACAACACAAACATCAAGGCTATTGCAAACGAAATTCATGCATTCAATCAAGAGACATCATCATTTGTTCATATTATGAGAAATCATATTTCTCACCAAATGAACTCAAAATTTGGGGTTGTAACGGCGAGGTAGGATTGAGGAACAAGAACTTGGTAGTATCATCAAATGATCAGAGAATGTATACAATTCTAGAGTGATACAGTAAAGAGGGCGGACATAGAGATGAAGTGGAGGAAAAAATGATGTAAGAAGGGAGAGTATATCAGACGTCCCTTCCTGACACAGTAGGAGTTATCCAACAACAAGGTGAGACTTCAACGGGGACAAGGACTGAACATAGCCTAGGGAGGAACACTAAGGTTGTTGAGAGGCAACTTGAATCTAATGGGGACCAGCAAGGATGTGAAGGGAAGTAGAAAATGAATTTAAGTTTCACGAATATGAAGAAAACTTTGGGAGATGACCCAAAGAAATGATCACAAAGTCAACATCATCTTTGTGTTGCTAAATCAAGCCCTGGGTAAAGGTGATCAAACGATGGGAGACACAGACAAGATCACAACATGCTTCTTTTTAGTAATGGCACGTGTGGTGAACTCAGGCAGGCAAGGGACCAAAAACTGCAATTGATAGCGTGTAAGCAAGATAGCACAAGAGATAATACTATTGTTTAAATGAAGAAGAAGAAGCCCATCATAGTCTGAAGGCCAATCAATGAGGAGGCACCTTCTGGTCTATAAGTGGACAGTTAGACTATTGATAGAATAGGGGAGAGGAGCCGAGAAGGAAACCTAATATGCATGAAGGTGGTTGAAGATCTAAATAACATTTTTGTCCTAAAGAGGCAGTTCATTCTAGGCGGTAAGAGTGGTGTTGGCAAGGGGGTGATATACCTCAAGTAGCGGGTACTAGCGGAGACCAGACCCATGAACATCAATGAAAATCCTAATATGGAACTATCAAGGACTGGGAAAACTCGACAAAAAAGCTCTCAGGACCTGGTGTTTGAGAGAAATCCCCAACTTGGTTTTTGTCTCAGAAACCAAGATTGCAGATGTAAAGTTAAAGGCAGCAAACGTTTCTATGGTTTCACTTAAGGTTTATGCATATCAAGTGTGGGAAAATCATGAGGTATTGGCCTTTGGTGGAAGATCATCATAGTATAAGTTTTAAGTCTTTCCCAACATCACATTGAAAGTATTGTTCAAGAGGAGGGAGGTAAGATAAAGTGGAAAGCTATTGCTATTTATGGGAGGTCAGAACAACATCAGAAAATTCAAACCTAGGATATGATGAGGAAATTGAAAGAGAATAGTTATATGCTTGTTGTAACATCCCAATTCTTGAGGCCTAAGATGAAATGATCTTAAAAAGAATGATTGGACTACCATATCGCCAAGGTCCACCTCCTTTTCAGGGAGCCCATCACTAAGAACTCTATAGTTAAGCCTGCTAAGCTTGGAGTAGTACTAGGATGGGTGACCAGTTGGGAAGTTGATCCTGACTTGCGAGTGAGTGAAGACAAAGTGTGTAATTAAGGCTAGTGGTGGTCTGTGGGGCCAGTTGTCATTCTTGACACTCTACTAGAGACTTGGGCAGTAGGCCTAGGATTTACAAATGGTATCAGAGCCAATTCCCCTCCAGCAGGTGGGGCCCATATGGGCATGTAGCATGCCCGTTTTAGGCTGTGTGGTCCAAGCAAGTTGGAAAGGGCTATCCGCCGAGACGAGATGGAGCCGCCCTTACAATGGTCACCGTAAATGGGAGCTAGGTGTCCATGGATAATTTTGGGTCTGCACTGAAATGGGGAAGCAATTATGAGGTCATATAGTTGAGCCTTGACAAGGAAGTCAAGAATCTAAGTAGGGGAGATTGTAACATCCCATGTCTTGAGGCCTCAGATGAAATGATCTTAAAAAGAATGATTGGACTACCCAATCACCAAGGTGCACCTCTTTTTTAGGGAGCGCATCACTAAGAACTCCATAGTTAAGCATGCTAAGCTTGGAGTGGTACTAGGATGGGTGACCGGTCGGGAAGTTGATCTTGGTTTGTGTGTGAGTGAGGACAGAACACGTAGTTAAGTTAGTGGTGGTGTGTGGGGCCAGTCGTCATTCGTGAAACTCTACTAGAGACTTGGGAAATGGGCCCGGGCTTTACACCTGTGATTTTCTTTGGAGACTTCAACCAAATTGTGTCAAATGAGGAGAAGTAAGTGGATGCATGGATGATATATATGATTGTTCTCTCATGGATATGGGTTTCTCTGGTTGTCCGTATACATGGAAAAAGACAAAAACATGGATATAGTGGTTCGAGAAAGGATAGATAGAGCGATGGTGACTCATGATGGCGGGATATGTTCTCTTTTTGTAGATTCATCAATCTAACAATATATGAATATGACCATGCACCAATTGTAGTTGTTAGGGATAGAAGTACAAATAAGAAGGAAAATAATAGGGAAACATAATTTTTTTTTGAACCTGTCTGGGAAAATGAAGAAGGTTGTAAAGAGACTTTGAAAGCTTACTGGGAGAGACTGATTTAGTGATATCAAAAAGAAGATCAAAGAGGTAGAACAACGACTGGGACAAGAATATAAAAATCCTCCTGATAGGTGCACACTTCAGAAATGTGAAGAATTAGTGAAGGAGCTCTAGTATTAGCACCGAAAAGATGATGAATACTAATTGGCGAGGGCTAGAGTAAACAAGATGAGGGCGGGCGACAAGCACTACTTAGTTTAACCATAAAGCCTCACATAGAAGGAAAATAAATCTGATTGACAGTCTCAGAAACTCTCACAGGTAGATATTTTGGAAGAGGAGGGTATTGAGAATAAATTTTTTAACTTCTTTGAGAATATGTTTAGCATGGTTCACCATCAAGTTTTGAAGTTGTTGGGAGGGGTCTCACAAAGAAAGTGTCTATGAGCATGATTGAGCTTCTATAAAGAGAGATTATAGATGAGGACATTTTTTTATCCCTCAAACAAATGCATCATAACAAGGCACCTAGTCCTATAAGGACTCAAACCCATGTTCTTCAAAATTTTTTGACATGTAGTGGGGAAGGATGTGGCAAATTATATCAAGGTATGATGGAAAGAGGAAGAGGATATTGGAGGGATAAATTCCACCTTGGTGGTCCTTATACCTAAGGTGGAAAATCCTATGGAGCTTGTTGAATATAGACCAATAAGTTTGTGTAATGTGGTCTACAATATTGCTTCCAAAGTAATGGCAAACAAGCTTAAAGCATTGATGGATGATCTTAATTCTGAAAATCAAAGTGCCTTTATTCCGGGGAGGATGATAACTGACAATGCTTTGGTGGCTTTTGAAGTTTTTCACAGAATGAAAAATGAAGCAAAAGGTGTTAAGCGCTCAAGCTGGATATGTCCAAGGCTTATGATAGAGTGGAATGGAGATTTCTCAACTATGTACAAGAAAGGTTGGATTTTGGTCTGAAGTGGAGGTCAAAAGTTATGGAGTGTGTCTCTTTGGTTAACTTCTCTTCATCCATCAATGATAACTGGTCCAAGAAGATCATACCAGCCTACAGACTTCATCAGGTGACCCTCTCTCCCTATCTTTTCATTTTATGTGTAGAAGATTTCTCTACCTCTATTTCTCTTTCTCTGCTTGAAAAGTCCATCCATGGCATTAAATCCAGTAGGGATGGCCCTCGTATCTCGTACCTTTTCTTTGCAGATGATAACATTCTTTTTGCAAGAGCTACACATTATGAATGCCTGCATTTAGTTAGTCTTATTAGCCAATACGAACAAGCATCAGGTCAAAAGATTAATTTAGAAAAGACAGAAGTAGCTTTCAATAAAGGATTTCCTTTTCAGAAGAAGGACTTAAAGAACCTACTGCAAGTAAGAGAGATGGACAAACACACAAAGTATCTTGGTCTTTCCATAGTCATTGGCAAGTCAAAAAAGTAGGTCTTCAGTTATATAAAAGATAGACTATGGAGGAATATGTAGAGTTGAAAAGAAAAGTTGTTGTCTAAATCAGGGAAGGAAGTACTTATTAAGGCAATAGAACAAACAATTTCCTCTTACGTGATGAACATTTTTCAGTTACCGACTGACCTTCTCAATGAAATTCAAAGCTGCACTTCTAAATTTTGGTGGGGCTCAAGTGATGAAAAAATAAGAATATCTTAGCTGAGTTGGGCATAGTTATACAAACCAAAAAGTATGGGTGGATTGGGATTCAGATACATGCATGCGTTCAATCAAGCACTATTGATAAGACAATTGTGGAGACTATTGACAAACACAAAGTCACTAGCATACAAACTCTTAGAAGTGAGGTATTTTCCTAGAACTTCAGTCCTAAAGGCGTCTCGGGGTCATAATCCAAGTTTTACTTGGAGAATCTTGTGGGGGTGATAAACCAACCCTTTTAGAGGGAATACACTAGAGGGCAGGTTATGGAGGAAATGTAAATATATGGAGGTATGCATGGGCAATGGGAAGGCAAGAAAACTTGGAAACAATACAACCTATTGATCGGATGGATCTGGAGCATGTTAGTGATTTGTTGGATTCTAGCACAAACACTTAGGATGTGGGAATTCTCAGTTCTATCTTCATGTTGGAAATTTGTAAGCAAATCAGCAATACCCCTATCAGTCACCGCATGTCTGATGACACCCCTATAAGGTGGCCAGAGCGCAAGGGCGTCTTCTCGACCCATTCAACATACTAGTTATCGTCACTAGGCAAATATGAGTGCCTGCAGAGCAGATCTACAAAGTTGGAGAAAGCTTGGCAGTTCGTTTGGCACAAGCAATGGCCACTAAATCTTGCACACTTTCTATGGGGGTATGCACTGGTGGATTAGCAACCAGAGGGAGTATGTGGGATCGACATTGTATACCAGAGGGAAGTTGCACCATCTGTGGGGCGGAGAAAGAGATGACCAATCATATGCTCTTCATTTGCTCATATGTAGCATAAGCATGAATGCGGGCACCAGCAACTGCAGACCGAAACCTGCTCAATACCCTAATAGGTGCAGAGGATTTGTTGAAGCTACAAGACACATTATATGAGACTGAACTCAGATAGATGATGGCTATCGTGTAGGGTTTGTGGACGCATATGAATGCTATCACATTTGGCAATGTAGGTAGACCTTTGAGACATATAGTCACTATGCATGCTTCTCTCATAGTGGACTACCTCAGGCACAACGAGGCAGATGATAAGGGTGTACCGAGATCGATAGAAATGACAACAATTCATGAGGCAACTAGGGAGCAGGGAGTAAGGCATCTATATTGTGATGTAGCGATAGGCAGTGACGGGAAGTTGGGAAAAGGTGGTGTGCTGTTAGAGCCGGATGGGAAGATCCTAGCTTCGGTGGGAGAATAAAGAAATGTGGCTCGGCTGGTGGCGCTTGTAGAGGCAAAGGCAATCCAGATGGCACTGATGAAAGTTGATGTTTGGAGGATCGAGAAGGTAATCATGTTGTCAAACTCATTGGAAGTGATCAAGGCTATCCATGCAGGAAGTGGAAGAAGATACCACTCGAGTCTCTTGAACTGATATCTTACATATTGATGCTTCATTTAGTTTTTGTTCTTTTGTTCATATTAAAAGGGAGTGGAATACCTTGCCCCATTCTGCTGCTCAGTTAGCCCTACGAGGTGAATGAGTACCATATTTTGCCATGACCTTATTCCTCCTTTATTTGTTAGACTTGCAAGACTGAATCCTTAATGTAGATCATGGTGTTTTTAAAAATTACATCGTCATAAAATTATATTTGTATATTTATTACAATTAGGTTATGAAAAACACACCATTAGATAAAGAATAATTTTCTTATTTTTAAAATTATTTTACTAACCTTCCTATGATTAGTTATTGATTTTTTAAGTTAACCCTTAACAACCAGTTATTTAATAAAAACCTAGGCAAAGAGATTGAGTGGCACCACTAACTTGGTGTCTAACATGGCACATTAGTAAAATAAATCACTAAAATTTTGAACCAAAAAATTAGTGATACAATTGAATATCATCGATGGTAAAACTACACTAGTGAATGTTCTTGAAAAAACATGATCAAGTAGTCAACCTGGAGCCCAGTTATAGACTAGAACTCATGATTTCCCCCTTACCACCACTGTGAGGTGGTATAAAAAAACCAAGGGGACAAAGATGAGGTAAACAAGCCCAAAACTAGAGCCATTGTGAGTACAATCACCTCACACTACACTCCATCATCTTATGTCTTATAATGATGATCAAGAAGCAAAAAGGGACAATTTTGCATACAATCAAACCTAGGATTAAGATCACAAGCTCAAGATGAAGGAAATGGAATAAAATTGGGCACAAGACATGTCAAAAATTATTGATTGAGTTAGGGGTTCACAATGCACTAAAGAAGGACTCAAATGATGGAAGGAAAAAATACTAGTCTCATGAACTTATTACTAATAAGAAAACCTTTGTATGGTTTTGAGATGTGATTGTTGGAAAGATCTAGGTTGTACCATGGTTAAATTTTCACCCATAAAGGCACCTCAAAGGTAGATAGAGAGAGCGGGGGGGATCTAGAGGAAGAGAGGTTAAATAAGTTCATGGAAAAAGTCTTTGGAGGCTTCGTGAAAGTGGTGGGGTGTTTACATATGGATTTGATGGCCTACTATGTAAAGGAACTCTTATGGAGGAGAAAAAGTGGGAAATGGGGAAGGTTGGGTTTTACAAGGAAGAACATCACACCCTACCTAAGGAAAGTAGGGACCAAACAACTAAAAGTCATGAGGAAGAGGTAAAGCAATCAAACATAGTGAAAAAGAATCAGAGGGGAGAGAGAACAAGAGACGTAGGAGAAAATTGGGAGAGAAAATCCCCCTAGTTGTTCACTATAGAACACATACAAGCAAAAGGTAGGAGAAATATTATTAACTACCCAATTGAGATCCAAGAAATGAGTATGGGTTTTAATTAGAATAGGGGATCCAACATGAAATATAAAAATAGGAAACCATAGTCTATTTAGGCACATTAAGGAAATAATGGATATATTAGATATTAAAACATATGTTTTCTTTCATTTTTAATATTCCTATCTTTGTGGCATAATCCTTAGGCAGAGGGTCATTACTTGGTCAATGGATAGATGAAGCTTGAAGATGAAAATAGGGCTGGACACATCATAGAAACTAACTTCCATCATTTGGGATTGGAATTGGGCACCTGTGAGAATGAGAGTAGCTATTCTTCAAGATATATTCAAACACATTCTAGTAGATGAGAAGGATTTATTACTTGAACGAGATCATGGAATTCACCATGAAGGGTTCTTAGAACCTTAGTTGTAATACTAATCCAACTCTACCTTGGACTAAATGATTATGGAAATCAGGTGTACCAAATCATTTTTTCATACAAGGATGGAAAGTATTTCAGAAGAAGATGGATATTGATGATATAACATAGATATATGGATAGAAGCTTGCTTCTAAATGTTGTCTATGAAAAAGAGACAATAAATATTTACCATGTCATATGAGTTGTGATTTGTCAGATGGGTTGTGGGAAAAAGCTAAGCCTACACTAGCCTATTTATCGAGTACATGTGAGGAAATTATTTTCTCAAGGGAAGAAAGAATTACATGCTTAGTCTCACTTTGATATACCACACATGGTACATGATATACTAAGTCATGCTTGAGGAAGAAACAACTCAATTTTTCTATTATGTGGTTCAAATCACACAAGATTTTGAAACCCTATATATGTATAGATAGCTACTTTTTTTAATTTTCCTTGGATAGTGACCCCCAATGTAATTACCTCAATGTCTTATGAATTCAATAATAACACGTTTGTTGACAAAAAAATTCCAATCTAGGACCATCGAATTGAAGTGGTTTTCTTTTGCATTTTTTGCTACAAAGTGAAAATTTATATAGAAGCTAATTAAGAGGTGTATATTCAAATTCAAAATTTTCTTCTACTTTTGGAACTACTTATTAGGTTATCTAAAATATCAAAGTTAGTATATATCATTGTCATACTGATCATTCTAATCAATATATACCTATAATATTTTGGGGACAATATTTGTTTAATCACTATCTCCTCATGACACTCTTTCCTCATTATATGTTTTGAGTCATAAACCCTACTTTAACCAAGTTTCCCATTTAGTCCATTTAGTATTAGATTTCATGTTGTTAATACCATATATATTTTCCTAGTCAATAATTATCATTGATATTTTAGGATTAGGGTTATTATAACAATATCCTATCACAAGATATATTCCTATACACATTTCTAACTATTTCTTTTATTTTACACAAATTTCATGTGAAGTCATTGAATTCTATTTGAATTCACTAAACAATATAAATATACATTATCTCATTTATGTCTATTTAGATGTGCTAAGTATTTCCTTATGATTTGTAGGCACCTTGTTTTGTTTAAGACATTATTAGACTCATTAGGGAAATTATTTATATCAAATGGATGTGTGTCATATTGATATATTAATTTTACATCCATTGGAGATGTGTATTACATATCATTTTACCCATACTACACGAGTAACCAAAGCATATATTACATTAGACTAGTCCATTCCATAACTTATGTATACTAAGTACTTCATATCATGCGAGTTAGAATTAATCATATGAAAATTCCTATTGTTAATTACTATTTATTCATTAATATTGATTATAAAAAGTATCACTCTCCTTATCGTCCTTTTAAATTCCTATAGGGTATATCTTACATGAAGTTTATAGGTTTTCTACTAAACCAAACTCAAAGATGCTAAACCATGGAATTAGGGTTTCCAAGGTTCTGAGCTCAAGTTTGGCATGTTATAACACTTCAAATCTTAAAGAGGATTTTCCCTCCAAAATTTAAGCATCCATACACTACCAACCAACTACCTTCTACCACTTAAAGTTTCATCCTAATAAGTCATGCTAAACAACTAAAAAGATATTGCGATCATATATACATATTCTAGTTGTGATTGCTAGGAGCGTGTTTATGATGTACATAGACCATGAATTCAAGTAGATATATCAACTAACTAGGTCTATTATCACTTCTCATAACAAACCTAGAGTTCACATTAGCACCTAGTAAGTCACGAGTTATAGCCCTTCATAATGTAATGGAGTAAAATACTACAAAAAAATAGGGCTTTGGTGAAGGACAATTATAAGAGACGAAAGGCCTTCACATGTACCAACTATTCATGAAGGCTAGACCTTTGTAGCTGAAAAAAATACCTCAAACAAACTTTTCAAAAAGCAATTAGTAAAAAGGAATGTAATCTGTCAAAAATAGAAGATATTCATAAGTAATCCTTCACAACTTACAAAGATGACTTTTTAATTAGTTCCCTCCCTTCAAACCCGTCAATTTCGCAACAACATATCCCAATTTTGATGAGAAATAAATTACCACTCACACAAACCCTTAAGTAAAACCACCATCAACATCTCTAACCATTCATTCACACAACACTCTCTACCCTAGATCCATTCTGTAGACATATGTTGGTGATGATTGCTGAGGGCTATCCCAAAATCTTATTTGAAGGATTATTGCTTGTATACATAGGTTGTGCATATATTGACATTGAATGTCTCCACCATTAGGGAACTGCATGGGTATACTAATCCTAGGAGGATTTCTACCCAACATGAGGTAGATTCTTATGGTTAAAATAAATTCTGACGCCACTCCATTTTCCCCCATTGTCAAAGAAAGCTGGTTTAAATATTTTAGACCCCAGTTCAGGTAAGAATATGATGTAATAGAAAATTGTCAAGGTAAATGGTGCGCTCTACTCTCTTGAAGCCATCTTTCATATTTTATTATCTATCTCCTCAATTGTGCAATTTCTTACTCCTACAGACTCTCCCATGTCCCTCTTTGTTGCTATTGTAAATCTCCCTTTGTTGTATGGTAGCTTTGACATATGTGTGTTATGGTGATTGTTTGGTGCCCAACTTTCGATCTTTCAATCTTTGTTAGTAATTTTGTTCTTTAACACATGTCCTTGACAAAAAAACTACTTCTAAATTGGTAAAAAAACATTTATAAAACTTTCCTCAGTTTCAACTATCATCAATGACATAGGTTGTGTTTGATATAACGTTGTGATATGTTTACATGCCACAAAAATTTAACAAGTTATATTTTAACCTTGTTTAAGATGATAGTTGTTTGGACAAATGATGAATAAACTTGATGGTAAGATGTCCTTCATTTGGTGGACATGTAATTGTTATTTAGATGAAGTTTATTATATCCTTTACATAAATAATGTTGTCTGTTCAATGATTCTTCAAATTGTAGTGTGTTTTGTTATTATTCCTTAAGGAGGACTTTAAACTCTATGCCTTAATTCCAAACTACCTTTGTTCAGAATACCGGATCTTTTTCCTTGTGTTTCCCGTCTAAATTAGGGGAGGGTGATGGTCAAAGTTAAAAATGAAAGCATCTAATATATGGTTGTTAGTGTAATGAGCAATCTGATATGCATTACTCACTACTTTGTTAAATCTTTCAAACAAAAATGCAGACCCCTAGGTGAACATTGGACCCAAAAATCTAGGATATGGAACCCAACTTTCGATAGTGTTTCCTAAGACAAGCTGCTTCCTGATAGTTAAATAAATGACTCCCTTGATTTTCATCTAGATTTGTCATTGGTTAGTGATAGATGTATGAAGTGTATGAAAGGAACCTTGGACAAAAAACATAGAACCTTGCTTACCAAAAGATATATACATAACCTTGACTGCCAAAATAAAAGAACATGTCATTTAAGGATCCCTTAATCCACTAGAATTGGGAGGAAAGTAGATTATGTTTTGATTATTGGGAAGTGGTTGAGTAGTGATTAACTGAGGCTTGGGTGAACTGTGATTTTCTTGGTTTGGTATGATTTGGTTGGCCTGGGTGGCTAAAGAGAACAATCTAAAAATGACATCATTAGAATTAGGAATTGAATAGAACTTGTTTGATCTTATGGTTTAAAGGGCATAAGATGGACTATGTACATGTGTACATATTTGGCATTCAAATAGTGATCATATATTAGCCAAACAACTATGATGATGATTTCTAAGAACATAATCATGGTAGAAAACATAGCATATGTATAATATGTATGCTACATCCGCTCTGAGAGGAGGGGTGCAGGATGTTACCGGTGCCGCTTGTTATGCTGTAGTCTTATCCTTCGTACCTTGCTCTAGCCCTAGTTTTATCCTTCTGTTTTTGTTGCAAGAAAACCTCTAAAAACTGCTAAATGACTAAAACCTTAAATCTTTCTAGTAACTCCACCTGGAGATAGTTTTCTTGTTTTGTTCGTGACACCTTACTGCTTCCCTTCTGGGGAATTTATCATCTCTTTATACCTGCCGGAGTATAGCGTGTCGATTCTGGGTTCTCAACACTACCACCCTTGTCCCTGTGTTCGACCTTGTATATCTACTTAGACCCCGTAAACAAAGTTGCGGAGGCCTAGAAGGATTCGGGTTTATAAATGTAAAAGCTCGACTACCTCAAATCCACCTCCAATTTTAGGACGCGCAATTTAGGCCGGTCAACTTTTTGGCACCGTTGTCGGGGACAAGGCAAAAACGGTACTGTAGATGAATCTGAATCCACTAATTACACTTCAGTGCCTCAAGCTTAGAAATGAGTTTGACAACACTCCTTTTCTTTTTCTTCTTATTGCCATTCTCTTAAAAGTAAAAATTCAATTTCCTAAACTTGATTTTTTGTGACATTTTCAGGAACTCTGAAGGACAGATCACTGTTCCACCAAGCTCCGACACCATTTAACTGTTCGACCGAGCACAATCATCGACATCATGCCTCCCTGTATCGACCCGCAACTCTCTGAAGGGGAACATCAGGGAAGGCCTAGGAATGAATCTCCTCCGCCAAGTGGCAACAATCGTTATGACGGCAATGACCGGCATGAAGATCAGGAATCGGAAGACTTCGAGGAAGGCCACCCCCATGTCAGGCATCGCCACCGTCAGCGACACAGGCGACACCAGGGCCAAGAACAACATCGCGAAGCTAGAGACAGCGACGACTCTGAAGAGGAGGAGAAGACGTTGAGAGAGTTGGCATCCACAAAAGCCAACAACTCCAGATGTCCCGTCATCACCCCGCGGTTCAACGCGGCAAATTTTGAGCTTAAGCCATCCGTGATCTCTATGATTCAAAACAAAAGCTTCAGGGGGAGTTCAAAAAGCGACAATCCCTACCACCATCTCGATGCATTCAAAAACATATGTGATACGATAAAGATGTGGGGGGTCCCTCAAGAGGTTATCTACTGTAAGGGCTTCATCTTCTCCCTAGAAGACAAGGCCCTGTCCTAGTATCTTGGGTTACCCCACCAGTCTTTGAACGGATGGGGAGCTTTGGCCGATGCATTCGTAAACAAGTTCTACCCCACTAAAAGAACGGTCAGAAACAGGCAGAAAATAACATCCTTCATGCAAAAGCTGAGTGAAAGCCTCCATGACGCCTGGGAGCGGTTCCACGAGTATCAGAGGGATTGCCCCCATCATAATTGCAAAAAGGGCTTCCTCATCACCACCTTCTATAATGTCCTGACTCCCGATGAAAGGGTGTCACTAAATGCGGCAGCAGGCAGTGACTTCCTCGGAAAGAAACCAAGCAAGTCTGAAAAGATCATCAAGAATATGGTCGAGCTGATGGTCGGCGCTGACTTTGATCGATCTGACAGAGGACAGGTCAAGAAGTGCGGTGAAGGGTCTACCCTTGAGTCTAAGGCGCTGGAGTCCATCACCTCGCAGATACAGAGAATCACCACTGATGTTAAGCAACTGCGAGAAGCTGGTGGGAAAGGTAAGAAGCCAGTCGAGAAGGTGATGAAAAGCGTTACATGTGGCGAAGGAGGACATGGGGTAGACAACTGCGTTTACACCCGACCGGACGCAAATAGTGATTCTGACTCGGAAAATGAACATACTGAAAATGTATCCTTCGTGAACTTCAAAAGGCCAGATCATCCCGAGTTTAACTACAGCAACAAAGATGTAGCTGAGAATTCTCACCAGCTGCATGCTACATCTAAGCCAATACAAGCCTTTGAGAAGAGAGGGGGGTCTGGTCAATATACCAAGAACAGTCAGTTCCAGTCAGTGAAAGGAAACTTTCAGGCACAAGGTAAATATCAAGGGCCGAATAAAGATCAGGATAAGGGCTCGAGCCAATCAGACGTAATTGGCCAGCTTTTCGACTTTGCAAAGAAGCAGGACACAATTAATAACCAGCTAGCGTAGAGTGCAGTATCAAATTCAGGTGTTTTGAACTCATTGCAGGTCCAGCTGGCGGATATGCAGACGCATCAAACGCCAAATTGATCAGCAATTAGCTCAAATGGCCGAATTAATGAAGAATCTTTCTGGCAGAATACCATCCAACACCGAGGCTGCCAAGAAGGCATGGATGTGATCAAGAGAAGAAGGGATTGAGTTGCAAGAGATGGACGATACTAAAGGCTAGAGGAGGAAAAAGCTGGAACTGTCACGCTGGAGACGAAAAACTACAACGCTTCTCGGGAGGCAACCCGAGATGTTTTTAAATTCCTTGTATAGGGCGCTTTTACTTTCAAGCAAAAATGAACATTATGAACATTATGGCATGTAATAAGGCCAGAGTCTGCGCATGCGCCACATGCGCTGACCCTTATGGGTCACCGCCTTAGTTTTATAGACCGGGATGGGTAATACCATATGAGGCGGGGATCTCAGTCTTCGGCCAATGATGTTTTACTCATCAACTGAAGTTTAAACTGCTTTGTTTTCATGATGTAACGCAAGCAACCCAACCGGAGCTATGAATGCTCCCATA
This sequence comes from Alisma plantago-aquatica, assembly GCA_963693085.1. Classification (NCBI taxonomy): domain Eukaryota; kingdom Viridiplantae; phylum Streptophyta; class Magnoliopsida; order Alismatales; family Alismataceae; genus Alisma; species Alisma plantago-aquatica. The sequence continues at coordinate 559,034,761 of OY856409.1, forward strand.
TCGGGCAGTGGAATTTCGGGCATCGCAAGGGCCGTGACGGATTACATGCCTAGACGGCATGCACATGTGACCATCGCGCCAAAGGACTGATCACCCTTAGGCCAACAGATGGACTTGCCCGTCTTACGAGTTGCCCTAACGGCCGACAACCGCCCCGATTTTACCTGTTTCACCCCGGTTGAGTTTGCTATATAGGGGGGGTGAGTTTTTACCGTGTCGGGCTCCTTGCCTTACTGTTCTCACACTCTCGTACCGTGCTAAGACCTTGTGTTTTTGCTCCCGCATCATGCAAGTTTGCCCTGCTCTCATGTCGTGCGAAGGTTCAGGAAGGTAACGCCCGACAGACCCTATCGCCCGACACGTTCCTTTCTTTAAACATGAAGCTTATCGGTCTTACGGGTCCTTTGCTGAGCATGCCTTGTATCGCCCGATCTGGATGTCGCGCAATGTACCTTTAGTTCACGTTTGCCCGATACGCCATATCGGGCGACACATTTGTCTTTTGTGACGTCCTGACGGACAGTCGATTTTTGCCGACTGTATCGCCCGGTACATCTGTGTCGGGTAATGTGTTGTGTCGCGCTGCTCTCCTCGTATCGCCCGATCTCGCATCAACTCGATTTTTCTTTTGATGGTCGGTACCCACCTCTAGTACCGAGCACAAGGCTTCACCCCTGAAACAATTGTGTCACCCGATACGGGGTGTGGATCATTTCTATATCAGGACATACCTTTTTGAGCATTCAAGTTTAAATTCTTCAAAACATCGAGATATCAAAAATTTACCAAGGGTTTTGTTTGTTAATTAACAGAATGGCACGCATCAAGCAAACTGTTGTCTGTGTCGACGAGCAAGGCAGGAGGGTCTACCCCAACTGGAGTACCCACTGCCGGGCAGAAACGCCCGAATCCAGAAGCAGCTGGACCATAACTGGTGGAAAAGAGAACGAGGACAGGTGAGATGGCGGCACCACCCTCAGCAATGACAAGGAATACACCCCAGGAAGGTTCCTGCCAAGGGAGGATGAGCATGCACGCCGTTACGCTGAGTTGTCAACCAAGCTCTACATGCCGAGCAGGTTCTGCCGTCGGTCTTCTTTCATGGAGCTAGGCATATTTGAAAGATTGAGGGGCGTCCTCGCCGTGGCTGGATTGAAGAAGATCTGCCTCGGCCGGTCTTCCTCCTACACCGAGCTCACAAAAGAGTTCATGTCGTCTCTCCGCCGAGTAAAGAATTCTGCAGCTGAAAAGAAAGAATACGGCGGAGCTGATAGACTCCAAGCTAGGCTGTACAACTTGGAGTACGCAATCTCTGAAAAGCTGCTGAACAAGATCTTCTCTTCCAGCGAGGAGGAGGAAGATTTAATGAATAACGATGAGACAATCACCGAAGGAGATGGGTTCAACCCCGTGGAGCTCTGGAATAAGCTGGCCGGCGAGTCATCCTTTAAGCCGGGAGTCAAAGTGGCGGTGATGCACTCATGTTTCTGGAGAATCATACACAAGTTGGTGGCATGCCTGCTGTTCAGCAAAAACGAGTCCAGCAACATTTACACAGAAGAACTCCATGTCATATGGAACATGATGGAGGGAAGAGTGATAAACCTCGGACGGTTCCTGCTGAACAGGCTACACCCAATAAGGGATGCCACCAAAGAATATTGCATGGGGGGCATCGTTAACCTAATTGCAGCAGGGCTCGGGTACCCTAAGGATCCGCGAATTCTGTCAAGGACACAAGGCGACGAGGTGATTGACCTCAAATACCTGATGAGGACCAGCATCATAAGGAAGGAGGGGGGAGGCTACTTCTACAAGTTCACAAGGACAAACATACTCCTCCCGCTCCCTCGCTGCACCACTTACGACACAGACAAGCTGGTCTTCACTACCGCAGAAATTGAAGTCGTGGCGGCAAATACAACCCACGCCACCACCGCAAGTGTCCGGGAAAGAAGAAATCCATAACTTTAGACGATGGCTACTTATAGGGTTGTCGTCACTCCTACAATATCAGCCACAGCCATGACGACGACTGAAATGGCCGAAGAAGAACCGGTGATCATTGAGGTCACCGAGGCAATAACTACGGGAGCTGTCACGGAGAAGACGACCGCAGCTCCCGACATCCCTGTAGAGGCAGAGGAAGAACCGCAGCCGGACGCCAGTAGAGGCAGAGGAAGAACCGCAGCCGGACGCCAGTAATGAGGTGTTCGCCACGGTCCTTCAGATGAGACTCGAAGGCGTGCAGCTGACACCGACACCACCACCAGTGTCTCCAGTCAGAGCTGCTGAAAGGATCGCCGAGGACGTAGAGGTGGAGCAGCATCCACCCACACCACGGCCATATTCACCGGGACATGAAGGCAAGGAGGAGACGGCCGCAAGAAGGCCGACACCTCACCTGGAGATATCTGCCTCGCGAACAATCGAGATAAACTCTGCCTCGTCTGGTAGACCAGAGCGCGAGCAGGGTGTTGTAAGGACAGAAGGGAGGACCGCAGGAACCCCTCCGTCACTCGGGATGATGCTAGGGAACGAGCTCAACTACTTGCGGGAGGTAATGAATAAAAACTCAGCTACCTGTATTTCCCTAACCTGCAAGTTTGCATCTTTCCAAGACAGGCTGAGCAGCCAAGAGCAAGAGCTGCTGACTCTAGTTGGCCTTCCCGGCGGGCTAGAGACTCTGAATGCGACACTACAACAAGTTCTCCAATGCCTCGACAAGATCGAGGAGAGGTTGGATAGAGGGGATGATCATCCGCGCCGAAGGCAGTCAAGAAGGTCGCCATCGCCCCCTAGTCGTAGCTCTCCTTTTTCTTCGTCAACATCCACCTCCACAGTAGGGTCCGCCTCCAGCGAGCGATCCACAATGCCCGAGGAGGGGACGCAGCCAAAGTCAACCGACGAAGCTCTAACAGGACAGGAGAGCTCCTTCGGTCTAGAAGAAGAAAATCCCTCAGTCTCCATGGATGAAGTTGAAGATGACAACGAAGACATCAGCATCGGGGGAGATTCTTCTAATGAATCAGAGAGAGAAAAGGGGGATGTGTATGCAGCTAATGAAAGACACCTCCCCCGAGGAAGACGCTTGATGGCAGACAGGTTCTATGAGCCATCTGAGATACCTTCCTTCGAGATGGCCGACTTCGACAGAAGGGCCATCGGCTGCCTGACGATCAGAGACCAGAAGCTGCTGGACAAGGTCCTAAGATTACAGACAGATGAAGAAGACGTCATCTGGAGCGACGACTACTTCTCCGTACGACGGGGAACACTCCGCGGCATGTTCCGCTCGCCGGCCGTCATCGGAAAAAGACTGTTTAGGGTCCTCGAAAATGCGATAATAGAGCAGGACAGGTAGGAAGAAAATATATGCCGCCACCTCGACCTTGGCAAGAAGGATAATGAAGGGGGAACAAGACTCCACTGCGGTGACCAACATTCTGCGACACATTGACGAGCATAGCCCTAACCTCGTGTTGGCACCGTACAAGCACCGCGACTTTTGGTTCCTCTGCATAGTAGACTTAAAGAACCACGACGTCCGGCTGCTGAACTGCAATTACAACGAGGTGCCGCACTCCGGAATTGCTTTCAGCCGCCCGGAGGACCAAAAGCTGAGGCTTCTACCGCTGCGTCTTCTACGAGCTATCAAGCAAGGAGCCAAACATCACGGCGGAGTTTGGAACTTCTATTTTATTCACAACTTCCCCGTCCAGGATGAAGAGGGAAGCGGAAACAGCGCCTTAGTCGTCTTAAGTGCCATTGAGGTGCTCAGTACTTTTGGCAACTTGAGGGCCCTTAGGGGCACATGTTTCTATCACCGTAGGGGCACATACGCCATGCTACTGATCAAAGATGGGCGCTATTTTCGAGACGCAGGGGTACCTGATAAGTTGCTGAACGATGACCAAGAGGAAAAATCTTCACGATCCAGCAGCTCCGCAGAGAAAGAAGCGGAACTAGAAACTGACACCCACGGGGCAGGCAAGCAATTAGAGACCCTGCGGAAAGTGTACGGGATGGAAGACATTGCTTCGCCTATAGGTACAGAAGGGATGATCAAAAACTTCGACCGCTTCTCGTGCGCTACGCTCACACAGGAGCAGGTAGATGAAATCCTTCTGAAGTTAGCAGATGCTACCCTGGGATATGTCATTTACAAGGCAGGAAATGTGGTGGTCCCAGTAGATGATCTGAGGGACGTGGTTAAAGAAGGAGGATGCGTGGCGGTATCTGTATTTACCACTTGCATCCAAATTTTACAGTCGAAGTTCGAACACGCATGCAGAGCCCATCCGATGTTGTTCAACGACGTCTGCCTAGCCGATGAATCAGGAGCAAAGAAGCTTTTTCTAGAAGAGTTGGAAAGCGGGGTCCCTAGCCAAATTTTTCTTCCAATATTGCATTATAACCATTGGACGCTCCTGACGGTGTACACTCGGCAATGAGCAGGAATCTTTTACAACAGCTCGAATAGCAATAAGAACCATCCAGTGTCGTGTACATCAGAACCGTTGTCATCCGTCGAACGCTTAACTCGAAAATATTACGACGAGGTGACAAAGATGATACAACCATTCCTGGACACGCAAGCAAGCAGATGGCACGAACTCCAGTTCTACCACTGCAGCCCGCAACAGTTTCCCCTATCTAACGACTACGTCATCTTTGTCCTGGAATGGATAGCAAACAAAGCAGTGCCTGGCCAGTTCCAACACATCGATTATCACAGCAAGAGAGGAGAGTACGTGTGGGAGCTTCTATCTGACGCAGGCGCGCTCATCGGCTAACCCTCACTGGATCAACATTACCCCACCTTATCTACTTCACAACTCTGGGATAGAGTGTGGAGTAAGTTTGGGGGGGTACCATGTACCAGTGAGGGAGGTACAAAATTTTGTCTCGAATTCTTTATTCTTTTGTTCTTTCCTATATCATGTGTACATATATATGCTCATATAATTCCCCTACATATGTACAAAGCCTATATTAGTAAAAACCTGATGCAACTGCTTGTAAAGTTAGTTTTCTTTGTGCTTAACGAGATACAAGTTCCGTTATATCTTTCTGATAATGCTGCTTCAAATAAACAAAAGATTACATTTTTCCACACCAAAAAAATTCAAAAAATATATTAATCTCGCAAACGGCTAAGAGACGAGTATGGAGAAGGAAAAAGTTGCCCAAACAGCAGAAATCTCTTTGTTCCCCCTTTAACCAACGAAAATCTCAAAAAGAGAGAGAAGCCTTATGAGTGTAAATAAAAGCATGAGAGTTGTGCCCAATATATATATATATATATATATATATATATATATATATATATATATACCCGCTTGTTTTCTAAAAGTACCCATCTTTAGGCATGGTAAATCTGGGGCAGTGGTACGTAGGATGTGAAATCACTGCTCTAAAGCCAACTGGCTTGGACTGCAGGGACCACTTGCCCGTTAACGGACCCTTACCTGGATGGACTGATGGAAAACAAGATGAAAAACCCAAAAAGCCTTAGCCTACCCTTTACACAACTTTCTGTCCCGAAAATAAAGCTGTTTGGTGTGTAAGCTAACTTTGGAATCATACAACAAAGTCTCGCTGAAGCCGTAGAGAAAATTTTTACTGAAATAATAAGGCAAGGAAGCGCAGGGTCTTTTGATTGCAGTGAGGCAGCATTATCTCGAAAAGCATTGCTATACTTGTTTTACCTCTTGGCCGGAGAACTATACTGCGCAAGGAGAAGCATCACTAAATAAAGTTTAAATATTAATTGAGGACAATCAAAATGCTAAGTTTGGGGGAGTTGATAGCACCAAATTTTGTGAGGTTTTTGGCCTTTATTCTGTATCAAAACTGCCCTTTTCTTCTATTTTCCTCTCTTTTATATACACTTTCGCAATAAATGGCCGGGCTGCGCTCTTAATCAAATATTTTCATCTCTTGCAGAGTTTTTCCTCCGTTTTGACACAATAAGGCAGTCCCGGCCCACAAATAAGTCCAAGTCTGTTTCGGCCTTCCTGATGCCCGATACGACCCCTGCCGGACAAGGGGGAGCGACACCATGACGCACGACAAAGGGATGTCGCTCCAGAAGAAACTGACGGACGACACACCCTTTACCCGACAGGGAGCCGATCTCGCCCGGCAGCCAAGGCTCGTCGGGCGACACAACCATCCATCGGTAGGCGTGCCGCCCGCCACATGATCGATTAGTCGATACTCCTGAGCCGAGCGATACCAGTATCGGTCGTCCACCGACCCGCGAATGAGGAGGACACGTGACGCTTCGAGCACCATAACTTCCCCCAACCGCTGCCTATAAATAGCAGCTACAGGGAGCCGAAAAGATAGCTTGATCAGTTCGGATACTTCAGAATTCGGACAGTTGGGAGCCTTGAGTGTTCTTCGGAGGAAACTGCGAGAGCAGGTGTATCGCGCCCCAGTGCTCATGCTGGGCGACACTAGGTGAGCCCTTCCTCATCCCGAGAGGGAGGGGATGGTTCACTTAGTACCGTCCCGGGAGACACTACGTGCCGATATCGGCCATGACGATGAGCGACACAAGTGCCCGACACGATGAACGCGTCACTCCATGCCCGACATGATATCGAAACCGATACGCTTTGCCCGTCATGCGTGCCGCCCAAGAGGGTGTATTGCCCGATTCGAGCATATCGGCCAGGTCCTTGAGCGATATAGTCGGTCGTCACGGTGTGCCGCTCGAGAGAGCGTGCCGCCCGACACGGCTATATTGGGCTAGGCCCTATCCGGTATCGGGCGGGAGAGTCATTGTAGTCTGTCGCCCTTCTACATCAAGAAGGTGACATCTATCTTTAATTATGTTATTTAATTCCTTTCTTACGTAATGTACTAAGACCCTTACTATTTATGGAAATAGAAAAGCTTAATTACTTGTTGCTCTATGCTTGGTACAATATGTTGGATGACTTCTATGTTTGATATCTGAACTCTAGCTTGCATGTTTGGATCGCGTTTCGCTTAGCTACCGAATCGTGTTTTCCCGTCGCAACAACTTCGAGAGTTGTGTTGTGGCTCTAGTGTTTGGTCCGATTTTGGAGTATGAGAGTGCCTGGAACGGAGTCATTTCTGTAACATTCCACTCTAACTTTGAGCCCAGCAACCCCGAGAGGGGTGCCGAGGCTTGGTTAGAGGTATCCGCTCTGAGAGGAGGGGTGCAAGATGTTACCGGTGCCGCTTGTTATGTTGTAGTCTTATCCTTCGTACCTTGCTCTATCCCTAGTTTTATCCTTCTGTTTCTGTTGCAAGAAAACCTCTAAAAACTGCTAAATGACTAAAACCTTAAATCTTTCTAGTAACTCCACCTGGAGATAGTTTTCTTGTTTTGTTCGTGACACCTTACTGCTTCCCTTCTGGGGAATTTATCATCTCTTTATACCTGCCGGAGTATAGCGTGTCGATTCTGGGTTCTCAACACTACCACCCTTGTCCCTGTGTTCGACCCCGTATATCTACTTCGAACCCGTAAACAAAGTTGTGGGGGCCTAGAAGGATTCAGGTTTATAAATGTAAAAGCTTGACTACCTCAAATCTGCCTCCAATTTTAGGACGCATGATTTAGGCCGGTCAACTTTTTGGCACCGTTGCCGGGGACAAGGAAAAAATGGTACTGTAGATGAATCCGAATCCACTAACTACACTTCAGTGCCTCAAGCTTAGAAATGAGTTTGACAGCACTCCTTTTCTTTTTCTTCTTATTGCCATTCTCTTAAAAGTAAAAATTCAATTTCCTAAACTTGATTTTTCGTGCCATTTTTAGGAACTCTAAAGGATAGATCACTGTTCCACCGAGGACAGAGATGATAACATACCTTGGTGGAGTGAATGATACATGGATGGTTTACAAACACTAAGAGGAATAGTGTAGTCATCTTATGAGGATGTTTTATTAAGAGCTATGTGGAATTAGCAAGTTAACCAAGGTTGAGTTTGATCACCATGAGGATGAGCTCAGAGTTTCTTGATGAAGACAAACTTAGAGTTTGAGATGAGATGATAAGTATAATGCATGGAGGTGTATGTCTTCGACATTACCTAACACCTAAGGATAAGGAGTGGTAATGAATGCTTTGGTTGAGATATAGCTGCCTAGTTTAGCTGGAAGCTAGAAGAAGTTGAGGTTATTAGGCTAACCTTAAGTTGAGAAAAAGAGATAAGTTTGGCTAACACTCAGATATAACGAGATCTGCTGAACAAGATTAGTGGTTGTTTGGATAGCCAGCCTAGTCTTTGATGCAATGAAAGGATGGTTGTAGAACCTCAGATGTTCTTCTTTGGAAAGAAAAGTGATGAAACCCTGATGAGAGTGGCTTAGGGTTTTTGAGGTATCAAGCTTGAGGAATCATGACATACAGGAGATCATGGTTTTAAGATCACCATACACAGTGATACTACAGAGATAGTAAGTGATAGTAGCACTTCGGATGCTTAAGATGACAATGCATGTGGCTTGTGGCCACGCATGATAGTAGGTGAAGGACGAACACCAGTAACCCAATGCTTTGACATAGAGGATAAAGTGTCCCCGAGAGGGAGTGGGAGGTCACCACTATGGAAGTTGTGGTAAGTATCCCCTAGACCAAGGAATGTCAAGATGCAATATATGGGTTATGGTAGATTGCCTTACCTAGATAACATGAGAAAGAAAGAGTTCTGTCAAGGGACAGATCTTGTTGAACTACATATGAAAATAGATGGTTCAACTGCACCATGATGCGAGTTCGAAGGTCTTTGAGTTTGATCTAAAGGTTCCCTTCCAAAAAGTGGAGTGGGTACATGAAGAACTCGATGTTAGTACAGCTTATCACCCCTAACCAATGGACATTGTGATCCAGACTAGAGGGCTTGATGAGAGCACGTGTGCTCATTCAGGGTCATACATAGAGATAGTTCTTAAGATGTGATGTTAACCACCATAACCTTTATCGGGATGCAAGAAGTCTTATAGAGAGGTTGTGTCAGTCACCACCTCATTAAGATGATGTTGGTGAAAGAGGCCTCGCGAAGGTCAGAAGAGAACCACAGTGTTTGCACATGAAGTCGCTTTGATCGTGCAATGGCTGAGAGAGAGAGCCCAGTGATGACATGAGTCACGAGCTAATGTAAAGCAGACCGATATGCAGTTCACTGTGGGAGAATATGTGATGTGAAAATCTAACCCCTCTAAGCTACAGTTGAGAAAGATGAGTCCCCGATATATGGGTCCATTTGAGATGGATTGGTGGAGATGGTTGTGTTTAGCTTTGCCCCTTAGGATAACATGATGTGTAATGTGTTCCATGAGTCCGATCTAGAGCACTATGTGAGGTACCCAAGCCATGTGTTGAGCCTTGAACCTATGCAGCTTTTGAGAGGCTGAAATGTCCTGAGTCACCTATGAGGGTACGTTATACCAAGGTAAGAAAGAACTCAGATGGAAGAATATGAGATGATGAAGGTTCTTAGGAAGCACCATGGAAAGGGTGAAGCTGTTGACTCAAGGTCAATTAGGTCAATGTTGACTCATGTCTAAATTGACTAAACCCTTGTTTTGATGATGACTAACCATTCCACATATTGGTGTCTAATGCTTCTACATTGAGTGATTTCATATTAGGTTTAGACACACTCCAAATGCCCTAACTTGCGCATATCAAATTGGAGAAAAGACAAGTCAAAATAGCTACAAGTGTGCAATTTGGGATCTCTATGTAAATGACCTTAGAATTGCTTTGTAATCACTTGTAATGATTGTATGACTTGTAATTAAGCTTAGAAAAATTATTGGGACACAAAAATCCATCATTTGTACGGTTAAACGAAAATTCCAAAATACCCATAACAGGGATTTTGTCGGCCGAATTCCAAACTCGGCCGATCCATATATTCTGGGATTTTTGTTGGAATCGGCCGAGTTACAAACTCAGCCGATTCACCGTTCGGTCGAGTTCTAGCTAGGAAACTCGGCCGATCCACTGATCGGTCCAAGTCTAGAAATGGACCGATCGGTCGAGTTTCTCAAAGGAAACTCGGCCGACAGTCTAGCTTTCAGCCTTGTCTTTTAGTGGTTCGGCCGAATTGCCTTTATAGAAACTCGGCCGATCAGACTGTACTGGAATGCAGAAAAAGCATTTCCAACCGTTGGAGACTTTATTGGGACCCAAAATAGATCCGTTGCAACTTGTAAAATGGCTATTTTTCGTTCACAAGTGTTCCCAAAGGCTAAGAGGCATCCCCAGCTATAAATAGGACCCCTTGGGCTTCATTCCAAGGTTGAGCATTCCATGCAAACTCTTTGAGAGGTTCCTATTCTATAGTTGAGTGCTTCCTACAGCCTCCTCTCTCTCTCTAAGCTTAATCACTTGCTACATCTATTAGAGTGAGTAGGAAATCTATAAGAGAGCTAGTCATATTTGTATATCTTGTGAAGCTCTCACTTCCACCACCTCCCCATCTCTCATTTCCATTCATGAAGATGAAGGTTCTCTCTCTTGTCCAAGAGAGGTGAAGAAGAACAAGGGAAGGAGTCCCTTGGTGAAGATCAAGTCTGAAGACTTGGAGCTAGAGTGGGTAAGCCCTTGGAGAAGGCAGAAGACTCAAGCTCAAGTGGGTAAGACCTTGGTGGAAAGCTTCTCCGAGTGAAGGTGAAGTCAAAGGCGGAAGATCCAAGAAGAGTGGGTAATTCCTGCAAGGCCGAAGACTTGTGTAAGAGTGGGTAAGTCCTTGGAGAAGGCCGAAGACTCTTGCAAAGTGGGTAAGTCCTTGGTAAGGTTGAATACTCTTTGTATTGGATAGGTAAGTCCTTTGTGGGTCATGTGTTGTATGTCTTATTATTGAATATAAGAGTGCAATTGTTTGAAGTCCTAGAGGTTGACCTCTCTAGGCAAGTGGACTGACACACTTCTAGTTTGAAGTGTGGAACCACTCTAAATACCTTGTCTATTTGGTGCATGTTCAATCTCTCTTATCCTTGCTATGCATGATTTAGTTGCACTCAAATTGCCTATTTAGCAACCTAATCTTGTCATATATTTTGAAGGTTTAATGAATTTTGTTTAAGTGCTTTCAGCTCTATTCACCCCCCTCTAGAGAACCTAAGTCACCCATCTAGGATCCAACAGAAGCCACATGGGAGCCATGATGTACATATGGAGGGCTTATCCTATTTGTTTGCTTGCTTGATGGAATTTTGAGGGCAAAATTCTTATAAGAGGGGAAGGATGTTATAACCCCGAATTTTGAGTTCATTTGGTGAGAAATATGATTTCTCATAATATGAACAAATAATGATGTCTCTTGATTGAATGCATGAATTTCGTTTACAATAGCCTTGATGTTTGTGTTGTGGGCTTTATTGGCTATTGGGCACAATAACAAGGAATTCCAATTAGTAAATGAATAATGGAGTTCTTGAGAAAAGAAAGATGTAGAAACCTCTAGAAGGCAAAAGAATGTGATCCAAAGATGGATTTCGTGCCTCTTGGGTCCCTTGGGTCCCAAGGAGTCCAAAATTGCAAAGATAAAGTAATAAGAAAAGAAAAGATTAATTAAGTATTTCTTTATTAAGAAATAAATTGAAAATAATGATGAAAGGTGGAAAATAAGTGAAAAGAGGTATAATGGAGTTATCCTTGGTGTAATTTCGTATCCCAAGGATTCCTAATGTTAAAAGGAACTCCACAAGGAAAATAGAAGAGAGATAAAGAGAAATCATTAAAAAGAATAAGAAAATAAGTAAGATAATGAGAAAATGGATAAAAGATAAATAAAAGGCTAGGGATATTCCCAAGATGGGATTTTGAGCCATTAAGGTTCCTTGAGGTACAAGGAACTCAGAATAATGATTTAAAGGCAAAGGAAAGAGAAAATAGATGAGAAATATACATAAGTTAGTAATAACTTGCAACTAAAGAAAGGGATCTGATTTCTTTAGATAATGGGTCCAAATTCGGCATAATGAAAGATTAAGTTATTACTAAGCTTCCCTCAAAATTTGGGATCAAACGTGTAAGCGGTGTGAGAGATACGATTTTTGGAAGTTTTCCTAATGTGTAGAGGAAAATATTAATGTCACGTTTATTTTTCTCTAATAAATTGATCAGGCGCACCACACAACAGCCATGGGATTAAAATCCAAGGGCTCCTGAGTTATCTTCGACCTCAGGTAGGACTTGGAACAATTGGAGTTTGATCCGACCTAGATTCTCAGGTGATATAGTCGATGGGTGGTTTTGGAAACTCTCCCAACGATTTGGGGAGAAGATTCCGGACCTGATCATACCAGGTATCCCGACCTGAGGTGGACTAGGGAATATTTCCCAAAAAGCTTGGCATCGATCCCCCTGACCCAGATCTATATAAGGGGGCACATGCCTCCCTTTAATAGGTAACCTCGCCCTTGGGACTTTGGCAGAGTACGCAGCCCGATCCCTGATTCAATTCGTGCACCAAGTCATGCGCTACCCTCCCCTTGCCATGGCGTCTTGGCCGATGAACCACCTGGTCATTCCGTCGATTCCAGCCAGATGTAGCAGAGTTGAGACCACCGACGAGTCTGGTGGCCCATGGTGAAGGAGGAGGAAGCATCGCTTGTTGCTGAGGAAGCCACGATTTCAAAGTCAACGATGGAGTTGACCGCCGGGCAACACTTCATTGCAAGCAGAGGAGTGCGAGGAGGAAGAAGAAGAGAAGGGGGGAAATGACCTTGTTGCCCCTGACGGTTGTGAAGGAAGGTGAGGGCTTTTCTATCTTTGTTTTATTTTGATCACAAAGAAAGGCGAGAACCATTGGATTTCGTGTGGTCCATGGGACCGCAGATCGGATGGCCATCGTTTTTCCTAAAAGGATAACAAAATAACCCAAGTTAATGTCTTTCTTGCAAAAATCATAACCTTTGATAGGAAGCTCGGATGAATAAAGTTAAAATATGAAAGTTGCTTATAAAAATACGAGGAACACATTAAAATTGGCTTAAGACCTGAATCTGTTCATATTTGGAAAAGTGTGTTAATCTAATGAAAATTGCTTATGTATTAGATTAAGAAACCCTAATTGAGCATATTGGTTAAGTTCATGTTGCTTAGTTGATGAAATTGAGTAATAGTAACCTGTTGAAAAATTAATGGTGAACTTGAACCTGATCTAAATGATTTCTTGCATGATTTAGGGTTTTTCACCAATTATGAATGATTAAAGCACTTAGAAACCCTAATTTAGGGTAAAAGAGGATAAGATCATATTTAATTCGAAAAATATGATAATATGTTGTTAAATGATGATTCTAAGATATTTTGAATATAAAAAGTTCCTAATTTTTAGATAAATAACCTTAATATAGAAATTAGGGTTTTTGAATGAATAAAGGTAGAATTAATGATAAATAATGATCATATGTGTATTAGAGCATAATGAACTACGAATTGATGATAACTGAGCATAATGACTTTGTCATAGATTAAAGAAAAGGGATAAAATGATAGCTTAAATGTAAAAGAGGCTTAATGAGCTTATTTAATGACTAATTATGCCTTTAATCTAAAATTGAGGATTAGATGTTAAAATAACTAGGGTTTGTGATCAATTGCATTAAATTAGGGTTTAAAATAGTAAAAGATGAAGGCAAACCCTAATTGCAATGGAAACTATAAAAGTGGACTAGAAAACCTAGGAAGTGAGCTAGATTTAATAGATCTTGATGACATGAGTAATAAAAGGAAATTGTATAAATGTTTCAGGATTGAATTGTGCTTGCTTAATTTACTCTGGATTACTTGATTGTTTGGACTGAATCTGCATTCAAAATAGCTTGATAGGTATGTGGTTAATTATGAATAATCGCCTTAGTTTCCTGAGGATTTTCCGGATGGTTAATCGCATTGAATGCAAATTATCAGTTTGGATGTTCATACTTGCAAACTATAAAGTCACTGTGATTATCACATTAATAATAGAAGTATGGATTCTCGCACTTACATGCCACCCTGATGGATGATGCCAAAGGTCAGGCCTAGATGGGTAGACTAATGGATACCTTGAGTGGTGACCCCAAGCACCAAGCCCGGGAATGAGAAGGTGGCCTATGATATTGCATGACTAGTGGGCACCATGAGTGGTGACCCCCACGCACCAAGCTCGGGATTGAGAAGGTGGCCTTAAGTCATTGGCAAAGGAAACCCTAAGGTGGGTATGCCAGGGTTAGGGCAAAAGCGGTGGAGAATGTCATACTAAAAACTGTAAATTGTCTTGTTAATAACTTGATTGTGATAATTAGATTGTTATCCTTATGTGCAAACTTTTGGTTGTCCCCACACACCAGTATATTTCGATATACTGACAGACGTTTTGTTTGTCGGCGTTTTAGGAACAACAATTGAAAGAATAAACAGTAAAGTGACACATTATGGAAATAAGAAATAAAGTGCAAGGAGGATTAGATAGAATAATTCAAACTCTGGATAGATAGATTTCCAAAGTTTTCAAAGGTAAGTAAAGTTTTAATTTTATACTAAATTCTAGTTAGTTTGTAGAATTTCATAATTATTATTGATTATTTATTGAACCTTTGATCATGTTAATTGAATAACGGCTTTGGCCTTCGGGTCTCCCTTAATTGGGGGTTACCGGGAGGTGGGGTTGTAACAATTGGTATCAGAATGAATGTTCCTCACTAAATCTTTAATGATTATTAAATTTTATAAATTCCGTAGAACCCAAGGGAGTTATTAGAGGATTATCTGAAAGACAGAGGTGTCTAGAAAAGGATCACGACCGGGGGCTGGCAATATTTTCCTCGACACCGCTAGTCAGAATACGAGGACTTCCGGATCCGTGTGGCTGCCTGGCCAAAGTCTTAGGGTATGATTCGAAATAAGATACCTTTAGGACTCTCTCATCTTGTTCATCCCTTCTCAACTCAAATTCTGTTAAGGACCTTAAGGATTAGTGTTTCCTCTCTTCTCCTCACCCTCTTGAGGTATGGGTAAGGTTGATAAGGATTAAGGAATCCTCCACCAAATTAATAAAAAGCATGTAAATAAGATGTCATGGATATAAGCTTAGTAGAGTAAGCGTAAAAGAATAGATACATGCTTAGGTCGTATGACATAAGTTGTCATTGCCCTCAGGAGAGACCTGAGGCTAGACCTTCTTGTTAGGAGGATGAGTAGAGAAAGTTTGTATTGGAGGTAGAGATCTCCATTAAAGTAGAGACCTAGTACATCATCTAAGGATGATGTTAACCCTAACCCTAAGTGGAGGTTAGAGAAAGATATGACATGATGAGTTAGATGTCATGGTTGACTAGGTGTTTGGATAGACATGCCTTGGATATGAGCCATGAGAAGTTGATGACCGAGTACCTTTGGCAACCCAACCCTGGGAAGGGTCGTGCATGTTTGAGCGAAGGGTAGCTCCTGCATGGATGAGGTTAGAGAAGAACCTATAGAAACATTATGGGTTGTTGCAAGTAGGATATAACTGCACCCAAAGTACATCAGTAGTACAAGCAGTAAGTTAAAACTGAGGCTAGAAGGATAGGGTGGATGACTTATGAGATAAGCATAAGGGGTTATGGATAATCATGAGCAAACATAGGGTTGAGCATAGGCTTCACCCACGTAGAGGTATGCCTGTGAGCTTGATCCTTCATGGAGAGAGAACCTCTAGTAGTATGGTTGGACGTGGAGTTAACTCTAGAGAGAGAAAGCAGGACTCAAGCAAGAGGGTTGGAAGCTTAGATTTTGAGACATGAGGAACAACAGAAGGTTGAGGATGATGCGACCTAAGTGGATGATAGTGGTTGCCTCGTGATTGATCCATGGAGGATGATATTATCTTGGTGGCCTTAGGGGAACCAAACCCTAAAGAGAGGGTGATGCTTCTGGAACCTATGTGCCTATGGTATAGGAGTTTGCCTTCTGAGATGAGACATAGAGTGTCTTAGACCCTGAGGAGGTTTGTAAAGAGTGAGACCCGGAAGGGGATCCACTCAAATGATATAATACAAGAGCCATGTAATAATAAAGCAGCGGAAACAAAACTATTACAAAGTTACTTCATGATTCATTTATACAAAAGCTCATTACCATAAAAGGTGAATTTGCAAAAACTTGAACTATCTACAAATAAGCCCAGTAGCAGAGGGTAACCCAGCCATTCCAAGCTATCCTTAAGCTCATGTCTTCCAATGTACCTAAACCTGGGTGGAAGGGAACATCACCCAGAACATAGGAAACAACAAAGAGGTCAGCAAAGGCTGAGTATGTACATATATAAAACATTCTGGGCATTATATAGGGTTACAAGTACAAAAAGAGATGTTCCCACAAGAAAAGAGGGTTATTTGCAATTAGGTAAGTTTCAAAAGGAATACAACAAAAGAAATGAAGCAAAAGAAATGAGGCATATTAAATTTCAGATTACAAGCATGATAATGAAAGGGTGTCTTGCCATATCAATCAACCACAGATTCACATTAAAACAACAAATATTTGCATGCATAACAATGTAGACTAAATATACCTAAAATAGGGCCATAACACCATAGGATCATGGCCTAAAAAAAAACAAGGGTGGAAACGCACACCCCGGGCGAAAATGCACGCCCTATATAAGTATGGTTGTACATAAGTACCGCTATTCTAGATATTCTAGTCAAACATGTAGCATGCATAAAATAGAGTGACAAGACTGGCATTTTAGTCAATTTCAAATAAAAAGACACTATAGCAGAAGGGGTCCAAAAACCCATTATAAACAAGGTATCATAATAACCAATTGAATATCATGAATTGAGAGAAGGAAAAATAATAAATGTCCAAGCAAGTGATTTTCAAGTAGAATAACATTTCAAGAGATGCCTCATTAAAAGAATGTAGATTTTAGTCAAATAATGCCCAAAATAAAATAGAGGATGTACATACCTAATTTTCACAATTAATGCTTGAGTCAATCTATACACTTGGTCCATGAGGTCAACTTTTCATCCTAGAAACATGTCATGTATGTCAGATCAATCAAAAGGAACATGTATATTCATTCCTAGTATAAATATACATATTCTACTTATCCTAGTTCTACTCACTCGAAGGTGTACTAGGGTTTTCCATATAGGATATTTATATTCATGTATTTGACCATCATTATTACTCTAGGGTTTCTAACAAGCTCTTTATAAACATGGTCACATTGTAGATTATATCATAATAGTATCTTTTGATCATATAAATAAACCTAACATCATATTAACACGAATTTAGACATATGTGCATATATACATATTGTCCCCAGCTTAGGTCTCAATTAGGCCCATAAATACAAGTATGTATTTATCATCATAGGAATGCATTGAGAAGAAATATTTTATAAGGAGATATGGTCTGAAATCATATAAAGTCATATATAATTATGCTTACTAATTTATATTCCTTATTCACGTTTCTCTCCTAGAATCCATTCTAATGATTTTCATTTTAAATCAAAACTTTCCAGTAATCAATTATATATTTTCCAAGTCCTCAATATATAAATCCCTAGGGTCTTAATTCTAATAAAGGCATAAAATAGATATAGAGTATTACATTCATTAAGATCCTCTTTTATTATATTAGTATACGGATATATAATGATGATAATACATTTTCTTTTGTAGATTATGTGTTCATAAGTATCACCCGAATATATGTATCATCAATTTTTCTTTATTAATTACGGAAGTTATATGATTTGTTTTCCATACTAATATACATATACTATAATGGTAGGCATTAGGGCCATCGTACCAATGATCAAAGTTGTTAATGTGACTTAGCTTTATATTGCATCCTATAAATTATTATCTAGTCTTTAATTGTTTCAACTCTATCATATGAATTCCTAAGATCAGTATCACAAGAAAATAACAACTTACCCACAAGTAGGTCCCTTCGTAATGGATCCTTAGAGTATTTGTTTCTAGACCAGATCTGCATTGTTGGACTGGATTTCGCCATGCCTTCCTTAGTCTCTTGATCCAAGCTAGAGATGATCCACTTCCTTGGGGGTGGCTCTTGGAATAGTAAAGAAACTTAGGATTTTCTAGATGGTTTCCTATGGATTTGAAGTTGAATCTGCAGTACATTAGGCTCTCATCAGGTTCCGGTTATGATGGACTCACAACAAGGAGAGGTGTGGCTTTGAAACCATGTTTGAGGACTGCAAGTTTGCAAGTCTACATGTGGTTGCGATATGTATGCAAGTTCCTATGGTCTAGAAGTAAAGAGGAGGAGCGATTGTGGCTTCTATGATGAGTGAGGAGGTTTGAAAAATCATTTATGAGGGTGTCGACAACCAACGGATCCCTCAGCGACCCTTGTAACACGTGATGGTGGTTGATGTTGCCATGCTGCTCGGATGTAAGGTGATAGGGAGTTTGGGGTAAGCGTTCAACTATTGGTTCTCGGTCTGATGGTAGCAGGTGACCATGGTAGTGACCAAAGAAGAGACAGTCATCGTCTTGGGCACTGGAAGATCCCCTATCGATCATTGCAGTAGGCGGTGGCTGCTGGGTGTCTACCATGGCCGAGGCTGTCAAGGTTTTCGGTGGCAGTGACTTCCTGTTGACTTGGCACACGACAGGGCGTGCGTGAGGGAGGAGGCGGAGAGGGTTGGGAAGGAAGAGGAGGTAGATGAGAAGTCCAGGGTGAAGGAAGATGTGGCGATGGGGAAGAAAATAGTAGGTAGAGGTGACAAGGTCTACTGGATATGACGGCGTTGTTGTGCAGCCCCGGGCTTGATAGTGTCCTCACTCATGGAGGCAACTCAGGATCGCTGTGAAGGTTGACAATGACTGCAATTTGAGAAGAGGTGAGGGATATGGCGATCGGCATGCTCCCTGGAGGCTTTGAGCCTCACCGTCGGCTACTGGTAAACCATGGCGGTGGTGGCTCTGTCAGGGGCGATGATGGCTATCTGGAACCAGGGAGGGGACGCCAGGGTAAGAAGGGGCTCGGAGATGGTGCGGTGCTGTGTCGCCGTCAAGAGTTGGGTGACGGAGGAAGAGGTGAGGCATGCGGCCTGGCAGTCGATCAGTTGCTAGAACCCAACAAGGTGTTGGATTCTCTGGTTGACGGTTGTGAGAGGGAGAAGGTTTTGCGGCTAGGGCTTCCAAGGACTCAAGGTGGAAGAGAGAAGCTATGAAGTGCTGGGTGGCGGCTAGGTTACGGAAGAGAAGAGGTGGCGGCAGCACTGCTCTGCCTGTTGTGGTGTTGCCGTCACGGGATCCAGCAGTAGTCACAGCAGGGTGCAAGCTTTTGCTCTGCGACGGACCTGCAGGAGCAAGGAGAGTGAGGGGAAGATGGGGAGGATGCGAGGAAGAAAAGGCAGGGAGGAAGAGAAGAAGAGAAGAGAGGAAGGCTCCGCTAGCGGCTGCGTCCGTTGTGAAGAAAACAAGTCGCGGGGAACTAAGCCGCCGGACCGGGTATTGGTGACCAGGTCTTGGCGAGAAAACCAATGGAAATTAAATGTAATAATTATTTTGGGTAATTAAACTTAGGGTATTTAGATACTTTCCCCTTCTAATTAATCCGGAGGGCAAACAAAGTCTGATTGGCATGAAATTTTATAAGTAGGCTAAATAAGACATCAGGAATTCGATTTTAGAGTCAGATTCTCCGTCTAAAAATATTTAATATTTTGTTTCTTATTTTTATGCTAATACATCATTTAAAGTGTGTAATATATTTCTTAATCGATTTATATATTATTTTATAAAATTTTATTTCTTTTCATCAATTGGAATTAGTTTGATTTTAGAGTGTCAAAGTAATGTTTTAGATTGGTGAAATTTCACCTCAAATCCTAGTATTGAATTTATTTGGTTATATCATCCTAATATATTTTAATTTTAGGGGAAATGTATAAGATACTACCACATTCAAAAAGAGCCTAGAACGAGGTGGATCTAGTTTATGAAACTAAATTTGAGTATGTTACAACACTCCACCCCTTAAAGGGGATTTCGTCCCCGAAATCCATCCACTTTTGGTATGGTAAACTGAGTTATAAACTTAACCAAGCTGTAAATTTTTGTATACGAAATGTAGGGGTTCATACCATACTATTCATGTCATATTTATGGTCTACTCCCAAGGTGAAGTCACATGACTCCACGTATCAGGCATCCATAAATCTGCTTATGCTAGATGTGGGTCTATAAAAGTTACAACAATACTTGGGATTATGTTAACCAATTTGTATTCATCAATATTACCTACAATGTTATCGTCATTTTTTTTTCATGGTCCTCATCATTTTCCTTACCATCATCATCATCATCATCATCAACATTAACAACAACAACATCACCATCTACTTATCATCGTCGTCGTCGTCATCATCAATATCATCAACATTATCACCTTGAGGGGCAAAAAGGGTGAACCGAGGCCTTATGTATCCAAGGCTTCTTCGTACTCTCTACACAACACCTAGTCCTAGGGCTTCATGTCCATCGTTTTAGTCAAGTACTTCTTCATTCAAGGGGTTCCTCTACAAATCAAACTTCCTTGTGGCAATGACTTGGTTCTAAAACTTTCGATAAAATATGAAAACTTTTCCTTTGCACATATAATTTAATAATAGAAATAAGTTTGAAGGAAAGAAAAGAAAAAGAAAATCTTATGATGAAAAATCCAAAATTGGCGCCAAAAATCAATTCGAGAACCGAGTCCACCACTTATCCACCAGATGATACCTATAATATTATTCTATCATCATTGCATTCTACAAAAAGGGGTCTACTCCTATCACCTAAAAGGGAATATGTCTACATCTCTTATTTGAAGGCATACGAGGGTAGCAGCTTCTTAATACACACAATCAACATCTATCAAAACCTAATAATGCATGGCATACACCATTACCCATGACACTCTTTGTCATAATTCAAAATGCCTCATCTCAGGACCTAATGAAGTCATAAGATCATCCAATGATATAGGATGAATTTATTACCATCACTAACTGGTTTACAACCATTTTTCTTCGCCAGATAAGGTAACCTATAAAGTCAACCTACTCATATCAATCACTAGGTAAAGTAAGTGCACTATTTGGTTTAGAGAGGTGAACACTGAAGGATATCTACCAAAAGTTATAACTATCACCAAACAATTCTCATATATGAGGCATAACAAGCTCAAAGAGTCGACACCCTACCCTTAGATAAATGGTCATGGAGCATAGCTATGATGATGTATTCCATGTTGAGGGGAAGTCAAGCCTAACCATAATAGAGTTATTTATAGTTATCACATAGTGTCAAAGAAATAATCTCAATTCTAGAAATTACATTAGGGTTTTATGTTGTTTTTCACACATGCTCAACCCAAAATGGATATATGTGAGGCGTACTAGGTAACAACAAAGAAAGGGAGTTAAGGTGAGAACTAGGGTAATCCCTATCTATGACTGTTCAATCAATCCACACTTCATAGCTCTTAGGCTAATATCCTAGAAAATTATGAGATGTAAACCAAACACTACCAGAATCAGTTTGATGTAGCCTCATCCCACCTCCATAAAGAAGGGGTGGGTGTTAAGGGTTACTAAATACTAACTCACGTTCACATAGGTGGGTTGAGGAGTGTAAGTGATCAAATTAGTCATGGGTTGAAAACCCTAATTGGTATAGACTACTAGCAAATAGGTTTATCAATAACCTCTAAGGGTCACCTATGTAATTAAGGGTCAACCAAGGATAACTTGAAATAGTTAAGTTATCGACTGCTTTGGCTCTGATACCATTTTGTAAAGAGTGAGACCCGGAAGGGGATCCACTCAAATGATATAATACAAGATCCATGTAATAATAAAGCAGCGGAAACAAAACTATTACAAAGTTACTTCATGATTCATTTATACAAAAGCTCATCACCATAAAAGGTGAATTTACAAAAACTTGAACTATCTACAAATAAGCCTAGTAGCATAGGGTAACTCGGCCATTCCAAGCTATCCTTAAGCTCATGTCTTCCAATGTACCTAAACCTGGGTGGAAGGGAACATCACTCAGAATATAGGAAACAACAAAGAGGTCAGCAAAGGCTGAGTATGCACATATATAAAACATTCTGGGCATTATATAGGGTTACAAGTACAAAAAGAGATGTTCCCACAAGAAAAGAGGGTTATTTGCAATTAGGTAAGTTTCAAAAGGAATACAAAAAAAGAAATGAAGCAAAAGAAATGAGGCATATTAAATTTCAGATTACAAGCATGATAATGAAAGGGTGTCTTGCCATACCAATCAACCACAGATTCACATTAAAACAACAAATATTTGCATGCATAACAATGTAGACTAAATATACCTAAAACAGGGCCATAACACCATAGGATCATGGCCTAAAAATAAACAAGGGTGGAAACGCACACCCCGGGCGGAAATACACGCCCTATATAAGTATGGTTGTACATAAGTACCGCTATTCTAGATATTCTAGTCAAACATGTAGCATGCATAAAATAGAGTGACAAGACTGGCATTTTAGTCAATTTCAAATAAAAAGACACTATAGCAGAAAGGGTCCAAAAACCCATTATAAACAAGGTATCATAATAACCAATTGAATATCATGAATTGAGAGAAGGAAAAATAATAAATGTCCAAGCAAGTGATTTTCAAGTAGAATAACAGTTCAAGAGATGCCTCATTAAAAGAATGTAGATTTTAGTCAAATAATGCCCAAAATAAAATAGAGGATGTACATACCTAATTTTCACAATTAATGCTTGAGTCAATCTATACACTTGGTCCATGAGGTCAACTTTTCATCCTAGAAACATGTCATGTATGTCAGATCAATCAAAAGGAACATGTATATTCATTCCTAGTATAAATATACATATTCTACTTATCCTAGTTCTACTCACTCGAAGGTGTACTAGGGTTTTCCATATAGGATATTTATATTCATGTATTTGACCATCATTATTACTCTAGGGTTTCTAACAAGCTCTTTATAAACATGGTCACATTGTAGAGTATATCATAATAGTATATTTTGATCATATAAATAAACCTAACATCATATTAACACGAATTTAGACATATGTGCATATATACATATTGTCCCCAGCTTAGGTCTCAATTAGGCCCATAAATACAAGTATGTATTTATCATCATAGGAATGCATTGAGAAGAAATATTTTATAAGGAGATCTGGTCTGAAATCATATAAAGTCATATATAATTATGCTTACTAATTTATATTCCTTATTCAAGTTTCTCTCCTAGAATCCATTCTAATGATTTTCATTTTAAATCAAAACTTTCCAGTAATCAATTATATATTTTAAAAGTCCTCAATATATAAATCCCTAGGGTCTTAATTCTAATAAAGGCATAAAACAGATATAGAGTATTACATTCATTAAGATCCTCTTTTATTATATTAGTATACAGATATATAATGATGATAATACATTTTCTTTTGTAGATTATGTGTTCATAAGTATCACCTGAATATATGTATCATCAATTTTTCTTTATTAATTACGGAAATTATATGATTTGTTTTCCATACTAATATACATATACTATAATGGTAGGCATTAGGGCCATCGTACCAATGATCAAAGTTGTTAATGTGACTTAGCTTTATATTGCATCCTATAAATTATTATCTAGTCTTTAATTGTTTCAACTCTATCATATGAATTCTTAAGATCAGTATCATAAGAAAATAACAACTTACCCGCAAGTAGGTCCCTTCGTAATGCATCCTTAGAGTATTTGTTTCTAGACCAGATCTGCATTGTTGGACTGGATTTCGCCATGCCTTCCTTAGTCTCTTGATCCAAGCTAGAGATGATCCACTTCCTTGGGGGTGGCTCTTGGAATAGTAAAGAAACTTAGGATTTTCTAGATGGTTTCCTATGGATTTGAAGTTGAATCTGCAGTACATTAGGCTCTCATCAGGTTCCGATTACGATGGACTCACAACAAGGAGAGGTGTGGCTTTGAAACCATGTTTGAGGACTGCAAGTTTGCAAGTCTACATGTGGTTGCGATATGTATGCAAGTTCCTATGGTCTAGAAGTAAAGAGGAGGAGCGATTGTGGCTTCTATGATGAGTGAGGAGGTTTGAAAAATCATTTATGAGGGTGTCGACAACCAATAGATCCCTCAGCGACCTTTGTAACACGTGATGGTGGTTGATGTTGCCATGCTGCTCGGATGCAAGGTGATAGGGAGTTTGGGGAAAGCGTTCAACTGTTGGTTCTCAGTCTGATGGTAGCAGGTGACCATGGTAGTGACCAAAGAAGAGACAGTCATCGTCTTGGGCACTGGAAGATCCCCTATCGATCATTGCAGAAGGCGGTGGCTGCTGGGTGTCTACCATGGCCGAGGCTGTCAAGGTTTTCGGTGGCAGTGACTTCCTGTTGACTTGGCACACGACAGGGCGTGCGTGAGGGAGGAGGCAGAGAGGGTTGGGAAGGAAGAGGAGGTAGATGAGAAGTCCAGGGTGAAGGAAGATGTGGCGATGCGGAAGAAAATAGTAGGCAGAGGTGACAAGGTCTACTGGATATGACGGCGTTGTTGTGCAGCCCCGAGCTTGACAGTGTCCTCACTCATGGAGGCAACTCTGGATCACTGCGAAGGTTGACAATGACTGCAATTTGAGAAGAGGTGAGGGATATGGTGATCGGCATGCTCCCTGGAGGCTTGGAGCCTCACCGTAGGCTACTGGTAAACCATGGCGGTGGTGGCTCTGTCAGGGGCGATGATGGCTATCTGGAACCAGGGAGGGGACGCCGGGGTAAGAACGGGCTCGGGGATGGTGCGGTGTTGTGTCGCCGTCAAGAGTTGGGTGACAGAGGAAGAGGTGAGGCATGCGGCCTGGCAGTCGATCAGCTGCTAGAACCCAGCAAGGTGCTGGAGTCTCTGGTTGACGGTTGTTAGAGGGAGAAGGTTTTGCGGCTAGGGCTTCCAAGGACTCAAGGTGGAAGAGAGAAGCTATGAAGTGCTGGGTGGCGGCTAGGTTACGGAAGAGAAGAGGAGGGAGAAGAGGTGGCGGCAGCACTGCTCTGCCTGTTGTGGTGTTTCCGTCATGGGATCCAGCAGTAGTCACAGCAGGGTGCAAGCTTTTGCTCTGCGATGGACTTGCGGGAGCGAGGAGAGTGAGGGGAAGATGGGGAGGATGCGAGGAAGAAAAGGCAGGGAGGAAGAGAAGAAGGGAAGAGAGGAAGGCTCCGCTAGCGGCGACGTCCGTTGTGAAGAGGAACAAGTCGCGGGGAACTAAGCCGCCAGACCGGGTATTGGTGACCAGGTCTTGGCGAGAAAACCAATGGAAATTAAATGTAATAATTATTTTGGGTAATTAAACTTGGGGTATTTAGATACTTTCCCCTTCTAATTAATCTGGAGGGCAAACAAAGTCTGATTGGCATGAAATTTTATAAGTAGGCTAAATAAGACATCAGGAATTCAATTTTAGAGTCAGATTCTCCGTCTAAAAATATTTAATATTTTGTTTCTTATTTTTATGCTAATACATCATTTAAAGTGTGTAATATATTTCTTAATCAATTTATATATTATTTTATAAAATTTTATTTCTTTTCATCAATTGGAATTAGTTTGATTTTAGAGTGTCAAAGTAATGTTTTAGATTGGTGAAATTTCACCTCAAATCCTAGTATTGAATTTATTTGGTTATATCATCCTAATATATTTTAATTTTAGGGGAAATGTATAAGATACTACCACATTCAAAAAGAGCCTAGAATGAGGTGGATCTAGTTTATGAAACTAAATTCGAGTATGTTACAACACTCCACCCCTTAAAGGGGATTTCGTCCCCGAAATCCATCCACTTTTGGTATGGTAAACTGAGTTATAAACTTAACCAAGCTGTAAATTTTTGTATACGAAATGTAGGGGTTCATACCATACTATTCATGTCATATTTATGGTCTACTCCCAAGGTGAAGTCACATGACTCCACGTATCAGGCATCCATAAATCTGCTTATGCTAGATGTGGGTCTATAAAAGTTACAACAAGACCTGGGATTATGTTAACCAATTTGTATTCATCAATATTACCTACAATGTTATCATCATTTTTTTTCATGGTCCTCATCATTTTCCTTACCATCATCATCATCATCATCAACAACATTAACGACAACAACATCACCATCTACTTATCATCATCGTCGTCGTCATCATCAATATCATCACATTATCACCTTGAGGGGCAAAAAGGGTGAACCGAGGCCTTATGTATCCAAGGCTTCTTCGTACTATCTACACAACACCTAGTCCTAGGGCTTCATGTCCATCGTTTTAGTCAAGTACTTCATTCAAGGGGTTCCTCTACAAATCAAACTTCCTTGTGGCAATGACTTAGTTCTAAAACTTTCGATAAAATATGAAAACGTTTCCTTTGTACATATAATTTAATAATAGAAATAAGTTTGACGGAAAGAAAAGAAAAAGAAAATCTTATGATGAAAAATCCAAAATTGGCGCCAAAAATCAATTCGAGAACCGAGTCCACCACTTATCCACCATATGATACCTATAGTATTATTCTATCATCATTGCATTCTACAAAAAGGGGTCTACTCCTATCACCTAAAAGGGAATATGTCTACATCTCTAATTTGAAGGCATACGAGGGTAGCAGCTTCTTAATACACACAATCAACATCTATCAAAACCTAATAATGCATGACATACACCATTACCCATGACACTCTTTGTCATAATTCAAAATGCCTCATCTCAGGACCTAATGAAGTCATAAGATCATCCAATGATATAGGATGAATTTATTACCATCACTAGCTGGTTTACAACCATTTTTCTTCGCCAGATAAGGTAACCTATAAAGTCAACCTACTCATATCAATCACTAGGTAAAGTAAGTGCACTATTTGGTTTAGAGAGGTGAACACTGTAGGATATCTACCAAAAGTTATAACTATCACCAAACAATTCTCATATATGAGGCATAACAAGCTCAAAGAGTCGACACCCTACCCTTAGATAAATGGTCATGGAGCATAGCTATGATGAGGTATTCCATGTTGAGGGGAAGTCAAGCCTAACCATAATAGAGTTATTTATAGTTATCACATAGTGTCAAAGAAATAATCTCAACTCTAGAAATTACATTAGGGTTTTATGTTGTTTTTCACACATGCTCAACCCAAAATGGATGTATGTGAGGCGTACTAGGTAACAACAAAGAAAGGGAGTTAAGGTGAGAACTAGGGTAATCCCTATCTATGACTGTTCAATCAATCCACACTTCATAGCTCTTAGGCTAATATCCTAGAAAATTATGAGATGTAAACCAAACACTACCAGAATCAGTTTGATGTAGCCTCATCCCACCTCCATAAAGAAGGGGTGGGTGTTAAGGTTACTAAAGACTAACTCACGTTCACATAGGTGGGTCGAGGAGTCTAAGTGATGAAATTAGTCATGGGTTGAAAACCCTAATTGGTATAGACTACTAGCAAATAGGTTTATCAATAACCTCTAAGGGTCACCTATGTAATTAAGGGTCAACCAAGGATAACTTGAAATAGTTAAGTTATCGACTGCTTTAGCTCTGATACCATTTTGTAAAGAGTGAGATCCGGAAGGGGATCCACTCAAATGATATAATACAAGAGCCATGTAATAATAAAGCAGCGGAAACAAAACTATTACAAAGTTACTTCATGATTCATTTATACAAAAGCGCATCACCATAAAAGGTGAATTTACAAAAACTTGAACTATCTATAAATAAGCCCAGTAGCAGAGGGTAACCCAGCCATTCCAAGCTATCCTTAAGCTCATGTCTTCCAATGTACCTAAACCTGGGTGGAAGGGAACATCACTCAGAATATAGGAAACAACAAAGAGGTCAGCAAAGGCTGAGTATGCACATATATAAAACATTATGGGCATTATATAGGGTTACAAGTACAAAAAGAGATGTTCCCACAAGAAAGGAGGGTTATTTGCAATTAGGTAAGTTTCAAAAGGAATACAACAAAAGAAATGAAGCAAAAGAAATGAGGCATATTAAATTTCAGATTACAAGCATGATAATGAAAGGGTGTCTTGCCATATCAATCAACCACAGATTCACATTAAAACAACAAATATTTGCATGCATAACAATGTAGACTAAATATACCTAAAATAGGGCCATAACACCATATGATCATGGCCTAAAAATAAACAAGGGTGGAAACGCACACCCCGGGCGGAAATACACGCCCTATATAAGTATGGTTGTACATAAGTACCGCTATTCTAGATATTCTAGTAAAACATGTAGCATGCATAAAATAAAGTGACAAGACTGGCATTTTAGTCAATTTCAAATAAAAAGACACTATAGCAGAAGGGGTCCAAAAACCCATTATAAACAAGGTATCATAATAACCAATTGAATATCATGAATTGAGAGAAGGAAAAATAATAAATGTCCAAGCAAGTGATTTTCAAGTAGAATAACAGTTCAAGAGATGCCTCATTAAAAGAATGTAGATTTTAGTCAAATAATGCCCAAAATAAAATAGAGGATGTACATACCTAATTTTCACAATTAATGCTTGAGTCAATCTATACACTTGGTCCATGAGGTCAACTTTTCATCCTAGAAACATGTCATGTATGTCAGATCAATCAAAAGGAACATGTATATTCATTCCTAGTATAAATATACATATTCTACTTATCCTAGTTCTACTCACTCGAAGGTGTACTAGGGTTTTCCATATAGGATATTTATATTCATGTATTTGACCATCATTATTACTCTAGGGTTTCTAACAAGCTCTTTATAAACATGGTCACATTGTAGAGTATATCATAATAGTATCTTTTGATCATATAAATAAACCTAACATCATATTAACACGAATTTAGACATATGTGCATATATACATATTGTCCCCAGCTTAGGTCTCAATTAGGCCCATAAATACAAGTATGTATTTATCATCATAGGAATGCATTGAGAAGAAATATTTTATAAGGAGATATGGTCTGAAATCATATAAAGTCATATATAATTATGCTTACTAATTTATATTCCTTATTCAAGTTTCTCTCCTAGAATCCATTCTAATGATTTTCATTTTAAATCAAAACTTTCCAGTAATCAATTATATATTTTCCAAGTCCTCAATATATAAATCCCTAGGGTCTTAATTCTAATAAAGGCATAAAACAGATATAGAGTATTACATTCATTAAGATCCTCTTTTATTATATTAGTATACGAATATATAATGATGATAATACATTTTCTTTTGTAGATTATGTGTTCATAAGTATTACCTGAATATATGTATCGTCAATTTTTCTTTATTAATTACGGAAATTATATGATTTGTTTTCCATACTAATATACATATACTATAATGGTAGGCATTAGGGCCATCGTACCAATGATCAAAGTTGTTAATGTGACTTAGCTTTATATTGCATCCTATAAATTATTATCTAGTCTTTAATTGTTTCAACTCTATCATATGAATTCCTAAGATCAGTATCACAAGAAAATAACAACTTACCCACAAGTAGGTCCCTTCATAATGGATCCTTAGAGTATTTGTTTCTAGACCAGATCTGCATTGTTGGACTGGATTTCGCCATGCCTTCCTTAGTCTCTTGATCCAAGCTAGAGATGATCCACTTCCTTGGGGGTGGCTCTTGGAATAGTAAAGAAACTTAGGATTTTCTAGATGGTTTCCTATGGATTTGAAGTTGAATCTGCAGTACATTAGGCTCTCATCAGGTTCCGGTTATGATGGACTCACAACAAGGAGAGGTGTGTCTTTGAAACCATGTTTGAGGACTGCAAGTTTGCAAGTCTACATGTGGTTGCGATATGTATGCAAGTTCCTATGGTCTAGAAGTAAAGAGGAGGAGCGATTGTGGCTTCTATGATGAGTGAGGAGGTTTGAAAAATCATTTATGAGGGTGTCAACAACCAACGGATCCCTCAGCAACCCTTGTAACACGTGATGGTGGTTGATGTTGCCATGGTGCTCGGATGCAAGGTGATAGGGAGTTTGGGGAAAGCGTTCAACTGTTGGTTCTCGATCTGATGGTAGCAGGTGACCATGGTAGTGACCAAAGAAGAGACAGTCATCGTCTTGGGCACTGGAAGATCCCCTATCGATCATTGCAGTAGGCGGTGGCTGCTGGGTGTCTACCATGGCCGAGGCTGTCAAGGTTTTCGGTGGCAGTGACTTCCTGTTGACTTGGCACATGACAGGGCGTGCGTGAGGGAGGAGGCAGAGAGGGTTGGGAAGGAAGAGGAGGTAGATGAGAAGTCCAGGGTGAAGGAAGATGTGGCGATGGGGAAGAAAATAGTAGGCAGAGGTGACAAGGTCTACTGGATATGACGGCGTTGTTGTGCAGCCCCGGGCTTGACAGTGTCCTCACTCATGGAGGCAACTCCGGATCACTGCGAAGGTTGACAATGACTGCAATTTGAGAAGAGGTGAGGGATATGGCGATCAGCATGCTCCCTGGAGGCTTTGAGCCTCACCGTCGGCTACTGGTAAACCATGGCGGTGGTGGCTCTGTCAGGGGCGATGATGGCTATCTGGAACCAG
This sequence comes from Alisma plantago-aquatica, assembly GCA_963693085.1. Classification (NCBI taxonomy): domain Eukaryota; kingdom Viridiplantae; phylum Streptophyta; class Magnoliopsida; order Alismatales; family Alismataceae; genus Alisma; species Alisma plantago-aquatica. Next base: position 559,065,400 of record OY856409.1, read on the forward strand.
GGAGGGGACGCCAGGGTAAGAAGGGGCTCGGGGATGGTGCGGTGTTGTGTCGCCGTCAAGAGTTGGGTGACAGAGGAAGAGGTGAGGCATGCGGCCTGGCAGTCGATCAGCTGCTAGAACCCAGCAAGGTGCTGGAGTCTCTGGTTGACAGTTGTGAGAGGGAGAAGGTTTTGCGGCTAGGGCTTCCAAGGACTCAAGTTGGAAGAGAGAAGCTATGAAGTGTTGGGTGGCGGATAGGTTACGGAAGAGAAGAGGAGGGAGAAGAGGTGGTGGCAGCACTGCTCTGCCTGTTGTGGTGTTGCCGTCACGAGATCCAGCAGTAGTCACAGCAGGGTGCAAGCTTTTGCTCTGCGACGGACCTGCAGGAGCGAGGAGAGTGAGGGGAAGATGGGGAGGATGCGAGGAAGAAAAGGCAGGGAGGAAGAGAAGAAGGGAAGAGAGGAAGGCTCCGCTAGCGGCGGTGTCCGTTGTGAAGAGGAACAAGTCGCGGGGAACTAAGCCGCCGGACCGGGTATTGGTGACCAGGTCTTGGCGAGAAAACCAATGGAAATTAAATGTAATAATTATTTTGGGTAATTGAACTTGGGGTATTTAGATACTTTCCCCTTATAATTAATCCGGAGGGCAAACAAAGTCTGATTGGCATGAAATTTTATAAGTAGGCTAAATAAGACATCAGGAATTCGATTTTAGAGTCAGATTCTCCGTCTAAAAATATTTAATATTTTGTTTCTTATTTTTATGCTAATACATCATTTAAAGTGTGTAATATATTTCTTAATCGATTTATATATTATTTTATAAAATTTTATTTCTTTTCATCAATTGGAATTAGTTTGATTTTAGAGTGTCAAAGTAATGTTTTAGATTGGTGAAATTTCACCTCAAATCCTAGTATTGAATTTATTTGGTTATATCATCCTAATATATTTTAATTTTAGGGGAAATGTATAAGATACTACCACATTCAAAAAGAGCCTAGAACGAGGTGGATCTAGTTTATGAAACTAAATTCGAGTATGTTACAAGGTTCAAGTAACCTGTTGTGGGGCTTTATACCTAGTTGGTTGTCCTTGAGGAGGACTCAACTCTGAGGTGTTTCTCATATAAAAGGAACATGGGAGTACATGGCATACCTTGGACATGCTTGATTCGTGGTTAAGAGGTTGAGCATGTAGTTGGATATCCAAAAGTGAACCTAGGGTTCCTGGCGGAAGAGGGGAAGTGGTGTACCTAATGCTCATGATGAGAATTGAGTCTCTATAGTTTCGAGCATGGTACTCTTCATGTATAGAGGAAAAGCAAACTCATTAAGTTAAAGGTAGGTTTGATGAACCCCTCACAACTAAGTTGACCTAATGTTGAGAAAAGAGAATAAGTATGACCTAGCATGGTTTAATAGGTGATCTGCTTGTGCCTTAGTAGCTGCTGGGTTAGGCATGTTCATGTGAATGCAAACCCTAAGGATGGTTGTGACCTTGTTGTCAAGAGTGGTAGTTTCCTCCCATCCTGAGAGAGGGACCCTTTGGTAGGGTGTATACCAGTTTTGCTGGTTTTGAGGTAACCTAAAGAAGTTTCATATGATCTTGAGAAACTAAGTAAAGAGTACATGGCATGAGAATGAACCTATAGACCCATAGATAACCATCTCTATGTGCATGTGGAGGTGTTAACATGGAGGTAACCGGTATGGGGCCTGACCAAGGTAGGCAGGTCGCCATGATCCCTGAGAAAGGATGAAAGACAACCCAAGAATGCAGAGAGAGATGATGAAGGATTGGGTAAGGTTCTAAGTTGAACATGTACTATAATGGAATCCTAAGTCTATCCTAGGGTCAGGTAGGGATGAGACTGATGGAAGAAGGAGTTTCCTAATTTCCTAGTTGCACATGACCATAGGGTCAGGAGGTAACAACTATCATTTTCTGAGGGCCATGGGTCAAGAGATTGATCACCTTCATAAACTCATGGGACCCAAAGGGCAGATGAGTAGGGCACTCTCTAGATGCATGAGGGAAGAGGGATGACCCCAAAAGTGTCGGCACCCTATAGACCTAGAGTAGATGACAAAGGATTGTGTGTGGATCCAAGTAGGTTCGAGACCAGTTTTCCATGGAGGAAACTTTGATATCATGATGTTTGTGATGTAAAGACATGAGTTGCATGTTTCAACTTAGATTTGAAGGTGTATTGGCAAAGTGGGATGTACCATGTCTACTCTTAGAATGGGAAGAACTCTATATTTGGACGGCCGCCAAATGCTTATTTCTTATTGTTATGGGAGTGAGAGATAGGACAGTACGCATGCCACACACCAAGAGTAAAGATAATGTGAGTTGGAACATTGCTATAAGGAATGAGGACAGAGATGATAACATCCCTTGGTGGAGTGAATGATACATGGATGGTTTACAAACACTAAGAGGAATAGTGTAGTCATCTTATGAGGATGTTTTATTAAGAGCTATGTGGAATTAGCAAGTTAACCAAGGTTGAGTTTGATCACCATGAGGATGAGCTCAGAGTTTCTTGATGAAGACAAACTTAAGAGTTTGAGATGAGATTATAAGTATAATGCATGGAGGTGTATGTCTTTGACATTACCAAACACCTAAGGATAAGGAGTGGTAATGAATGCTCTGGTTGAGATATAGCTGCCTAGTTTAGCTGGAAGCTCGAAGAAGTTGAGGTTATTAGGCTAACCTTAAGTTGAGAAAAAGAGATAAGTTTGGCTAACACTCAGATATAATGAGATCTGTTGAACAAGATTAGTAGTTGTTTGGATAGCCATCCTAGTCTTTGATGCAATGAAAGGATGGTTGTAGAACCTCAGATGTTCTTCTTTGGAAAGAAAAGTGATGAAACCCTAATGAGAGTGGCTTAGGGTTTCTGAGATATCAAGCTTGAGGAATCATGACATATAGGAGATCATGGTTTTAAGATCACCATACACAGTGATACTACAGAGACAGTAAGTGATAGTAGCTTTTCGGATGCTTAAGATGAAGATGCATGTGGCTTGTGGCCACGTATGATAGTAGGTGAAGGATGAACACCAGTAACCCAATGCTTTGACATAGAGGATAAAGTGTCCCTGAGAGGGAGTGGGAGTTCACCACTATGGAAGTTGTGGTAAGTCTCCCCTAGACCAAGGAAGGTCAAGATGCAATATATGGGTTATGGTAGATCGCCTTACCTAGATAACATGAGAAAGAAAGAGTTCTGTCAAGGGACAAATCTGGTTGAACTACATATGAAAAGAGATGGTTCAACTGCACCATGATGCGAGTTCAAAGGTCTTTGAGTTTGATCTAAAGGTTCCCTTCCAAAAAGTGGAGTGGGTACGTGAAGAACTTGATGTTAGTACAGATTATCACCCCTAACCAATGGACAGTATGATCCAGACTAGAGGGCTTGATGAGAGCATGTGTGCTCGTTCTGGGTGATACATAGAGACAATTCTTAAGATGTGATGTTAACCACCATAACCTTTATCGAGATGCAAGAAGTCTTACACAGAGGTTGTGTCGATCACCACTTCATTAAGATGATGTTGGTGAAGTAGGCCTCGCGAAGGTAAGAAGAGAACCACAGTGTGTGCAGATGAAGTCGCTTTGATCGTACAATGGCTGAGAGAGAGAGCCCAGTGGTGACATGAGTCATGAGCTTATGCAAAGCAGACCAATATGCAGTTCAGTGTGGGAGAATATGTGATGTGAAAATCTGACCCCTCTAAGCTATAGCTGAGAAAGATGAGTCCCCGATATATGGGTCCATTTGAGATGGATTGGTGGAGATGGTTGTGTTTAGCCTTGCCCCTCAGGATAACATGATGTGTAATGTGTTCCATGAGTCCGATCTAGAGCACTATGTGAGGTACCCAAGCCATGTGTTGAGCCTTGAACCTATTCAGCTTTTGAGAGGCTGAAATGTCCTGAGTCACCTATGAGGGTACGTTATACCAAGGTAAGAAAGAACTCAGATGGAAGAATATGAGATGATGAAGGTTCTTAGGAAGCACCATGGAAAGGGTGAAGCCACATGGGAGCCATGATGGACATATGAAGGGCTTATCCTCTTTGTTTGCTTGCTTGATGGAATTTTGAGGGCAAAATTTTTATAAGAGGGGAAGGATGTTACAACCCCGAATTTTGAGTTCATTTGGTGAGAAATATGATTTCTCATAATATGAACAAATAATGATGTCTCTTGATTGAATGCATGAATTTCGTTTACAATAGCCTTGATGTTTGTGTTGTGGGCTTTATTGGCTATTGGGCCCAATAACAAGGAATTCCAATTAGTAAATGAATAATGGAGTTCTTGAGAAAAGAAATATGTAGAAACCTCTAGAAGGCAAAAGAATGTGATCCAAAGATGGATTTCGTGCCTCTTGGGTCCCTTGGGTCCCAAGGAGTCCAAAATTGCAAAGATAAAGTAATAAGAAGAGAAAAGATTAATTAAGTATTTCTTTATTAAGAAATAAATTGAAAACAATGATGAAAGGTGGAAAATAAGTGAAAAGAGGTATAATGGAGTTATCCTTGGTGTAATTTTGTGTCCCAAGGATTCCTAATGTTAAAAGGAACTACATAAGGAAAATAGAAGAGAGATAAAGAGAAATCATTAAAAAAAATAAGTAAATAAGTAAGATAATGAGAAAATGGATAAAAGATAAATAAAAGGCTAAGGGATATTCCCAAGATGGGATTTCGAGCCATTAAGGTTCCTTGAGGTACAAGGAACTCAGAATAATGATTTAAAGGCAAAGCAAAGAGAAAATAGATGAGAAATATACATAACTTAGTAATAACTTGCAACTAAAGAAAGGGATCTGATTTCTTTAGATAATGGGTCCAAATTCGTCATAATGAAAGATTAAGTTATTACTAAGCTTCCCTCAAAATTTGGGATCAAGCATGTAAGCGGTTTGAGAGATAAAGTTTTTGGAATTTTTCCTAATGTGTAGAAGAAAATATTAATGTTATGTTTATTTTTCTCTAATAAATTGATCAGGCGCACCACACAACAGCCGTGGGATTAAAATCCAAGGGCTCCTGAGTTATCTTCTACCTCAGGTAGGACTTGGAACAAATGGAGTTTGATCCGACCTGGATTCTCAGGTGATATAGCCAATGGGTGGTTTTGGAAACTCTCCCAACGATTTGGGGAGAAGATTCCGAACCTGATCATACCAGGTATCCCGACCTGAGGTGCACTAGGGAATATTTCCCAAAAAATTTGGCATCGATCCCCCTGACCCAGATCTATATAAGGGGGCACATGCCTCCCTTTGACAGGTAACCTCACCCTTGGGACTCTGGCGGAGTCCGCAGCCCGATCCCTGATTCAATTCGTGCGCCTAGTCGTGCGCTACCCTCCCCTTGCCATGGCGTCTTGGCCGATGAACCACCTGGCCATTCCGTCGATTCTGGCCAGCTCTAGCAAAGTTAAGACCACCGACGAGTCCGGTGGCCCATGGCGAAGGAGGAGGAAGCATCTCCTATTGCTGAGGAAGCCACGATTTCAAAGTCATCGATGGAGTTGACCGCCGGGCAACGATGCGTCGCAAGCAGAGGAGCGCGAGGCGGAAGAAGAAGAGAAAGGGGGAAATGACCTTGTTGCCCCTGACGGTTGTGAAGGAAGGTGAGAGATTTTCTGTCTTTGTTTTATTTTGATCGCAAAGAAAGGCGAGAACCATTAGATTTCGTGTGGTCCATGGGACCACAGATCGGATGGCCATAATTTTTCCTAAAAGGATAACAAAATAACCTAAGTTAATGTCTTTCTTGCAAAAATCATAACCTTTGATAGGAAGCTCGGATGAATAAAGTTAAAATATGAAAGTTGCTTATAAAAATATGAGGAACACATTAAAATTGGTTTGAGAACCTGAATCTGTTCATATTTGGAAATGTGTGTTAATCTATTGAAAAGTGCTTATGTATTAGATTAAGAAACCCTAATTGAGCATATTGGTTAAGTTCATGATGCTTAGTTGATGAAATTGAGTAATAGTAACATGTTGAAACATTAATGGTGAACTTGAACCTGATCTAAATGATTTCTTGCATGATTAGGGTTTTTCACCAATTATGAATGATTAAGCACTTAGAAACCCTAATTTAGGGTAAAAGAGGATAAGATCATATTTAATTTGAAAAATATGATAATATGTTGTTAAATGATGATTCTAAGATATTTTGAATATAAAAAGTTCCTAATTTGTGGATAAATAACCTTAATATAGAAATTAGGGTTTTTGAATGAATAAATGTAGAATTAATGATAAATAACAATTATATGTGTATTAGAGCATAATGAACTACGAATTGATGATAACCAAGCATAATGACTTTGTAATAGATTAAAAAAAAGGATAAAATGATAGATTAAATGTAAAAGAGGCTTAATGAGCTTATTTAATGATTAATTATGCCTTTAATCCGAAACTGAGGATTAGATGTTAAAATAATTAGGGTTTGTGATCAATTGCATTAAATTAGGGTTTAAAATAGTAAAAGATGAAGGGAAACCCTAATTTCAATGGAAACTATAAAAGTGGACTAGAAACCCTAGGAAGCGAGCTAGATTTAATAGATCTTGATGACATGAGTAATAAAAGGAAATTGTATAAATGTTTCAGGATTGAATTGTGCTTGCTTAATTTACTCTGGATTACTTGATTGTTTGGACTGAATCTGCATTCAAAATAGCTTGACAGGTATGTGGTTAATTATAAATAACCGCCTTAGTTTCCCGAGGATTTTCCGGATCGTTAATCGCATTGAATGCAAATTATCAGTTTGGATGTTCATACTTGCAAACTATAAAGTCACTATGATTATCACATTAATAATAGAAGTATGGATTTTCGCACTTACATGCCACCCTGATGGATGATGCCAAAGGTCAGGCCCAGATGGGTAGACCAATTGACACCTTGAGTGGTGACCCCAGGCACCAAGCTCGAGAATGAGAAGGTGGCCTATGATATTGCATGACTAGTGGGCACCATGAGTTGTGACCCCCAGGCACCAAGCTCGGGATTGAGAAGGTGGCCTTAAGTCATTGGTAAAGGAAACCCTAAGGTGGGTATGCCAGGGTAAGGGCAAAAGCGGTGGAGAATGTCATATTAAAAAGTGTAAATTGGCTTGTTAATTAACTTGATTGTGATAATTAGATTGTTATCCTTATGTGCAAACTTTTGGTTGTCCCCACACACCATTATATTTCGATATACTGACCAACATTTTGTTTGTCGGCGTTTTAGGAACAACAATTGAAAGAACAAATAGTAAAGTGACACATTGTGGAAATAAGAAATAAAGTGCAAGGAGGATTAGATAGAATAATTCAAGCTCTGGATAGATAGATTTCCAAAGTTTTCAAAGGTAAGTAAAGTTTTAATTTTATACCAAATTCCAGTTAGTTTGTATAATTTCATAATTATTATTGATTATTTGTTGAACTTTGATCCTGTTAATTGAATAACGGCTTTGGCCTTCGGGTCTCCCTTAATTGGGGGTTACTCGGAGGCGGGGTCGTTACAATTGGTATCAGAGCGAAGGTTCCTCACTTAATGTTTAATGATTATTAAATTTTACAAATTCCGTAGAACCCAAGGGAGTTATTAGAGGATTATCCGAAAGACAGAAGTGTCTAGAAAAGGATCATGACCGGGGGCTGGCAATATTTTCCTCTGCACTGCTAGTCGGAATATGAGGACTCCCGGATCTGTGTGACTTCCTGGCCAAAGTCTTAGGGTATGATTTGAAATAAGATACCTTTAGGACTCTCTCATCTTATTCATCCCTTCTCAACTCAAATTTTGTTAAGGACCTTAAGGATTAGGGTTTCCTCTCTTCTCCTCACCCTCTTGAGGTATGGGTAAGGTCGATAAGGATTAAGGAATCCTCCACCAAATTAATAAAAAACATGTAAATAAGATGTCATGGACATAAGCTTAATAGAGTAAGCGTAAAAGAATAGATACATGCTTAGGTCGTATGACATAAGTTGCCATTGCCATCAGGAGAGACCTGAGGCTAGACCTTCTTGTCAGGAGGATGAATAGAGAAAGTTAGTATTGGAGGTAGAGATCTCCATTAAAGTATAGACCTAGTACATCCTCTAAGGATGATGTTAACCCTAACCCTAAGTGGAGGTTAGAGAGAGATATGACATGATGAGTTAGATGTCATGGTTGACTGGGTGTTTGGATAGACATGCCTTGGATATGAGCCATGAGAAGTTGATGTCCGAGTACCTTTGGCAACCTTACCCTGGGAAGGGTCGTGCATGTGTTAGCGAAGGGTAGCTCCTGCATGGATGAGGTTACAGAAGAACCTACAGAAACCTTATGGGTTGTTGCAAGTAGGATATAGATGCACCCAAAGTACATCAATAGTACAAGCAGTAAGTTAAAACTGAGGCTAGAAGGACAGGGTGGATGGCTTATGAGATAAGCATAAGGGGCTATGGATAATCATGAGCAAGCATAGGGTTGAGCATAGGCTTCACCCACGTAGAGGTATGCCTGTGAGTTTGATCCTTCATGGAGAGAGAACCTCTAGTAGTATGGTTGGATGTGGATTTAACTCTAGAGAGAGAAAGCAGGACTCAAGCAAGAGGGTTGGAAGCTTAGATTCCGAGACATGAGGAACAACGAAAGTTTGAGGATGATGCGACCTAAGTGGATGATAGTGGTTGCCTCGTGCTTGATCCATGGGGGATGATATTATATTGGTGGCCTTAGGGGAACCAAACACTAAAGAGAGGGTGATGCTCCTATTACCTATGTACCTTAGACCCTGAGGAGGTTCAAGTAACCAGTTGTGGGGATTTATACCTAGTTGGTTGTCCTTGGGGAGGACTCAACTCTGAGGTGTTTCTCATATAAAAGGATCATGGGAGTACATGGCATACCTTGGACATGTTTGATTCATGGTTAAGAGGTTGAGCATGTAGTTGGATATCCAAAAGTGAACCTAGGGTTACTGGCCGAAGAGGGGAAGTGGTTTACCTAATGCTCATGATGAGAATTGAGTCTCTATAGTATCGAGCATGGTACTCTTCATGTATAGAGGAAAAGGAAACCCCTTAAGTTAAAGGTAGGTTTGATGAACCCCTCACAACTAAGTTGACCTAATGTTGAGAAAAGAGAACAAGTATGACCTAGCATGGTTTAATAGGTGATCTGCTTGTGCCTTAGTAGCTGTCGGGTTAGGCATGTTCATGTGAATGTAAACCCTAAGGACGGTTGTGACCTTGTTGTCAAGAGTGGTAGTTTCCTCCCATCCTGAGAGAGGGACCCTTTGGTAGGGTGTATACCAGTTTTGCTGGTTTTGAGGTAACCTAAAGAAGTTTCATAGGATCTTGAGAAGCTAAGTGAAGAGTACATGGCATGAGAATGAACCTATAGACCCAAAGATAACAATCTCTATGTGCATGTGGAGGTATTAACATTGAGGTAACCGGTATGGGGCCTGACCAAGGTAGGCAGGTCACCATGATCCCTGAGAAAGGATGAAAGACAGCCCAAGAATGCAGAGAGAGATGATGAAGGATTAGGTAAGGTTCTAAGTTGAACATGTACTATAATGGAATCCTAAGTCTATCCTAGGGTCAGGTAGGGATGAGACCGATGGAAGAAGGAGTTTCCTAATTTCCTAGTTGCACATGACCATAGGGTTGGGAGGTAACAACTATCATTTTCTGAGGGCCATGGGTCAGGAGATTGATCACCTTCATAAACTCATGGGACCCAAAGGGCAGATGAGTAGGGCACTCTCTAGATGCATGAGGGAAGAGGGATGACCCCAAAAGTGTCGGCACCCTATAGACCTAGTGGAGATGACAAAGGATTGTGTGTGGATCCAAGTAGGTTTGAGACCAGTTTTCCATGGAGGAAATTTTGATATCATGATGTTTGTGATGTAAAGACATGAGTTGCACGTTTCAACTTAGATTTGAAGGTGTACTAGCAAGGTGGGATGTACCATCTCTACTCTTGGAATGGGAAGAACTATGTATTTGGACGGCCGCCAAATGCTTATTTCTTCTTATTATTGGAGTGAGAGATAGGACAGTACGCATTCCACACACCAAGGGTAAAGATGATGTGAGTTGGAACGTTGCTATAAGGAATGAGGACAGAGATGATAACATACCTTGGTGGAGTGAATGATACATGGATGGTTTACAAACACTAAGAGGAATAGTGTAGTAATCTTATGAGGATGTTTTATTAAGAGCTATGTGGAATTAGCAAGTTAACCAAGGTTGAGTTTGATCACCATGAGGATGAGCTCAGAGTTTCTTGATGAAGACAAACTTAGAGTTTGAGATGAGATGATAAGTATAGTGCATGGAGGTGTATGTCTTCGACATTACCTAACACCTAAGGGTAAGGAGTGGTAATGAATGCTCTGGTTGAGATATAGTTGCCTAGTTTAGCTGGAAGCTAGAAGAAGTTGAGGTTATTAGGCTAACCTTAAGTTGAGAAAAAGAGATAAGTTTGGCTAACACTCAGATATAATGAGATCTGTTGAAGAAGATTAGTGGTTGTTTGGATAGCCAGCCTAGTCTTTGATGCAATGAAAGGATGGTTGTAGAACCTCAGATGTTCTTCTTTGGAAAGAAAAGTGATGAAACCCTGATGAGGGTGGCTTAGGGTTTCTGAGGTATCAAGCTTGAGGAATCATGACATACAGGAGATCATGGTTTTAAGATCACCATACACAGTGATACTACAGAGATAGTAAGTGATAGTAGCACTTCGGATGCTTAAGATGAAGATGCATGTGGCTTGTGGCCACGCATGATAGTAGGTGAAGGACGAACACCAGTAACCCAATGCTTTGACATAGAGGATAAAGTTTCCCTGAGAGGGAGTGGGAGTTCACCACTATGGAAGTTGTGGTAAGTCTCCCCTAGACCAAGGAAGGTCAAGATGCAATATATGGGTTATGGTAGACTGCCTTACCTAGATAACATGAGAAAGAAAGAGTTTTATCAAGGGACAGATCTGGTTGAACTACATATGAAAAGAGATGGTTCAACTGCACCATGATGTGAGTTCAAAGGTCTTTGAGTTTGATCTAAAGGTTCCCTTCCAAAACGTGGAGTGGGTACGTGAAGAACTCGATGTTAGTACAGCTTGTCACCCCTAACCAATGGATAGTATGATCCAGACTAGAGGGCTTGATGAGAGCAAGTGTGTTCATTTAGGGTGATACATAGAGACAGTTCTTAAGATGTGATGTTAACCACCATAACCTTTATCGGGATGCAAGAAGTCTTATTGAGAGGTTGTGTCGGTCACCATTTCATTAAGATGATGTTGGTGAAGGAGGCCTCGCAAAGGTTAGAAGAGAACCAGAGTGTGTATAGATGAAGTTGCTTTGATCGTGCAATGGCTGAGAGAGAGAGCCCAGTGTTGACATGAGTTACAAGCTGATGCAAAGCAGACCAATATGCAGTTCACTATGGGAGAATATATGATGTGAAAATCTGACCCCTCTAAGCTACAGCTGAGAAAGATGAGTCCCCAATATATGGGTCCATTTGAGATGGATTGGTGGAGATGGTTGTGTTTAGCCTTGCCCCTCAGGATAACATGATGTGTAATGTGTTCCATGAGTCTAATCTAGAGTACTATGTGAGGTACCCAAGCCATGTGCTGAGCCTTGAACCTATTCATCTTTTGAGAGACTGAAATGTCCCGAGTCACCTATGAGGGTATGTTATACCAAGGTAAGAAAGAACTCAGATGGAAGAATATCAGATGATGAAGGTTCTTAGGAAACACCATGGAAAGGGTGAAGCCACATGGGAGCCATGATGGACATATGAAGGGCTTATCCTGTTTGTTTGCTTGCTTGATGGAATTTTGAGGGCAAAATTCTTATAAGAGGGGAAGGATGTTACAACCCCAAATTTTGAGTTCATTTGGTGAGAAATATGATTTCTCATAATATGAAAAAATAATGATGTCTCTTGATTGAATGCATGAATTTCGTTTACAATAGCCTTGATGTTTGTGTTGTGGGCTTTATTGGCTATTGGGCCCAATAACAAGGAATTCCAATTAGTAATTGAATAATGGAGTTCTTGAGAAAAGAAAGATGTAGAAACCTCTAGAAGGCAAAAGAATGTGATCCAAAGATGGATTTAGTGCCTCTTGGGTCCCAAGGAGTCCAAAATTGCAAAGATAAAGTAATAAGAAAAGAAAAGATTAATTAAGTATTTCTTTATTAAGAAATAAATTGAAAACAATGATGAAAGGTGGAAAATAAGTGAAAAGAGGTATAATGGAGTTATCCTTGGTGTAATTTCGTATCCTAAGGATTCCTAATGTTAAAAGGAACTCCATAAGGAAAATAGAAGAGAGATAAAGAGAAATCATTATAAAGAATAAGGAAATAAGTAAGATAATGAAAAATGGATAAAAGATAAATAAAAGGTTAAGGGATATTCCCAAGATGGGATTTCGAGCCATTAAGGTTCCTTGAGGTACAAGGAACTCAAAATAATGATTTAAAGGCAAAGGAAAGAGAAAATAGATGAGAAATATACATAACTTAGTAATAACTTGCAACTAAAGAAAGGGATCTGATTTCTTTAGATAATGGGTCCAAATTCGGTATAATGAAAGATTAAGTTATTACTAAGCTTCCCTCAAAATTTGGGATCAACGTGCAAGCGGTTTGAGGGATACGATTTTTGGAATTTTTCCTAATGTGTAGAGGAAAATATTAATGTCACGTTTATTTTTCTCTAATAAATTGATCAGACGCACCACACAACAGCCGTGGGATTAAAATCCAAGGGCTCCTGAGTTATCTTCTACCTCAAGTAGGACTTGGAACAATTGGAGTTTGATCTGACCTAGATTCGCAGGTGATATAGCCGATGGGTGGTTTTGGAAACTCTCCCAACGATTTGGGGAGAAGATTCCGGACACGATCATACCAGGTATCCCAACCTGAGGTGGACTGGGGAATATTTCCCAAAAAGCTTGGCCTCGATCCCCCTGACCAAGATCTATATAAGGGGCACATGCATCCCTTTAACAGGTAACCTCACCCTTGGGACTCTGGCGGAGTCTGCAGCCCGATCCATGATTCAATTCGTGCGCCAAGTCGTGCGCTACCCTCCCCTTGCCATGGCATCTTGGCCGATGAACCACCTGGACGTTCTATCGATTCCGGTCAGCTCTAGCAGAGCTGAGACCACTGACGAGTCTAGTGGCCCATGGAGAAGGAGGAGGAAGCATCGCTTGTTGCTGAGGAAGCCATGATTTCAAAGTCAACGATGGAGTTGACCGCCGGGCAACGCTGCGTCGCAAGCAGAGGAGCGCGAGGAGGAAGAAGAAGAGAAAGGGGGAAATGACCTTGTTACCTCTGACGGTTGTGAAGGAAGGTAAGGGATTTTCTGTCTTTGTTTTATTTTGATCACAAAGAAAGGCGAGAACCATTGGATTTCACGTGGTCCATGGGACCACAAATTGGATGGCCATCGTTTTTCCTAAAAGGATAACAAAATAACCCAAGTTAATGTCTTTCTTGCAAAAATCATAACCTTTGATAGGAAGCTCGGATGAATAAAGTTAAAATACGAAAGTTGCTTATAAAAATACGAGGAACACGTTAAAATTGGTTTGATAACCTGAATCTGTTCATATTTGGAAAAGTTTGTTAATCTAATAAAAAGTGCTTATGTATTAGATTAAGAAACCCTAATTGAGCATATTGGTTAAGTTCATGTTGCTTAGTTGATGAAATTGAGTAATAGTAACCTGTTGAAACATTAATGGTGAACTTGAACCTGATCTAAATGATTTCTTGCATGATTTAGGGTTTTTCACCAATTATGAATGATTAAGCACTTAGAAACCCTAATTTAGGGTAAAAGAGGATAAGATCATATTTAATTCGAAAAATATGATAATATGTTGGTAAATGATGTTTCTAAGATATTTTGAATTTAAAAGTTCCAAATTTGTGGATAAATAACCTTAATATATAAATTAGGGTTTTTGAATGAATAAAGGTAGAATTAATGATAAATAACGATCATATGTGTATTAGAGCATAATGAACTACGAATTGATGATAACCGAGCATAATGAATTTGTCATAGATTAAAAAGAGAGAGGATAAAATGATAGCTTAAATGTAAAAGAGGATTAATGAGCTTATTTAATGATTAATTATGCCTTTAATCTGAAACTGAGGATTAGATGTTAAAATAATTAGGATTTGTGATCAATTGCATTAAATTAGGGTTTAAAATAGTAAAAGATGAAGGGAAACCCTAATTGCAATGGAAACTGTAAAAGTGGACTAGAAACCCTAGGAAGGGAGCTAGATTTAATAGATCTTGATGACATGAGTAATAAAAGGAAATTGTATAAATGTTTCAGGATTGAATTGTGCTTACTTAATTTACTCTGGATTACTTGATTGTTTAGACTGAATCTGCATTCAAAACAGCTTGACAGGTATGTGGTTAATTATGAATAACCGCCTTAGTTTCCCGAGGATTTTCCAGATGGTTAATCGCATTGAATGCAAATTATCAGTTTGGATGTTCATACTGGCAAACTATAAAGTCACTATGATTATCACATTAATAATAGAAGTATGGATTCTCGCACTTACATGCCGCCCTGATGGATGATGCCAAAGGTCAGGCCCATATGGGTAGACCAATGGACACCTTGAGTGGCGACCCCAGACACCAAGCTCGGGAATGAGAAGGTGGCCTATGATATTGCATGACTAGTGGGCACCATAGGTGGTGACCCCCAGGCACCAAGCTTGGTATTGAGAAGGTGTCCTTAAGTCATTGGCAAAGGAAACCCTAAGGTGGGTATGCCAGGGTTAGGGCAAAAGCGGTGGAGAATGTCATACTGAAAAGTGTAAATTGGCTTGTTAATTAACTTGATTGTGATAATTAGATTGTTATCCTTATGTGCAAACTTTTGGTTGTCCCCACACACCAGTATATTTCGATATACTGACCGACGTTTTGTTTGTCGATGTTTTAGGAACAACAATTGAAAGAACAAACAGTAAAGTGACACATTGTGGAAATAAGAAATAAAGTGCAAGGAGGATTAGATAGAATAATTCAAGCTCTTGATAGATAGATTTCCAAAGTTTTCAAAGGTAAGTAAAGTTTTAATTTTATACCAAATTCCAGTTAATTTGTAGAATTTCATAATTATTATTGATTATTTGTTGAACCTTTGATCTTGTTAATTGAATAACGGCTTTGGCCTTTGGGTCTCCCTGAATTGGGGGTTACCGGGAGGCAGGGTCATAACAATTGGTATCAGAGCAAAGGTTCCTCACTTAATCTTTAATGATTATTAAATTTTACAAATTCCATAGAACACAAGGGAGTTATTAGAGGATTATCCAAAAGACAGAGGTGTCTAGAAAAGGATCACGACTGGGGGCTCACAATATTTTCCTCCGCACCGCTAGTCAGAATATGAGGACTCCTGGATCCGTGTGACTGCCTGGCCAAAGTCTTAGGGTATGATTCGAAATAAGATACCTTTAGGACTCTCTCATCTTGTTCATCCCTTCTCAACTCAAATTCTATTAAGGACCTTAAGGATTAGGGTTTTCCTCTCTTCTCCTCACCCTCTTGAGGTATGGGTAAGGTTGATAAGAATTAAGGAATCCTCCACCAAATTAATAAAAAGCATGTAAATAAGATGCCATGGACATAAGCTTAATAGAGTAAGCGTAAAAGAATAGATACATGCGTAGGTAGTATGACATAAGTTGTCATTGCCCTCAGGAGAGACCTGAGGCTAGACCTTCTTGTCAGGAGGATGAGTAGAGAAAGTTAGTTATGGAGGTAGAGATCTCCATTAAAGTAGAGACCTAGTACATCCTCTAAGGATGATGTTAACCCTAACCCTAAGTGGAGGTTAGAGAGAGATGACATGATGAGTTAGATGTCATGGTTGATTGGGTGTTTGGATAGACATGCCTTGGATATGAGCCATGAGAAGTTGATGACCGAGTACCTTTGGCAACCCAACCCTAGGAAGGGTCGTGCATGTTTGAGCGAAGGGTAGCTCCTGCATGGCTGAGGTTACAGAAGAACCTATAGAAACCTTATGGGTTGTTGCAAGTAGGATATAGCTGCACCCAGAGTACATCAGTAGTACAAGTAGTAACTTAAAACTGAGGCTAGAAGGACAGGGTGGATGGCTTATGAGATAAGCATAAGGGGTTATGGATAATCATGAGAAAACATAGGTTTGAGCATAGGCTTCACCCATGTAGAGGTATGCCTGTGAGCTTGATCGTTGATGGAGAGAGAACCTCTAGTACTATGGCTGGACGTGGAGTTAACTCTAGAGAGAGAAAGCAGGACTCAAGCAAGAGAGTTGGAAGCTTAGATTCCGAGACATGAGGAACAACGGAAGGTTGGGGATGATGCGACCTAAGTGGATGACAGTGGTTGCCTCGTGCTTGATCCATGGAGGATGATATTATCTTGGTGGCCTTAGGGGAACCAAACCCTAAAGAGAGGGTGATGCTTCTGGAACCTATGTGCCTATGGTATAGGAGTTTGCCTGCTGAGATGAGACATAGAGTGTCTTAGACCCTGAGGAGGTTCAAGTAACCAGTTGTGGGGCTTTATACCTAGTTGGTTGTCCTTGAGGAGGACTCAACTCTGAGATGTTTCTCATATAAAAGGAACATGGGAGTACATGGCATACCTTGGACATGCTTGATTCGTGGTTAAGAGGTTGAGCATGTAGTTGGATATCCAAAAGTGAACCTAGGGTTCCTGGCCGAAGAGGGGAAGTGGTGTACCTAATGCTCATGATGAGAATTGAGTCTCTATATTTTCGAGCATGGTACTCTTCATGTATAGAGGAAAAGGAAACCCCTTATGTTAAAGGTAGGTTTGATGAACCCCTCACAACTAAGTTGACCTAATGTTGAGAAAAGAGAACAAGTATGACCTAGCATGGTTTAATAGGTGATCTGCTTGTGCCTTAGTAGCTGCTGGGTTAGGCATGTTCATGTGAATGTAAACCCTAAGGATGGTTGTGACCTTGTTGTCAAGAGTGTTAGTTTCCTCCCATCCTGAGAGAGGGACCCTTTGGTATGGTGTATACCAGTTTTGCTGGTTTTGAGGTAACCTAAAGAAGTTTCATAGGATCTTGAGAATCTAAGTGAAGAGTACATGGCATGAGAATGAACCTATAGACCCATAGATAACCATCTCTATGTGCATGTGGAGGTGTTAACATGGAGGTAACCGGTATGGGGCCTGACCAAGGTAGGCAAGTCGCCATGATCCCTGAGAAAGGATGAAAGACAGCCCAAGAATGCAGAGAGAGATGATGAAGGATTGGGTAAGGTTATAAGTTGAACATGTACTATAATGGAATACTAAGTCTATCCTAGGGTCAGGTAGGGATGAGACCGATGGAAGAAGGAGTTTCCTAATTTCCTAGTTGCACATGACCGTAGGGTCGGGAGGTAACAACTATCATTTTCTAAGGGCCATGGGTCAGGAGATTGATCACCTTCATAAACTCATGGGACCCAAAGGGCATATGAGTAGGGCACTCTCTAGATGCATGAGGGAAGAGGGATGACCCCAAAAGTGTCGGCACCCTATAGACCTAGAGGAGATGACAAAGGATTGTGTGTGGATCCAAGTAGGTTCGAGACCAGTTTTCCATGGACGAAATTTTGATATCATGATGTTTGTGATGTAAAGACACGAGTTTCACATTTTAACTTCGATTTGAAGGTGTACTGGCAAGGTGAGATGTACCATCTCTACTCTTGGAATGGGAATAACTCTATATTTGGATGGCCGCCAAATGCTTATTTCTTCTTGTTATGGGAGTGAGAGATAGGACAGTACGCATGCCACACACCAAGGGTAAAGATGATGTGAGTTGGAACGTTGCTATAAGGAATGAGGACAGAGATGATAACATACCTTGGTGGAGTGAATGATGCATGGATGGTTTACAAACACTAAGAGGAATAGTGTAGTAATCTTATGAGGATGTTTTATTAAGAGCTATGTGGAATTAGCAAGTTAACCAAGGTTGAGTTTGATCACCATGAGGATGAGCTCAGAGTTTCTTGATGAAGACAAACTTAGAGTTTGAGATGAGATGATAAGTATAATGCATGGAGGTGTATGTCTTCGACATTACCTAACACCTAAGGATAAGGAGTGGTAATGAATGCTCTGGTTGAGATATAGCTGCCTAGTTTAGCTGGAAGCTAGTAGAAGTTGAGGTTATTATGCTAATCTTAAGTTGAGAAAAAGAGATAAGTTTGGCTAACACTCATATATAACGAGATCTGTTGAACAAGATTAGTGGTTGTTTGGATAGCCAGCCTAGTCTTTGATGCAATGAAAGGATGGTTGTAGAACCTCAGATGTTCTTCTTTGGAAAGAAAAGTGATGAAACTCTGATGAGAGTGGCTTAGGGTTTCTGAGGTATCAAGCATGAGGAATCATGACATACAGGAGATCATGGTTTTAAGATCACCATACACAGTGATACTACAGAGATAGTAAGTGATAGTAGCACTTCGGATGCTTAAGATGAAGATGCATGTGGCTTGTAGCCATGCATGATAGTAGGTGAAGGATGAACACCAGTAACCCAATGCTTTGACATAGAGGATAAAGTGTCCCCAAGAGGGAGTGGGAGTTCACCACTATGGAAGTTGTGGTAAGTCTCCCCTAGACCAAGGAAGGTCAAGATGCAATATATGGGTTATGGTAGATCTCCTTACCTAGATAACATGAGAAAGAAAGAGTTCTGTCAAGGGATAAATCTGGTTGAACTACATATGAAAAGAGATGGTTCCACTGCACCATGATGCGAGTTCAAAGGTCTTTGAGTTTGATCTAAAGGTTCCCTTCCAAAAAGTGGAGTGGGTACATGAAGAACTCGATGTTAGTACAGCTTATCACCCCTAACCAATGGATAGTATGATTCAGACTAGAGGGCTTGATGAGAGCATGTGTGCTCATTCAGGGTGATACATAGAGACAGTTCTTAAGATTCGATGTTAACCACCATAACCTTTATTGGGATGTAAGAAGTCTTATAGAGAGGTTGTGCCGGTCACCATGTCATTAAGATGATGTTTGTGAAGGAGGCCTCGCGAAGGTCAGAAGAGAACCACAGTGTGTGTAGATGAAGTCGCTTTGATCGTGCAATGGCTGAGAGAGAGAGCCCAGTGGTGATATGAGTCACGAGCCGATGCAAAGTAGACTGATATGTAGTTCACTATGGGAGAATATGTGATGTGAAAATCTGACCCCTCTAAGCTACAACTGAGAAAGTTGAGTCCCCGATATATGGGTCCATTTGAGATGGATTGGTGGAGATGGTTGTGTTTAGCCTTGCCCCTTAGGATAACATGATGTGTAATGTGTTCCATGAGTCCGATCTAGAGCACTATGTGAGGTACCCAAGCCATGTGCTGAGCCTTGAACCTATTCAGCTTTTGAGAGGCTGAAATGTCCTGAGTCACCTATGAGGGTACGTTATACCAAGGTAAGAAAGAACTCAGATGGAAGAATATGATATGATGAAGGTTCTTAGGAAGCACCATGGAAAGGGTGAAGCCATGTGGGAGCCATGATGGACATATGAAGGGCTTATCCTGTTTGTTTGCTTGCTTGATGGAATTTTGAGGGAAAAATTTTATAAGAGGGGAAGGATGTTACAAACCCAAATTTTGAGTTCATTTGGTGAGAAATATGATTTCTCATAATATGAGCAAATAATGATGTCTCTTGATTGAATGCATGAATTTCGTTTACAATAGCCTTGATGTTTGTGTTGTGGGCTTTATTGGCTATTGGTCCCAATAACAAGGAATTCCAATTAGTAAATGAATAATGGAGTTCTTGAGAAAATAAAGATGTAGAAACCTCTAGAAGGCAAAAGAATGTGATCCAAAGATGGATTTCGTGCCTCTTGGGTCCCTTGGGTCCCAAGGAGTCCAAAATTGCAAAGATAAAGTAATAAGAAAAGAAAAGATTAATTAAGTATTTCTTTATTAAGAAATAAATTGAAAACAATGATGAAAGGTGGAAAATAAGTGAAAAGAGGTATAATGGAGTTATCCTTGGTGTAATTTGTATCCCAAGGATTCCTACTGTTAAAAGGAACTCCATATGGAAAATAGAAGAGAGATAAAGAGAAATCATAAAAAAATAAGGAAATAAGTAAGATAATGAGAAAATGGATAAAAGATAAATAAAAGTCTAAGGGATATTCCCAGGATGGGATTTCGAGCCATTAAGGTTCCTTGAGGTACAAGGAACTCAGAATAATGTTTTAAAGGCAAAGGAAAGAGAAAATAGATGAGAAATAATACATAACTTAGTAATAACTTGCAACTAAAGAAAGGGATCTGATTTCTTTAGATAATGGGTCCAAATTCGGCATAATGAAAGACTAAGTTATTACTAAGCTTCCCTCAAATTTTGGGATCAAACGTGTAAGTGGTTTGAGAGATATGTTTTTTGGAAGTTTTCCTAATGTGTAGAGGAAAATATTAATGTCATGTTTATTTTTATCTAATAAATTGATCAGGCGCACCACACAAGAGCCGTGGGATTAAAATCCAAGGGCTCCTGAGTTATCTTCTACCTCAGGTAGGACTTGGAACAATTGGAATTTGATCCGACCTGGATTCTTAGGTGATATAGCCGATGGGTGGTTTTGGAAACTCTCCCAATGATTTGGGGAGAAGATTCCAGACTTGATCATACCAGGTATCCCGACCTGAGGTGGACTAGGGAATATTTCCCAAAAAGCTTGGCATCGATCCCCCTGACCTAGATCTATATAAGGGGGCACATGCCTCCCTTTAATAGGTAACCTCACCCTTGGGACTCTGGCGGAGTCCGCAGCCCGATCCCTAATTCAATTCGTGCGCCAAGTCGTGTGCTACCCTCCCCTTGCCATGGCGTCTTGGCCGATGAACCACCTGGTCGTTCCGTCGATTCCGGTCAGCTCTAGCAGAGCTGAGACCACCGACGAGTCTGGTGGCCCATGGCGAAGGAGGAGGAAGCATCGCCTGTTGTTGAGGAAGCCACGATTTCAAAGTCAACGACGGAGTTGACCGCCGGGCAACGCTGCGTTGCAAGTAGAGGAGCGTGAGGAGGAAGAAGAAGAGAAAGGGGGAAATGACCTTGTTGCCCCTGACGGTTGTGAAGGAAGGTAAGGGCTTTTCTGTCTTTGTTTTATTTTGATCGCAAAGAAAGGCGAGAACTATTGGATTTCGCGTGGTCCATGGGACCACAGATCGGATGGCCATCGTTTTTCCTAAAAGGATAACAAAATAACCCAAGTTAATGTCTTTCTTGCAAAAATCATAACCTTTGATAGGAAGCTCGGATGAATAAAGTTAAAATATGAAAGTTGCTTATAAAAATATGAGGAACACATTAAAATTGGTTTGAGAACCTGAATTTTTTCATATTTGGAAAAGTGTGTTAATCTAATGAAAAATGCTTATGTATTAGATTAAGAAACCCTAATTGAGCATATTGGTTAAGTTCATGTTGCTTAGTTGATGAAATTGAGTAATAGTAACCTGTTGAAACATTAATGGTGAACTTGAACCTGATCTAAATGATATCTTGCATGATTTAGGGTTTTTCACCAATTATGAATGATTAAGCACTTAGAAAACCTAATTTAGAGTAAAATATGATAAGATCATATTTAATTCAAAAAATATGATAATATGTTGTTAAATGATGGTTCTAAGATATTTTGAATATAAAAAGTTCCTAATTTGTGGATAAATAACCTTAATATAGAAATTGGGGTTTTTGAATGAATAAAGGTAGAATTAATGATAAATAACGATCATATGTGTATTAGAGCATAATGAACTACGAATTGATGATAACTGAGCATAATGACTTTGTCATAGATTAAAAAAAAGGATAAAATGATAGCATAAATGTAAAAGAGGCTTAATGAGCTTATTTAATGATTAATTCTGCCTTTAATCTGAAACTGAGGATTAGATGTTAAAATAATTAGGGTTTGTGATCAATTGCATTAAATTAGGGTTTAAAATAGTAAAAGATGAAGGGAAACCCTAATTGCAATGGAAACTATAAAAGTGGACTAGAAACCCTAGGAAGTGAGCTAGATTTAATAGATCTTGATGACATGAGTAATAAAAGGAAATTGTATAAATGTTTCAGGATTGAATTGTGCTTGCTTAATTTACTCTGGATTACTTGATTGTTTGGACTGAATCTGCATTCGAAACAGCTTGATAGGTATGTGGTTAATTATGAATAACCACCTTAGTTTCCCGAGGATTTTCCAGATGGTTAATCGCATTGAATGCAAATTATCAGTTTGGATGTTCATACTTGCAAACTATAAAGTCACTATGATTATCACATTAATAATAGAAGTATGGATTCTCTCACTTACATGCCACCCTGATGGATGATGCCAAAGGTCAGGCCCAGATGGGTAGACCAATGGACACCTTGAGTGGTGACCCTAGGCACCAAGCTCGGGAATGAGAAGGTGGCCTATGATATTGCATGACTAGTGGGCACCATGAGTGGTGACCCCCAGGCACCAAGCTTGGGATCGAGAAGGTGGCCTTAAGTCATTGGCAAAGGAAACCCTAAGGTGGGTATGCCAGGGTTAGGGCAAAAGCGGTGGAGAATGTCATACTAAAAAGTGTAAATTGGCTTGTTAATTAACTTGATTGTGATAATTAGATTGTTATCCTTATGTGCAAACTTTTGGTTGTCCCCACACACCAGTATATTTCGATATACTGACCGACGTTTTGTTTGTCGGCGTTTTAGGAACAACAATTGAAAGAACAAACAGTAAAGTGACACATTGTGGAAATAAGAAATAAAGTGCAAGGAGGATTAGATAGAATAATTCAATTTCTGGATAGATAGATTTCCAAAGTTTTCAAAGGTAAGTAAAGTTTTAATTTTATACCAAATTCCAGTTAGTTTGTAGAATTTCATAATTATTATTGATTATTTGTTGAACCTTTGATTTTGTTAATTGAATAACGGCTTTGGCCTTCGGGTTTCCCTTAATTGGGGGTTATCGGGAGGTGGGGTCGTAACACTCTCCATCATCCCATTCATGCATCCATCTATTGCTATCTTCCTGTGGCACTAACCTTCCAATTTCTCAGACCTTTGCTTATGGTTTAACATGAAATATTAGGGTTTTCTTTGTTGAACCTTCTCCCAAAAACTCCTCTTTCATAGAAACTCTAGGCTTCCTTGTTGATGCATGTAACCATCCCCCCATCTCCTATGATGTTCTTCATATTCTTCTTCCATAGGACAATATCTATCTACATGGTTGAGTTTCCCACATAGGTAGCGGTAGTTGGGTAGACGCTAATATTTGATATCCACGTAGATCATCCTCCCCTTCTTATCTTTGAATTTTTGTACTCTCTTAAGCAATTTAGAGATGTCAGTTCCCAATCAGACTCGAATTGGAGATTTCCATCCCAGTTCTTCACGATCTACTTCAACCACTCTATCGACTCCTACTGCTTTGGATTTAATCATTGTTTCTGAACGATGTCCCAACATCACACCATAGAGCCTGACCCAAAAGATACATTCTTTAAATATGATTCCCCTTGGAACATCATCGTTCTCCACTTCCTTGGTTAGGAGCACATGGTTGTCAAAGTGCCATGCCCCCTGTCAAGGACCTTGCGCTTGTCCTTCCAGTGAATGAACTAAATTATAAAAACCTCTGAATCTATCTACTTGAAGACCACTTTATGATTTATAAACCAATCAAGTGTTAACGTGTGCTTCAGTGCCCACAAGTTGTAAGCCCTCTCTGTTAGAAGTTTTTTCATAAGTGTCAATTCTATAAGATCCTCTCTACCTTCCTCCCTTTCATATGGTAATTCAATAACTACTTCTTCCTCATCCACTATCCCTAATCGCACGCATATCTAGGCAATCTCTTCAACCATCTTTACTAACCTTAATCCATGAGGAACTATCGACCCTTTGACCTATAAGAATAAGTAACCATAAAGGATATATAGGGTAACCCACCGCTACTAACTATAATCCCTGGAGCAGTTAGGGTAGACACGCGAGGAAGAACTGAAGGAGTGGTCTTACTATCACATATATTTATGACTATGTGATTGACGAGAGTTTAACACTAATTCAATATAATTGTTACTAGGAGGATTGATACCCTAATATGAATCGAGAATACACATTATATGTATGTGGATCTGTTACCATGTATGTGGCATTCTTTTAAAACCATAATTGGGAAATCACCTATGCTTTATCTCTCTTAACCAAATTGACATGCACATGGAAATTCTCCTTTGACATCTATTGAATTATTTTGAGTTTCAAACATTATAATTGATTATATGTTGTCATTGCTCATTTGAGATTTGTAATTTTGTATCTAAGATTGGTATCATGTTCATTATTCCTTAAGTTATACCTTATTTTGTTAAAGTGGATTATTATGTTCCGTTTGTGAAATGGAAAATCTTAATTTTCCATGTGATGGGTTATTATTGTCTTAAGTGCATCTTAAATGTAAATCTTTCCTATTGATACATTCATGTAGAGTAACTCTAGAATGAAATTCCTCATAATAAGTTTAACTAAACCATAATATTACTATATGTTTGTAATTATGCATCTATTGTAACTAGAACAACATAATAAATTAATACACTTAAGGTGGTGATGCCTATAAATTATTTTGGAATTTAGTGGTGATGCCTACTTTATATATGTGTGTGGTGATGCCCATTATATTACTGTTGGAACTTATTGGTGGTACGTGTTCCTAAGTAACCAAGTGGTGATGCCCTTTACTCCTTTTTGGGTGGTTAAGCCTCTTGTGATTACATAATTGGTGGTGATGCCCATTGTTTGAGGTTGTGATGCATCCTTGTTTTATAATGAATGGCGATGTCCATTAGTTTCTGGAGGTGATGTCATGAACCATTTTTTGTTTTGTTCTACTCGTTTCATAATAATTTGACTACAACAATATGGTCCTAAACCAACAACCATATAAATGTTGGTATAGGCCCATAAATGTTGGTATAGCTTATACCAACACCCATGAATGATGTGTTACACTAGTGTGAGCATAGGCCTATATCATAGTTTTTCTAGTACAATACCAACACTTGTAGACTTTGGTATAAGTGTTCCGTGTTAGCTCCTATTGATCATAGTGCCCTCTGAACATCATCTTTTTAGTGTTGGAACAAATTACCATGTTTTTGACATATGTAGGTTTGGCGCCAAAAATAACTAACATGTGACCTATATTGACAACATTTAGAAGTTGTCTATTTACATGATAGACACCTACATACAATTGTTTGCAAATATGTCAGGAAACATACACAGACAGAGTTCATCTTCATGCATAGAATGGTTTACATAATGTATATATATATCCTATCTTTATTTACCTTTTTAGTATATCCAAGATATACACTAATTGATAGATATTTTTTGTTCACAACAGATAAGAGTCAACTGACACCACACATATCACTTCCAACTTGTACAAAATGTGTACACCATATTGTGACTCATTTTTTTCTTGTAATATAACATACAAAACATATTTATAATATGAAATATTTTTTCAAAGATAAAACAAAAATCATATATTATATGTGTCAAAAAGTTCCCATAACATAAAGAAATTCATGAAATTATTTCATGTCACATAGGCACAACTCTACACAAATTGTGGCATATTATTTTAGAACCTAATGAAAAAAAAGAACTTGATTCATTGAGATAGTGAATGGTGTATTTTGACTTCAACTTTCTTCATAATTGGTTGCTTTTACCTACATAATGAAAATAATTAATCATAACCATTAATCTATGAAGAAATAATAAAACTCATGAAAATGTATGTGGGTTAGGTATTATGTACCTAGATATCTATAACCTATATGTTATTACCATTATGAACCCTCTCTCCTTCAAGCTTGAAAAATATGTCATCAAGAAGTTTAAACTTCTCTTGAAAATCTTCATATTTGGCACATAAATTCTTTTCAGATGCAAGTTCCTCTTGCAACCAAGCTCCAATTATTGAGAAATTGCCTCATTCTTCAAGTGTTAGCTCATGTGGAACCAAGACCTTGTTATGGATTATACCATGTTTTACCAAAAGACTTGATATAGAATTTCATGTGAAACATTTACTTCATGAACATTTTCTAAATGAGAACCTTGGTTTTGGAGATCTTCTATTTTTTGATGCATACGAGAAAAGCAAATAGTATGTCTTATATGGTACTAGCTTGAATATTGGAAAAAAAATAATACAATGCTCGATGCCACTTGTAGTAAAGGGGTTCCATCCTTAATACAATGTGTCTATAGAAGGGACATGATATAGTTGATATATTGATAATGCATTGAAAATATGATCATTTCAAGAGAGACCCCTCTCCTTTATGTAGGACAAGGTGGACATGACTCTAGAGACTTTCAGACCTAACTAGACTTTATATGGGTCTACTAGCTCTGGACCATATATGACCTTTATTCTTTTTTGGGGTTTTCTTCCAAACACTTAGGTAAAGAGAACTTTTGAAGTATGACTAAGCTGAAAAAATATGCAAGTTGAAGTAGATGAACTACCCTATGCATACATGGTTAGTGTAATGGATTTTTCCTTATGTATTCACCCATGTGGGTGTACAATATAATTTTATAAAATCCTAATAGTTTGAATATTCTTCCATCTATGTGATCTAGTATATTGAACCTGTAGTTTGCTTATGATGGATCATATTCCCATACAAAATATTAATGTTGGTGCTTGACATTAGGATTATTCCTTTTTTTAATTAAGAAGTGGGTCTCCTCTTGATTCTCACTCCTTAGACATGCTCTTTCACATCCATCTCATGTTCAGTGTTTGATTGGGTACAAAAAAAAAATCTAAGCTTGATATGGAGGGTGGGCGGTACATATTCTACTTTCCACCCACATCTATGTATTTTCAACTTCAGATCTCATCTATATATTTATGCATTGCATTTCTCTAATTTAGAGAAAAAAAATCTACTATAATGAAAGCCATTATCTAGCTAGCTCAACTTTAAATTATTTGTTTGCATATATGAATGCTTTTGTCATTTACCTTAATCGAAGCAACAACTCATTGTAACTAATTTTTTTGAAACCAAAAATTTGCCAAAAATTACCTTATTCATTCATGAGCCAAGAAATCATGTTTCTTTATAAAAATATGATATGTGTTAGAGGAAATGAAAGGGATCAAACTTTTTTTATCTTCCTACTAGTTAGTGAAACAATTGGAATCGCCACTCGGTCATCTATCATGTCAATATTTGAGCATAGCGAGACCAGGATAAAATTGAAACACATTGAGTTTCAAATTGAGTTGCATTTCAATCTAAACCCTATCATTTGCTTCTATTTCCATCTTCTTCTACCATCCATCCCCCAAAAAGAAACAAAAAGCCACAAATTTGCACCAAACTTGTGTTTGGGTTAGCACCCCCTCTCGTTCTATCTAATTCTTCCATACTCCTATCTATATAATAGGGGTGTACTACCAAAATCAAAATAAATGATGCCAATGTTCACAACAAGTAAGGCTTGTACAATGTACCAGGCAAATATAAAATAAAAAATACAATCTCAATCAAACTGAGGAGAGTTTCACATCTTCCTTCCACACCCTCCTCCCTTTCTTCACCTAGGGGACATTGAATACCTTTCTTCTACACCATTTTGATGCATTTTGGTGTTAAATCATATGCATACTTGATGTTCTACTGGTTTTAACTCTTCAAAACTCCTAGACATGCTAGGCGTTGGGGATGATGATGAGGAAATTCTCTTGGGAAGTGAAAATGGGAATGAATGCATAGATAGATGTGTTTTATGATATCAATAAGTTAGACAGCTTGGCCATATTAGGTGGTAGAAACTAGCATGATGTGAAGGAGAGGCAATCATAGGGGTTGAAAGTACTAATTTTATGACTATTCTAAATTTTATGTTACTCGAGGACGAGTAATGTTTAGTTTGTTGAATAAATATTCATCACAGCTCAGTCACATTTAATATTAGATTTCCATCTCATTCGGACATTTTATTTCTTGTTTTGATTCATTAGGTTTTTACTCCATTAGTTGTTTTAATTTAATACATATTACCCCCTTTATGGAAGAAATTTCACAAGATCATTGACACTCTCAAAGGTGAGCCACTAATGGCCTCCTTCGGTACCTAAGCTTGCCATCAAGGATGTTAAGGTTATTGAAATACATTTTTAGGCCCAACCATCATATCATATTCATTCTAGACATCCATGCCAGGAACCAAGCTATCGGGACCTACAAAAAAGCTAGGTAACTGGGATTTCCATCTACCCTTAAGTCAACACACATATGAAAATCCAAATGCATCCATAACACAATGATACAACAACCCATTAGGACCTACCTCGATTACTGTCCTTGATAGCCATCAACTCAATGTAATGGTAAACTAACTCATCCATACATGCCTTGATTTATTTCCTTGATAAGCATCAACACTCAACATCTCTTGAACCCATGGAGGCTTTCCCCTACATCCCTAAATAGCTAGAAATAAGTTGTTGAGACCCACTCAACATGTGCCAATTGAGCCTTGCCTCCTGCCATATGTTGGTGCCTCTTGATAGCATACCATTGAGGTACTATCCACCTACAAGACATGAGGCACAACCATCGACACCCTACTATTAAAGTCCAACATGTCAAGGCTCCCTACCACACCAGATATCGAGGTGACCCCTCGAAGTAATGTGCATGAGACCCGTCAAGAGACTGACTCAACGGTCATTAATGCATGTCAGCCCAATGCTCACCATTCCTTGACAACTAGGCCATCAAATTTTGTCTTTCGCACATTTGAATATACATGAAGACTCCTTTCCACACACATCAACAATCAAATTTGCAAGGAGTGGGACCCGAGAAGGGATCCAGTCCCTACTTTATTTGAGGAATAATCCCATCTCATCCAAACACACTAAAAAATAATGTTGGAATTGGTGTAAATCATTCATATCTCAAATAGTGGTACACAAAAGACTAAAGTGTAGCAGCAGAATAATAAATCATGAATATATTCAATATTTACAAGATTACCAAATATTCTCGCAGTTGGGGTTTAAAAAAACGTCAACATCTAGGTAGAGGGATTTCTAAACTATCTCAATCCCATCTTCCTGATAGTGAGCTCCAAAACCTAGGTCCACGCCTGCATGTCATGTCCACCATGTCCTACACTTGGGGTTGGAAGCACACCCCATGAAAAAAGACAAAATGGAAGTTGTCAGCATAAAAGTTGGCATGTGCATGTCAATTGGGGATTGAGCAATATAAGGAAAAATAACATCAAATATAACAAGGCTTCTTATAGAAGATGAAAAGTATTATCTAAGTGAATATCAAAGAGAAAAATGAATTCCAATGAGATGATAAACAATAAGAGATTTCTTTCCTTAAAATAATCTCACAATAATAATATCACAATTCATAAGTAGTACATGTAAACAACATAGACTAAGGTTATTTTAAGCAGGGCCAGAACACCATAGGATCCCATTCAAAAAGTATTGGGTGGAAAAAGCACACTCTGGGTAGAATAAGCATTCCCTATACATATAACAAGTGGAAAAGCAGATCTGGGCTGAAAAAATTGTGCCCTATGTATGGTTGTATACATGTACTGCTACACGAAATAAAGTTATTCTAAGCCATGCACAATGTAGAGGCAAGAATAAGTTCAATAAATTCAAAATAACATGATGGGAAAATTCAGCAGTTGTCATGTGGGGTAAGAGGACCCATAAACGAATATCCAATCATGGTCACAAATAAGATGAAACATGATATCATAAAGTCCACCAAAAGAAGGTTAGGATTTCAAATACTCAACTTAGGGTTTCCACATGGAATAAAATGAACAAAATATAAATAAGAGTCAAATAAGAATGTTTGACAAATATTCATATCATCTAACTCACATGAGTCGACCTCTTAGAAGAGAGAGAGAGAGAGAGAGAGAGAGAGTAAAGGGTAATATGTCCCAAAGGACCAAGAGGGAGATATAAATATGGCTAACTTGCTCAATATGATAAACATGGATACAACAAACCTCACATGAAGTCTACATATGTCCAAGGTCAAAACCTTAATTCTATTTTAGTCCACAAACAACATATTAAAGGCATATATGAAGTTACAGTTAGGTTTACATCGATAAAATAAACATGAAAAATTGATCTTTATTATTATTGAATTAGGTTATGAAAACTATACCATCTTGAAGATCATACTTAGTGAATTTGAAACACATTTTATTTATTTTTTTACTCATAGATTATTAGTTATGAATTTTACAAAATCTAACCAATTAGATAAATCCATAAAAGCCATCTATTTATTATATTGGATTTAGGTGAGGAAAACCATGCCATGTATAGAATATAAATTTGTGATTCCAAATTATATTTTATATTATTTTTTTGAGCTATAAATTAAATTTGCTATTAATATTGAAAAATTCAACCAATTAGAAAATCACATTAAGACACGTAATATCACATTATCCATTTAGAAGTCAAAGCGAGATGGCTTTATTGAGTTTAGCCACCTGGCCCATGCCTTCAGCCCATCGGGACACACAATTGAGCACGTCACAGAAAGCAAACAAAGGGTGAAAAGATAATTTTTCCCTTCAATGCGAGATCGGACCGAAAACCTAATTAAGGGTAGTATAGTAAAAATATCGGAACTCATCTTTTTCCTTGGTACCTCTCACGTGTCGAAAATACAAAAACTAATAACCTCAAATCAAAACTATATTCTTAGAAACAGACAAGACTATTGCATGACATCAGTCCCATGAATCTCATGCGATAAAACTAAAGGTGACACCATCGAAAACATGACGATCGCTGATTAGAACCGAGAAAAGCTCTGACATAGAGAAAAGGAAATGAAATAGGGGAAAAGAGATTACCAGTCAAACATAGAGTTTGAGGGGTAAATAATGTCTATGTAGGTTCTAGAAGGGGTTGTGGGCCATCACCAAGATCCTTTGCAGCCAGAGGTGCCATCCCGAACTCATGGCACTGCCTAGCAAGAGGTGAGTCTGGTCTTATAGGATCCAAGGCATGGGATATCAGGAGAAGGGTGAAAACAAGTTTCTAAGGGTTCTTATATGGTGAGGGAACAATTTCCTTTGGGTCTAATGGCCTGGAATTGAGAGGATAGCCTAGAGTTGAGAGGATAAGGGAAAGAAGGGGGAGATAGTTGATGAACATGGGAGAGAAAGAGGCAAGATCGGGTTAGGGTCATATAGACCATGAACCAATGATGAAATGGGTATAAAAGCTATCAAATTCCCATTATAATTTTATAGAGGCTAAAAGTGGAAAAGGAGGACAAACATAGAGAGAGAAATCATTAGGGAAGATAATAGGAAAGGTGTACTTCGTTTCCTTTTTGGTCCAAGGTATAAGAAAAGGGTGTGAGCACATGATCATGATCCAACAGATGAAAAAGAGTCCAAAACTAGTTGGGGTTGGAAATACCAACATGACATGCAAGATAAAAGGAAATACATAAATTTAATACACGTGATGATGGTTGTTACATCAAAATAAAGCCAAAACTTTAGGAAAATGAATGCATTGATTAATTACTTTGATATTAGACATTTAAAACTTCCCTTTTCTTTCCTAATTTATTAGAGGCATCAAACATTGTCTAATTAACACCAAATTTGTCTCTTAGACTAACTAGGATATGTAAAAACTATTTTTGGTATTAGTTTGTACTTTTGGGGTGGTTTCATATTTAATTTTATATGTTGGGCCTTAAGTTATATTCTCTCTTGTAAACAAAACTAGGATATATACGATTGTTCAATTAATATGAAAATTTATACACAGACTAACTTTTGGCAAGCATAGTCCAAATTTAGGATTTGTTTCTATCCTTGAAGTAATTAACCATATAATTTAATATTTTGGAGCAAAACTCATATTTTCTTTTCGAAATGAAATTAAGATAGTTATTATTGTTCAGATAATGTGAAACTTGTCAACCAAGTTAACTGGGACCCAAAGATCACAATTTTGCCATTATATTTAATTTTTTAGACTTCTTTTCTGAGTTCTAATACAATTATAGTTTTAGGCCCACCATCATTATATTATTTTAACATTACATCATTTTCATCATTTATATATTATTTAGCGTCCCATTATGTTCATATTACTACTAAAAGAGTTAGCTTTGATTATTATGCATGAAATTGTATAGTTTAATTTAGGTTATGCCTAATAATTTAATATTTGTTTAGATAATGGTACATTATTCATATTTATGGACATGAAATTCACATTAATATTCCTATTAATGTGTTAATCAAATTATTCCCCTTATTGAATATATCTTAACCATTATGTGAATATTAATAAAAAAGGAAGCGTATGTGACACATTTTATGAAATTACTCACATGTTAGCACATATACATGTTATTATGTTAATATGCCACTTAATATGTTATATGTAATAACATTATTCATTAAGACATAACTTTTATTCTTGTTTGGTAAAATCTAAGGAACCAAGCATTCTAATCTCCTAATCATGGGTTTAGAGTCTTTAGAGTCAAAATGCTAAGTTTTGATATGTTACACAATCCTTTGGAAACATACACACACACATAACGATCGCTCACCACACAAGCCCTAATGCTTCGACCACCAACTGTATATAACCTACCTTGTCCCCCAAGACAAACGGGTTGGACTCATACAAGCTTCCACCTATATCACTTCTACAAGTTTGATGGGCTGTAGTAACCCACACCCAAGACCCCAAAGGGCATTGCTATGTTTGATCACCTCCACTGAGCCTGACAACTTGTTCTTTAAAGAGGTTGGTTGCATGATCACTTCCGTTATTGACTAAAATCATTCTCCTCCATTCATATCCATCTTACCTGCCATCGAAAATAGTCCCCTCCATCATCTACTACTCTCACCAACCACCTTCTATATCCTCACAAGGCAAGATCAATCCAATAAGAAGAACATAGAGTCATCCATGTCATAGACTACATTGTCTTACCCTCCTTTTTACTTCTTGATGATGATTTCATCTTCTTCCTTCTCCTTAGTTAGTCTTGTCACCATAAGCAATGTGTAGTTCATGGCCTGAAGTATGAGGAATAGCCCTTATCCATACTTTGTGATTTCATGTCCATACTATTGTTGATTGTATAAACTTGTAATCTATGAATGAACAATTTTGTGATATCTTGTTAGATTGATCACCTAACTTTCATGTCAATTTCCTAAACATAGAGAACCTTAAAAATATGATTAGAATATTGATTTTTTTTTTGGAGGGGGGCAACATGATATCTATTCATAATGCCCTCCTCTGGCACACAAACTTATAAACATGTTACAAAAACATGAATTTTGCAAAAAAAAAAAACTTATAAGTACTACTACCATTACAAATTTCACTAGAAAAGATGTTAGTAACCTCTAGGGTTGGTCTTATATAACTGTAAGACCCTAATTTGCTTTTTAAGTGATCCTTAGCAATCCAATCCACCACCTCATTTGTGTCTTGAGTACCAAACGTCACTTTCCAATGTACCTTCAACTTCCTTTTGTTATCCACTATCCAATTCACATACTTAAGGTTGGGAAAGTACTCTTCAATAAACATCCTAGCAGCAACTTGTCCATCCATTGAAACCAACACCTTCATGAAACCACAGTCTGCTATAACCTCCGGCACTAGATCGATTTCCCATAATTCAGCTTTCAAAACATAATTGACTCTTCCATTTTCACTATACCTCCTCTCCAGGGTCCTCATTATCCCTAGCAACAATGGTAAAGGCATCTCTCTTACCTTTCACCATAGTGTCAATATTGAACTTAATACAATCCTCTGTGGTCTGTTCCATCTTAACAGATCACTAATCCTAGCTAGCTTTGGCGTAGGGTTCCATATGTCATCCGTTAATTTCCTCTTGTGTATGATAAAAGTAACCTCAAGCTCTTCCGATGAATTCTTATTATCAAACACCCACCAGTTCCTTATTTTCCAAATATATCAGCAAGCAATTCAACAAATTTTGTTCTCCGTCAAATTTAACCGTGTCTACAACTTTGAGGATTTGCGGCCAAGTGTTCTTTACATGTGAAAAATTCCTCAACACATGTAATATGGTCACCTCAATGCTATTGCATATACTGCATAATCCACTCGTAGTCATCTTTCTTTTCAATCTACTTGCATTAGTGAAAATGGCATTGTTGCTCACCAACCACATGATTATTCGAACTGGTGTTTCTACTCTAGAACTCCAGATAGTATGCCACTCCCCATCTTGTATGACTTCTTTTGCTCACTTGATGATTGAATAAGTCAATTTGGTGGAGAATAGACCATTGGTTTTATGTTTCCATGCCCGCACATCCGACGTGGGACTCTAGATGGGAGATTTCATCTTAAGCATTCAACCAACTATGCCTCCAAATAGCCAGTCTTTGAGGAAGATGCCATCCCAACTCCAGTCATATTAACCATACCGGTGACCTCCATGTCCATCAGGTCTATCGACACAGGTTTGACATCGATGTCTCTCAATATGCCTTCATCTAGTATCCACTATTTCAATCAAACATTCATGTTTTCCCCATTGACAAGTGTCGTGTAAGAGTGTTTCTCGATGAGTTCCTTCCCTTGTATCACTACTCTACCAATTCTTTATAAATTTGTGTCATCTATTTCCCTATAATCCTTATACTTCTTCTGCATTGCTTGACACCACATAGTTGGTCTCCCTTTGCTAATTTCCATGCATTTTTTGACATCAACGCCTAGTTCCATTCCCTCATTGATTTCACACATAAACCCCATGGAATTTTTTTGGTTACCTTATCCAAAGAGACCATCGATACAAGTTTTTTGTTATTTCTCCCTCTCCATATGAGTCTCCAGATAGTTCCATCTACTCTATCATAGAGATTGAGAGGCACAATGTCTATCTGCATGGAATGTGTATGTATGGCTATCAGTGTTTCCTTGGACATGCATACTCATCATGTGAAGGAGAGGCAACTCAATGACCTGACATTAATCCTTCTATTGAACTTCTCATGAATTTTGGCATAAGTCTATTTGGTGACCTAGAGTGTATGATTGGTACCCCTAGGTATTTACCAAGATTACCAGTTTTCAATAACCCATTGATATCACATATCTCTTTCCTTCTCTCTTGTGGCAAGATCTTAACAAATAAGACCCAAGTTTTAGCAACTGAGATGGCTTGTCTAGAGGAATTTTCTAATTCCCCAAACCAACTCAAAATGATTTGGATATTTCCTCGATCACATTTCCAAACAAGATGAGGTCATCCATTGAGCACATGTGTGATATCTTCATATTGTCCTAGGAATTTTAACATGTTTTTTCTCCTTTCTCAGAACCCTCTCCTTGATCATCTAACTAATCCTTTCCATATAGAGCAAAATTACGTAAGGGGACAAGGAGGCCCCTCAATGCTTTAAAAGGTTTAGCATACTTTCCATTCCAGTTTATAGTGATCTCACCCCCTGAAATAGAATTCATGATCAAGTCTTTTATGTTGTTAGGGATTTGAGATTGGTTGGGGTGTCTGTGATAAACTAACACTACATCATATCATAATACTTGGTCAATTCCACCTTTATTGCCATAGATTTTGCTAACTTATCCTTTTTCATGCCATGCATGATCTCCTATACTAGGATAGTATCATCTATTATCTTCTTGTCTAGAACCAAGCTTTTCTGGGCAGGAAAAACCCACCTCTACAACCAATTTTTGAATCACTCGACCATGATCTTTGAATAGATTTTGAGGCTAACATTGTCTAGGAATATAGGCCTAAACTTCTTGTAGGTCTCTGGTTTGAAGCATTTAATGATAGCAGTAATTGTGGCATTATTGATCTTCTCATAGAGAGCATCACCGTCTAGCACATTCCTGGCCATCTTCCACATCGACTCAATTATGACCTCCTATCTCTTTTACAGTAATAAGGTAGTTACACTGTCTAGACTAGTGGCCTTGTAAGGGTGCATGTCCTTCAGAATGTGTAGGATCTCATCTTTGAAAGGTGCTCTAGTTGTTGTTTGTCTTGCACATCTTGCAAGTTTAGAAATCATAGCCAATATATTGTCTATGGTGATTCCCTCTCTCCTATAGGAGATGTGAAGATACTTTTGAAGTACTTAGTAATAAGAAGCAGAAGATATTTTGGTCCTGACACCTAATTATCCTCCATATCTTTCAACATGGTGATTGTGCTCCTCCTTTTCCTATGGTTGATAGACATGTATAGAAACGTGTGTTGATGTCTCCACACTTGAGCGGCTAACATGGATCCATTTTTTCACTCCTCCTCATCTTCTTTTATAATTTGAGTAAGTTTCACTTGCATCTCGATACATAGTTGGTCAGCAATAGGATCATACTTTTCCACCATACAAGCTTTGGATATGTCTATATTTCTGATTATCTTATCCTTGTTGAGACATTCCTTCCTCTATGGTTCTCGATCCCAGCAGGTGATTTTGGTGTGTTCTAGGAATAGAGACCTTATAAAATCAAAGATGTGCTTCCAACTTTCCTCTAGCATTCTTTGGAATCTTTGCTTTCATTCTAGGAGGCATGAGTTGGAAATCTCATAACCTTTCCCTCAATTGGTATTAATTTAACCAACATGGGACAGTGGTCTGATTCCACTTTAGAGAGGTGTGTGTCCACTTTTGGATAAAAGTTGATGAAATCATCTTTGGCCACTACCCTATTGAGCTGTTCTTGGAGGTGCCCACTTTGTAGGTAAATTTATACCCAGAGAAATCAAGGTCTAAAAGACCTTCTTTAAGAAGAATACTACTGAACAGATTAGCCTCCGTGTAGTTGTATGTCTTGCCATCACTTTTCTCTTCCAGCACCAAAGTTGTATTAAAGTCTCCTAAGACAATCTAGGGTTCCTTATACTTTTATCCCATCACAACAAGGTTCTTCCAAATCAACATTTACACTGTGATGTGGGGATTAGCATGCACAAAGGTGACTGACAAGGAGTTGTTCATCCTACACATTATGAATTGTCAGTGGGTGTTAATTACTTGCACCAAGCAATAATGTTCGTTCTAGAAAATCCATATCGCACATGCAAACCCCCTCACTTACAATCTGTACAAGTTTGTAAATCCCAATCATTGAATGGTCGATGTGGCACTTTGCACACTAATGTGAGGCTCAATGATCCAACCACATATGATCTATGAATCCCCATGTACTCTTTTAATGTCTGACATGTGTCTAAATTACCAATGCCTCTAACATTCCAGAATAATAGACTAACCATATCTATAGAATGGAAAAGGGTAGAGATTGTAAGACTTAACACTTTGGAGAGGTTCCTGGTTTTCCTTCTCCTTCTCCTTCTCTTATTATACCTCCTACTACACCTAAGATGCATCATCAATCATCTAGCTCAGGTGATCTAGGGATCCTTCTCTTATGATCTTGGGCACTTCTCACCTCCCCACTTCTCTTTATTCTAGTCCCACTATCCTTCATTATCATGCTAGTGTTTTTTTTTAGTTTTTTTTATAGTTGTTCCTTCTTTCATAGGTTTGGGTGTACTGAAGGGTAAGTTTATGACATTTCATCTGATGATAAATCCATCTTTGCATCATTGTGTTCATCAACAATATTAGTAACTTCATCAATTTTTGGGTTTAACACATTGTGCTTAGGTGCTTGTCCAACCTTGTCACTACTTATTGTCTATATATTCACCTAATTTGTATGGATATTATTCTATATTTCTCCTAGAACCACCCTCTTTTGTTCCTACATTTCCACTCTCTATACCTTCTTTTTCTTCCATACTTTAGTAGGTCTCGCCTGCCTTTCGCCCTGGCTTCTATTTCACAATTCCCATGCATTTGTTCCTGAATGGATTCAAGTTCTTCATTAACCAAGTTAGTAAATCTATTCATGATGTTGTCACTTCCTACATGTGCTTTAGTACTAGTGTGTTGCATTCTTCTAGTATTGCCTCTCCTCCTCTACATTTGACACCCATTGTTGGATTGTTGCGATCGTTCAGTTGGGATTGTTGGTTGATCCATCTTGTCACGTACTTCATTGTTTTCAGTTGAGTTTAGGCTTTCCCTACAACATTTTGAGATATGAAATTCCTTACCACACTTCAATCATTCAAATAGGAAGCCTTCATATTCAAATTCGTACTCGATGCCATTAATAAGGATACTGAGATGAGGTTTCCCTGGTGTTGACTTCAACTGCAAGCCTTGCAAACTTGCTTCTTATCCTTCTTGCCATATGAGAGTCGACTTTGATCAGGCCATCTAATGCCAATATAATATACTAAGATATCATTGAGTCATAAAGGCAAAGAATTAAATTTATCACCCTCACCCATGTAACAATGTATTATGGGAGCTCATCTGTGGGAATAAGTGTATCTCTCTAGTCCCAGACCACCATGTTGTAGCTGAATAGCTTCCAAGGGCCTCCTATTTGTGTGGTTTCATATCCTTCTTGCAATATAGTTGCATCTATTGGTATGTATGCCTAGAGAATCGATCATACGATGATTGAAAATGGGGCATTACATACCTGATTTGATAATGATAAAGGTAATTCCATCTATTATGTTTGTCTCAATCATGAAATGATGACACATACATAGTATATGTCTAAAGAATGATGTTACTTGATGCCATATGTCTTCAGGTAGAGGACCTGAACAATGAGATCATATATATGACAAGAGTACATACATTCTAGTTATGTGCCTAGTCTGATATTACTATAAAAGCAAAATAAACAACATGGATATATAAGAATAGAGTGTGTGTTGGTTGATGATTGAATTTTATCAGTCATTATATGTGATATCAAACCAAACACATAAGCACTTGTTAGAGAACAATGTACTGGACAAACCCACCTTGAGTGTGATGCATGGAGACCATGGAATGGTAGTCAGAATCCTCTCTCCTAGTGATAATGGTGATTGTGGTTCTGGGACCTGAAGTCACTACACTCATTACATGTCGTTCAGTGTATTTTGACACCATCCAACATGACCTTGAATAAGAGTTTCCACAAAGGTGATGCTCGGGTACATTGTGACGCATGGGGATTGAATGTGAGTGATGTGGATGGGATTTATCCCTCCTACAGGAGACTAGTATCCATGCCACTTGATAAGTGAGATTGAGAAAAGTATAGACATACTCATGTGACTTAATGTATGATATGTGAGCTCACATGCACCTCAGAAAGTCTTCTCTAGTTTTAGGAACATGAATTTAACATTGAAGAGGATGTCGATTCCATGCCTCGAGTTGAATCTAGATATCATAAACAAATGAATTATATGATCACAATAACAGTGATCACAAAGTGTAGGTTGAAGTTGTTCTCCAATTTTCCAATTAGCAATGATGTGTTGTTAGACACCGCTCATTGCTTTTTATGTCATAAATTGGTTATGGACATTCACTGCCAATGTAACTTGGAACTATAGGGTCAAACACATAGGATGTACCTAGAAAAGGAGTTTACTCATGAATATAGTTTAACTTTACTAAAGTGATTAGGTATTGAATTCAGAAAACAAATTGATTGATAGGACTATAAACTGACCGGTTCAAGTGTTTAACCGATCTATTCAAGTGTCAGGTCAATTGAAACTACATTAGCTGAACATTGTCTAAACTGGGACATAAATTGATCAGTTCAATTAGTGAGCCGACCGTTTCAAAGTCTAAAATGACTGATTCAACTTGTGAATCACCCAGTTCAACAATCCATATGATTGGATCGAGGATTGATGTTGACGTCATGTTGTGCATTAATCGAACATTGAAAGCCAATGTGATTGAAAATAGGAAAGCACACAAACTAACCGGTTTAAGGGTTGAACCGATCGTTTCACATGTGAGTTGTTTCGTTCATGTGTGAACCAATCATTTCATAGTTTGTAGTTTCCAAAAAAACCATGAAATATTATCTCTTAGACTCCTAGTTGATCTTAAAACTCTAACCCTAGCCCTCCTATATATAAAGGGATAGTCAAGACTTTCGAAATGTATGACACTCTCTGAAAAGTGTTTTCCTCTCTAGTTATGTCAACCAGAGAGCTCAAGAAAGTCTTACCAGTAAAAGGAAGAGAGAGCAATGGAGAGACAACACGAGAGATCAAATCAACCCTAGCAAGTTGGCATTTGAAGGGACAACTCCTTCTCGTTGGCTCTAGTGGCACAATGTGGAGTTTGTGGTGGTATGTGTGGACTACATAGAGGTGAGGAGGTCTTTTCCACCCACTAGGAGGACGTCGTCAACGCCATCCATGGTGCTAGACCAGGAGGCCACGACCGACATCCTTCCAGGTGTAGTTTGCAAAAGAAGCACACCGTAGTAAGGGTAGCCACTGGATTTACTCCAAGACTAGGTATATGCCTTGCAACCTTCCTTCCCAATGTATATTTGTTGACATGATCTGCTATTTAAGGAGAATATGTCAGTTAAATTTTATTTCTACTACCAGCCATATTTCCCTATAGTGGTATCTAAGCCACGTCAATTTACTATATTTTGAGATTTAATTGATATGATCATATTTTTAGTTTTATCATTTATCTATTACATGTCATGCTAATATTTAAATGATTAATGTGTATATTTGATTAAATACCACATATAATATGATATGATATATATATATATGTAATTTATATATGTCGCCCTAAAAAATTATTTTGTTGGTAGATGTAAGCATGGTTATGGCCGATAACCCCCTACATCTTTTTGCATGGTTGGATGGTTGTTATTCCAGTTTTATAACTCGGTTTGCGTACCGAGCCTCTTTCTCCTTTTCCATATGTAAAAGTAATAATGCTTTCCTTCCTATGCTCCCCTCAAATGTAACTCGAGATTTTTCTATTACAATGTAATAAGTTAAATAGGAATATGATAGTTTTATTTCATGTTATGGCAAAGAAGGCATTCAAAATGACCGACTCAGAAGTCAAACTGATCGAATGGAGGATCAAGGGGGCCAGATGAAAGGAGGAGCCAAATGACCGGCTGTTGGCCCAACCGATCAACTGGAGGAGTCCAGACGTCGCTTGAACTGGAGACCAGTCAACCAATTTGAGAGACCAACCGACTGACCAGGAGGCCAACCAATTGGTTCAAGAGTTTAATCAATCGACTCAAACTGCTTCTGGTACAAATCTTCATCAACAACAGGTTGCAACAAATAATGTGGACCTTAGATGGTAGTAGTTCCTTGTGGCTCTAAGGAATTGCACCAGTATGGCCATAACCATCACTCGTATTTAATGATTGCATATTTTGTTTGTGGATATATTATGTATAAGCTACATGTTATAAGTTTGTGGTGATTTGTATATATATATATATATATATATATATATATATATATATATATATATATATATATATGGGCTTATCTTTAGTACCCGCGTGGGTAGCCTGATTTTGTGCTACCTGCACATCCAAAAGAGTAACTATATGGTATACAAAAGTAACTCTAAATATCAACATAGTAATTATATGGTACATAAGAGTAACTCTGAGATCAAAAAAGTAAATGCGCATAAAATATACAGTCAGTAAATATATGGACGAGTTTTTTTTTATTTGGGGGGGGGCAAATGATATTATTTTTGGATAAAACTTTTTGGGGAGCTAGATAAAATTCTCCTCTAAATATGCGAGATTTTTTAAAAAAATGATGGGAAGGGTGCGCTGGTATTAAATAAATCCCCTATATATATATATATATATATATATATATATATATATAATCCCTCAATCAAATAATAAGTCTCAGATGCTTTCCATAAGTAACACGCATGAAAAGCTTGATTGACTAAGTGTGGGCATGTCAATCACGGTGTGTCGTCCATCTCATGGAAATGTGATGGTAGTTATGCGAGCCTGCCAAGCAGGGTACATTACTGTCGTGCTGGCTTTTGGGCCAGACTTAACTAGATGAATTTAATGAGATTAAGTATCTAGAAGCATGTAGATGACTATGGAAAAGAGTTGTGCATACCATCTATACAAGAATTGCATGAGATGCAATTGGCTAATGTTCTCTACCTTAATAATTGGTTATGGACGTTGGCATTGTCTGGGTAATAACTCAATTCTTTGGGTCTTGACTCTCACTGAAAGACTATATGCTACAATCATCCGAATTGATATGTAAGAGATATAAATTTGAATAAAATAGTGGGAATGATAATAAATTAGAGGCTTGTTTAATAACGTCAATATTACCAAATTAAATCAAAAGTGTTTTGACAAAATTGCAAATTTCTTTTGTAGAATTTAATGGCAAACACAAACATGTTTCTTTGTGATCGATCCTTGAGAAGGACAAGCTGAATAGAAACAATTCCATGACCAGTTCCAAATGTTAGAAATTGTTCTCACTCAAGAGTACAAACTCTATGTCTTGGAGACACCAGAGCCATATGAACCCGCTCCCATCGTGCCCAGGTCTATTAGGGATGATTACAAGAAGCACTCTAAAGATGTCGTGGATGTCAAGTGTCTGATGTTGTTCTCAATGAACTATGAGTTGCAAAGATAACATGAGAACATGGATGTTATTGAGATGGTAACACATCTTAAGAACATGTATCAGGTAAGATAAGAGAGATATCATGTCTCAAAGGTGTTGTTCAAGTGCAAGATGGCTAAAGGAGATCCAATAGGTCCTCATGTACTCAAATTGATTGGGTATGTGGTGAACTTTGCTAGATTGGAAATTCCCTTTGGTCAAAAGTTGGCCACAAATGTGATTATGCAGTCAGTGCTGGAATCGTACAACCAATTTGTAATTACTACAACATGAATGATTTTGATAAGACATTGTCAGAATTACTTGGCATGTTGAAGACAACTGAAGCGTAGATGAAGAAGGACAAAACCAGATATATGATGATGATTAGTAGAGGGATGTCCAAGGGCAAAGGCAAATCAAAGAAGAGTTCTAAAGCTAGCCAAAAACCAAAGTCATCTACATTGAAAGCTAAGGGAGGGGTGACTAAGGAAGGACACTACCACCACTGCCACCAGTCTGGACATTGGGAAAGGAATTGTCCTCTTTATTTGGAGGAACTCAGGAAGAAGAAAGAGATAGAGACCTCCACTTTAGGACCTGAGAAGAATTAAGCTAGAAACTGTGAGGCGTGAGAGTTGTTGCCACTATAGTTGCAATCTATCATTAAGCCTGGTGGGCATGTAATAGAATTAGTGAATTGCTATTATGTATTTGCCATTAATGAAAACATCATTTTGAATGGACAAGAATATTATGAATAAATTGATGTTTTGTTTTAAAAGATAATATCTTATATAGAATGCTCTATGTCTCATAGTCTTTACTTGATATTTCTAAAGACAAATATGTTGAATGACTCAATGACTCGAACAATGAATACCCATAGCATTGTCATCTAGAGAACATAAACGAGAAATGCATTTCTAGAATCCATAATGATGGTTGTCTCGACTCTTTTAGTTATTGAACTAATAGAGACATGCAAGTCTTATTTATTGGGAAATAAGATAAAAACATCTTTCACTAGAAATAGTAGGAGAGTGAGTATTCTATTAGGCCTCATACATATTGATGTATGTAGATCTTTTAGAATAAATTCTAAAGGTGGTTACCAGTACCTCATTATATTTATTGATGTTATCAATAGATATGGAAGTTTGTATTTAATGAAATACAAGTCTCAATCTCTTGAAGTGTTCAAGGAGATCACGAACTAAGTACAT
The DNA here is from genome assembly GCA_963693085.1 of Alisma plantago-aquatica. Taxonomy (NCBI): domain Eukaryota; kingdom Viridiplantae; phylum Streptophyta; class Magnoliopsida; order Alismatales; family Alismataceae; genus Alisma; species Alisma plantago-aquatica. The sequence continues at coordinate 559,109,477 of OY856409.1, forward strand.
AACCATCTCAGTAACTCAAGGTCTAAATTGACTAAACCCTTGTTTTGATGATGACTAACCATTCCACTTATTTGTATCTAATGCTTCTACTTGAGTGATTTTAGATTATGTATAGACACACTCCAAATGTCGTAACATGTGCATCCTAACTTGGAGAAAAGACAAGTCAAAATCAATGCAAGTGTACTTTTATGGAATATGATGTAAATCCATTAGAATCATGTTATAAATCAATGATTGTATGACTTGTAATTAAGCCTAGAAAAAATCAAGAGCACTTCAATTGCATATTTGAGCACTTTAATGAATTTTCCAAAATACATTACATGGTGTTTTTTGGATGAGTTTCTCCTATGACAAACACAATTGATCCCCTTGATTCATTTTGAGAATGTCATGGTTCGATCAAGTTTCCTATACATAGAACTTGACCGATCGATGCTCATGACAAAACTAAATATAAGTGATCAACCAAGTTTCATCTAGGATAAACTCGACTGATGCTTCAAATTTTCTTTATCTCATAGTACAATCGACCGAGTTTCCCAAAAGTAAATTCGACCAATTGCACTATACGAAAAGTGCTAAAAAGTGTTTCTAGTCGTTGGAGTGTTGCAGACTCAAAGAAATATCTGTCGCAACACCCCAAACTGGTAGTATTTGACCTTAAGTGTTTTTATAGGCTAGGAGGCATTACCAACTATAATAGGATCCCTTAAGCTTCATCTCATGGTTAGCCAAGCACTGTGAAGGTCCCTATATTGTAGTTGAGTGACTCAAAGAGCCTCCTTCCACTCTCTAAGCTTAATCACTTGCTACATCCATTAGAGTGAGTAGGATATTTGTAAGAGAGCTAGTCCTACATGTATATATTGTGAGGCTATAACTTCCTCCGCCTCCCAATCTCTCATTTCTTGCGTGAAGATGAAGATTCTCTCTCTTAGTTAAGAGAGGTGGAGAAGAATAAGGGAAGGCATCCCTTAGTGAAAGCTTCTCCTTGGTGAAGGTGAAGTCAAAGGCAGAAGATCCAAGAAGAGTGGGTAATTCCTCAAACACGGAAGACTTGTGCAAGAGTGGGTAAGTCCTTGGTGAAGGTGGAAGACTCAGTGCAAAGTGGGTAAGTCCTTGGTGAGGTTGAAGACTCAGTCTTGGATAGATAAGTCCTTTGGTAGATTGTTGGCTCACTTACCCTTAAACGGAATTTGGGTATCCTTGGCCCAAAAAAGGAAGGTCATATATTGTATGTCTTATAATGGAATATAAGTATGCAACAGTTGCAAAATCCTAGAGCTTGACCTCTCTAGGTAATGGACTGACTTACTCCTAGTTTGGAGTATGGAACCACTCAACATAGCTTGTGTTCTTATTCTTGTTCAATCACTCTCTCCCTTTCTATGTATGTTTTAGGTGCACTCAAAGTCCATACTTGCCATATTATCTTAGAAATATATTGAATGTCTAATGAATTTTTTTTAAGTGCTTTTAGCTCTATTTAGCCCCTCTTCTAGAGACCATCCTAGATCCAACATGTGGTATCAAAGTGGGTCTTGTAACATACCAGATTTTGGTACTAAATCTTTATTAAGCTATAATTCATCATTTTCCTTAATCTGAACTTGTTCCTTCATCCTAATACTTATTTGATTACTTAGATCAAATTTCCTTATCATTCGATACTAATTACGTCATCCTTTTTTGGTTCTTGTGTTTATGTGAGTTCATTCTCCATAAATGAGAAACATTTGCAAACTAGTCCCTCAGTTTATTTTTGTGAATCATTTTGGCACCACTAATTGAAATTGAAAATGTCTGAGTAAAATATGTTGAATGAACCTTACCTTATTCAAATACTATATATTGGAGAACTAATGGATTTGGAATCAATTAATAATATCATTAGTAATATTAGATATCAATTCATGAGTGAATTATGGTAAAAAGATTTAATGAGCTATATTAAAGACGTAGGTGAAGAGTTAGTATTTTTATAACTAAGTTTGATAAAAGTTGCACCATGGTCAAAATCTTAGAGTAATGAGAATTTCCATTTAGGAGTTATGAAAATTGGAAGTTATGACTGAATTAGTAGTTATTACTAATTAGTGCTTAGGTTTTAATTTAGAGGAAGAACCGCATATTCCTCTTCCTCTGATCGCAACTCCCTCTTCATGTAACGCCTGACAACAACACCAGTTACAGAAGTGTGATCCTTCTCCTCTTCTCCTTAACACCACTTGTTACAAATAGATGGCAAGGACTTTTCTTCATACTCCAAAAACAATATATTGCAGGGCCTCTCCCCCTCCCTTCAGTATCTAGTTCTGCTCTCACACAAAAATAAGGAAAGAGACCATGTTGTCATCATCTTCTACTATGATTGCTCCTCCACCTGACAGAAACGGCCACCATAATGGTCACTTGTTGCCAACCTGGGAACAAGTAACTCGCAGGCGCTCCTCCTCATCATCACAATCAACACCCTGAAACCCTAGTGCCCTTCACCTATTTAAGATTCTACCCATCACAACACAGAGGCAACTACATAACCTACCCAACTCTAGCCCCATCAACTAGGGGTGTAAACGGTGTGGGTACGGTGCGGGTCTGGCCATACTCATACATGTACCCATCTAATTTAGCGGGTCTGGTTCCAGTTCTAGACCCACATAATACAAAATATAGACCTGCACCATACATGTACCCACAATAATAGCGAGTATGCGGTGTGGGCATGTGTGTAAGCGATTATATAAAACATCAAATTATTTATGTAAGAAAAATGAGTATGTTCTATATATTTTATACAACAAGATATTTTTATTATATAGTATATTAACATGCAATAAAACTATTAGATAATGTTATATTTTATACACTAACATTAATTGAGTTAATTATTTACATTTTTTAGTCATCATCATAATGTTGAACTTATGTTGAAAGTAATGTAAATTAGTAGATATTTTGATTTTAAGTTTACATATGTTCATTATTGTAACTAAAATAATTAATTCATAATTATATGACTAGTATTAACCTTATTATGGTTAGAGTAGGACACAATCTAAAAAATTATAAATTAGACAGTAAAGTATGATATATATAGCATATTATTTAAGTAGTTACTAAGTATAGTGGGTACACGGGTCTAGCGGGTCTGGGTCCAAGCATACCCATTATTGGACCCACTTATTTGTGGGTCCAAGTCTATATGGGTCCAAGGGTATGCAGGTATAAAAAATTAGACCCGTGACAGGTCTTTTAAGCATCTGGATTTGCGGGTCCACGGGTCTACCTGTACCCATTTACAGCCCTACCATCAACCATCGCCTACCCTTCAATGCAACCGCCAACATCTCCTCTGCCCATTGCCACCACAGTGCCCTCCTTGCTCCCACCTACACACCACCATTAACCTCTTCCCCACTGACCCAAACTCGTTGCCTAGCCACCTGCTTCAGCCCTGACCTACAACCAACTTGCAACTGTAGGTAGCTGATCCCCATAGACAGAAACACCTACTGGAAAAGTTTGTTCCTAGACCACCAATCTTGATCAGTCCAGATCTACATGCTCCACTACAGGCTACAGATCGCCACCACCTTGTGCCCATCCATCATGGTCGAGGGCAGCTGTAAGGAGGTGAGATCACCCCCTTACTAAAAAAAATTGAAGAATAAAACATCCATTTCAAACACACTCAAATGTATGTTGGAATAGGTGCAAAATTTTCAAACTTTAATAAATGGTATTCAAAACAACCAAAGTATAGCAATAGAATAAAAATGTTGACTATATTCAATTTATCACAAGGTTACAAAAGAACATCATAATCTCCCACAAAGGGTTTACATGTATCACTCAACATAAGGATCTAGTAGAGGGAAATCTAAGCCATAACAACTTTGTCTCCAAGCATTAACTCCTTAAGCTAGTCCAAAACGTCATGCCTTATCATCCAAGTCCTTCACCTAGGGTTGGAAGCATACACCAGCAAGAAGAGAAAATAGATGGCATCAAAAAAGGCTGGTATGTGCATACTAAATAGGAAATTGATCAATATATGGAATAAAGGACATCAAAGTGTAAAGGCTTCCCATGAAAAAGATAAGGACAACCCAAGTGGGCATCAAGAGAAATGATTTGCAATAATAAAGGAGATACTTGCCATAATTAAAACATTAAAAGTTGTGCCATACTAGCACATGTAAAGAAAGTAGGGCACACACCCCTACAATCATCATCAACCTGCATGCATGTGAGATAAGTATAGCCCTAGAACAATATAAACACAAAGGCGGCCAAGTCTCATAAACTTGAAACCTGATAGAGAAAGGAATAATACCAATCTCCCAAATATATAAAACATGGGCCAAGAATCACACATCTTGCCCTAGGTATGAGGTTCCTTTCCATCCTAAAAGAGCAGGAAATATCACATCTGCTCGGCAGGAAATAACACATCTGCCATAAAAACCAATGCAATTACACTACTCTAGTGCTACTGAATCACATAGCATGTTAAATGTAGAGGCAAGTAGAAAGTATAGTCAGAATATATAAACTAGTCACCACATAAGTGACCAACATATACATCCACCTCATAAGTGGGAAAACAACACCACATGCCATCTTTTAGAGTTCCATCATGAACAAAGAATAAGATAAGAGTTCAAAAGAATATCCATGATCACATAATCAATATCAGATAAGGCAGTTCACATGAACCATGATTTTTAAAAGAAAAGACATTGTGTATAGGCTAATGTCCATATGACAAAAAGAATGAATAAGCATAGGTGAATTGCTCAACATAGAAGAATAAGGGATACATCATAAATTTAGATATAAGAATTAGAAATTGTTCAATATAGAAATAATGTGGGATGCAATCATACCTCAACTTCAGAGTCTAAACAGTCCAAGTCAGTTCTAGATCCAAGCCTAGGCCTCCAAAGAACCTCTAGGGAAGGTGGACAGGTTCAATAAGTAAGGCTCCCAAGCTTAGAGAGGTTGGTTTCTCCAACAAAGCTCCATCTCGTGCAAGAAGCACCTTCTCCACTTTAGAGGTGAAAACCCCTAACAAAAGAACATGGAGATGAGGTATTTTTATGGGTTCTAGGTGGGGTTTCACCATGGAAGGCCATGGTTCTGACCTAGAGGAATGTGGAAGGAAGAATAACAACATGAAAATAGGGAAGGAAAGGAGAAAACTTACTAGTTTTGGTCGAAATAACCAAGGAGGAGCTTTAGAAATCCTAAATAGAGCAAATTTGGAACCCTAGGAGCCTTCTTCACCAAGTTAGGCACCTTTTTTACCTTGGGATAGAAGATTCATGGCCAAACAGAGTAGGAGTTATTCTCTAAGCTATAGGAAAGAAAGAAGAGCAAGACTTTTCAAATTTGGAGTTGGTAAGGGGTATATATGACTATATAAAGAAAGAGGTCAAGTATGAGGTGTCTATGAGACTTTCCATGTGTCATGTATAAGGGTGTCCATGGACATGCAAGCCTTTATGGATAAGGAATAAGTCAAGCACGAGGTGTCAAGTTACTTTCCATGTGTCCAATGCTAAGGGTGCATATGGACATGCAAACCGTTATGGATAAGGAAGACGTCAAGCATGAGGTGTCCATGGAGCTTTCCATGTGTCCTTAGCCTAGGGATTTCATGGCCATGCAAGAGGACAGATCATAGAGGCTTCTTAAATATAAAATATTGGTTTATGGACACTTATAGTCCATCCCAACCGATCTCCAATCAAAGAAATAACCCCATTGGTTGAAAACTTCTAAAGATAAGCTCATTTATAAAGAGAGTAATCCCTAAATGCCCTTGGAAAGAAACACCTTCAAACCAAGGTGCAACTAGGTGCCCCATGGTTAAAAAAACTATACAATGGTAAGGGAATATATAAGGATTGTAATTCATGTGAAAATTTTCAAAGAAAACCTCCCAATTGGGTAAATTACATAAAAGTCCAAAATGTACCTAAAATTGCATAACTTGCACAAACAACATCCAAATTGGACCAAAATTCATCCACAAGTTATATTTGATGTGTTGAATATGAATTTGTGGTCATTTCAATATTTTGAAGTTATATAATCACATTATTCAATACTTATGCCTTTTACTCATTTTCTCTCTCCTAAACTTATCCTAATATTTCAAGGTTGTCCAAATTAGATGAAATTTGACATGTAGGTAATTTTGATATTTAGATTTTGAATTTGAAGTTTGTTTCCACTTTTGAGACTTATTTTTATGAGATATTTCATATGGCCCATTAACGAACCATTATCTAAATTATTCATCCAATTAAGTTTCTTATCTTCGTATTACCACCAAAATGAGTTATGTGGCATATTTTATGTATCCATTATAAACCTAAGATTAATGTTAGAACATTAGGTTACATTAAGGTGATATATACATGCATTAGCTCATTGGGTTTATACTAAACATCTATTTAGGTCTAACCTTCAACCTTGTTTGGCTAAGTCCAAAATGTCAACTTCCAGGGTAGGGTCCGAGATCTAGTATGTTACAACACACTACCCCTTAAAGGATTTTGTCCTCAAAATCAAAACATCCACATATAAGAAAATAAATTATTCACCACCCCTTAAAGGATTCATCTTATTAAGTCAAAACTATTCTTTAGGTATAAAAGGTTCAACTACACTTCCTTACATCCAACTACATAAGCATCACTGACTATGAACTATGGGTTAACTTGCTCTTGTCCATCCTCAAACAAGTCTTTACACCTGGGAGACTAGTTCAACATATTAGGGTCCCTAAAGATAAATCATATAGATGTCTAAGGCTACTATTTCCTAAAAGCATTTCAGACAATTCATATCAGCTCAAGCCAGGCCAGTATCATATGGATTCAAGAGTCCTCGTAAACCAAGCTAGTGGTGTGGAGGAAAATCTTGCCAGCCCCTGAACCTTGATCCTTTCTAGACACCTTTGCTTTCAACTTCATGTCCTAGTAGCTTCGTAAAGGCCAAGATAAACAACCTCAAGCTACTATGATTACTTATTCATCTTTTAGATGTAAGTATTTTAGGTATCTATTCATCATTATTCTAATGTGAAACTATAGGATCCTAAATCAACCCTTCATAATCTATTAATCAACTCTAGGGAAAACATGTCACTTAAAGGTAAGGAAAGGATTCTAACTAGGGAGACAAAATTGAAATAGTCAGATTTCGACTACTAACCTGGATCTGATACCATGTTGTAAGGAGGCGGGATCACCCCCTTACTAAAAAACATCGAAGAATAAAACATCCATTCCAAACACACTCAAAGGTATGCTGGAATAGGTGCAAAATTTTCAAACTTCAATAAATGGTATTCAAAACAACCAAAGTATAGCAGCAGAATAAAAATGTTGACTATATTCAATTTATCACAAGGTTATAAAAGATCATCATAATCTCCCATAAAGGGTTTACATGTATCACTCAACATAAGGATCTAGTAGAGGGAAATCTAAGCCATAACAACTTTGTCTCCAATCTTTAACTCCTTAAGCTAGTCCAAAACATCATACCTTATCATCCAAGTCCTTCACCTAGGGTTGGAAGCATACCCCAGCAAGAAGTTAAAATATATGACATCAACAAAGGCTGGTATGTGCATACTAAATAGGAAATTGAGCAATATATGGAATAAAAGACATCAAAGTGTAAAGGCTTCCCATGAAAAAGATAAGGACAACACAAGTGGACATCAAGAGAAATGATTTGCAATAACAAAAGAGATACTTGCCATAATTAAAACAATAAAGTTGTTCCATACTAGAACATGTAAAGAAAGTAGGTCACACACCCCTACAATCATCATCAACCTACATGCATGTGAGATAAGCATAATCCTGGAACAATATAAACACAAAGGCGGCCAAGTCTCATAAAGTTGAAACCTGATAGAGAAAGGAATACTGTCAATCTCCCAAATATATAAAACATGGGCCAAGAATCACACATCTTGCCCTGGGTATGAGGTTCCTTCCATCCCAAAAAAGTAGGAAATATCACATCTGCCATAAAAACCAATGCAATTACACTACTCTAGTGCTACAGAATCACATAGCATGTTAAATGTAGAGGCTAATAGAAAGTATAGTCAGAATATATAAACTAGTCACCACATAAGTGACCAACATATACATCCACCTCATAAGTGGGAAAAACACATCACATGTCATTTTTAGAGTTCCATCATGAACAAAGCATACGATAAGAGTTTAAAAGAATATCCATGATCACATAATCAATATCAAATAAGGTAGTTCACATGAACCATGATTTTCAAAATAAAAGACATTGTGTATAGGCTAATGTCCATAGGACAAAGAGAATGAATAAGCATAGGTGAATTGACAACATAGAAGAATAGGGGATACATCATATATTTAGAGAGAAGAATTAGAAACTGCTCAATATAGAAATAATGTGGGATGTAATCATACCTCAACTTCAGAGTCTAAACAGTCCAAGTCAGTCCTAGATCCAAGCATAGGCCTCCAAAGAACCTATAGGGAAGGTGTACATGTCCAATAAGTAAGGTTCCCAAGCTTAGAGAGGCTGGTTTCTCCAAAAAAATCCCCTATCTTGAGCAAGAAGCACCTTCCGCACTTTAGAGGTGAAAAACCCTAACAAAGAACATGGAGATGAGGTGTTTTTATGGGTTCTAGGTGGGGTTTCACCATGGAATGCCATGCATATGACTTGGAGGAAGGTGGAAGGAATACTAACGACATGAAAATAGGGAAGGAAAGGAGAAAACTTACTAGTTTTGGTCGAAATAACCAAGGAGGAGCTTTAGAAATCCTAAATAGAGCAAATTGGGAACCCTAGGAGCCTTCTTCACCAAGGAAAGCACCTTTTTTTTACCTTGGGACAGCACATTTGTGGACAAATAGAGTAGGATTTATGATCTAATCTAGAGGAAAGAAAGAAGAGCAAGAGTTTTCAAATTTGGAGTTGGTAAGGGGTAGATATGGCTATATAAAGAAAGAGGTCAAGTACGAGGTGTCTATGAGACTTTCCATGTGTCATGTATAAGGGTGTCCATGGACATGAAAGCCTTTATGTATAAGGAATAAGTCGAGCATGAGGTTTCAAGTTACTTTTCATGTGTCCAATGCTAAGGGTGTATGGACATGCAAACCTTTATGGATAAGGAAGAAGTCAAGCATGAGGTGTCCATGGAGCTTACCATGTGTCCTCAAGAGGAAAGCTCATAGAGGCTTCTTGAATATCAAATGTCAGTTTATGGACACTTATAGGCCATCCCAACCGACCTCCAATCAAAGAAATAACCCCATTGGTTGAAAGCTTCTACTGATAAGCTCATTTATAAAGTGAGGAATCCCTAAAATGCCCTTGGAAAGAAACACCTTCAAACCAAGGTGAAACTAGGTGCCACATGGTTAAAAAAACTCGACATTGGTAAGGGAATATATAAGTATTATAATGCAAGTGACAGTTTGCAAAGGAAACCTCCCAATTGGGTAAATTGCAGAAAAGTCCAAAATGTACCTAAAATTACATAACTTGCACAAACAACATCCAAATTGGGCCAAACTTCATCCACAAGTTATCTTTGATGTGTTGAATATTAAATTTCCATTATTTCCATATTTTGAAGTTATATAATCACATTATTCAATACTTATGCCTTTTACTCATTTTCTCTCTCCTAAACTTATCCTAATATTTCAAGGTGGTCCAAATTAGATGAAATTTGACACATATGATAATTTTGATATGTAGATTTCGAATTTGTAGTTTGTTTCCACTTTTGAGACTTATTTTTATGAGATATGTCATATGGCCCATTAACGACCCATTATCTAAATTATTCATCCAATTACGTTTCTTATCTTCATATTACCACCAAAATGAGTTATGTGGCATATTTATGTATCCATTATAAACCTAAGATTAATGTTAGAACATTAGGTTACATTAAGGTGATCTATACATGCATTAGATAATTGAGGTTATATGAAACATCTATTTAGGTCTAACCTTCAACCTTGTTTGGCTAAGTCCAAAATGTCAACTTCCAGGGTAGGGTCCAAAATCTAGTATGTTGCAGCACACCACCCCTTAAGGGATTTCATCCCCGAAATCAAAACATTCACATATAAGAAAACAATTTATTCACCACCCCTTAGAGGATTCATCTTATTAAGTTAAAATTATTCTTTAGGTACAAAAGGTTCAACTACACTTCCTTACATCCAACTACATAAGCATCATGCAAAAACAAAACATAACTTGTAAAGACTAACTATGAACTATGGGTTAACTTGCTATTGTCCATCCTCAAACAATTCCTTGCACCTGGGATACTAGTTCAACATATTAGGGTCCCTAAAGATAAATCATATAGATGTCTAAGGCTACTATTGCCTAAAAGCATGCTATTTTGGACAATTCATATCAGCTCAGGCCAGGCCGGTATCATATGGATTTGGGGGTTCTCGTAAACCAAGCTAGTGGTGTGGAGGAAAATCTTGCCAGCCGCCAAACCTTGATCCTTTCTAGACACCTTTGCTTTCAACTTCATGTCCTAGTAGCTTCGTAAAGGCCAAGATAAACAACCTCAAGTTACTATGATTACTTATGCATCTTTTAGATGTAAGTATTTTAGGTATCTATTCATCATTATTCTAATGTGAAACTATAGGATCCTAAATCAACCCTTCATCATCTATTGATCAACTCTAGGGAAAACATGTCACTTAAAGGTAAGGCAAGGATTCTAACTAGGGAGACAAAATTGAAATAGTCAGATTTTGACTGCTAACATGGCTCTGATACCATGTTGTAAGGAGGCAAGATCACCCCCTTACTAAAAAAAATTTGAAGAATAAAACATCCATTCCAAACACACTCTAAGGTATGCTGGAATAGGTTCAAAATTTTCAAACTTCAATAAATGGTATTCAAAACAACCAAAGTATAGCAACAGAATAAAAATGTTGACTATATTCAATTTATCACAAGGTTACAAAAGAACATCATAATATCCCACAAAGGGTTTACATGTATCACTCAACATAAGGATCTAGTAGAGGGAAATCTAAGCCATAACAACTTTGTCTCCAAGCTTTAACTCCTTAAGCTAGTACAAAAATTCATGCCTTATCATCCAAGTCCTTCACCTAGGGTTGGAAGCATACCCCAACAAGAAGAGAAAATAGATGACATCAACAAAGGTTGGTATGTGCATCCTAAATAGGAAATTGAGAAATATATGGAATAAAGGACATCAAAGTGTAAAGGCTTCCCATGAAAAAGATAAGGACAACCCAAGTGGGCATCAAGAGAAATGATTTGAAATAACAAAAGAGATACTTGCCATAATTAAAACAATAAAGTTGTGCCATACTAGCACATGTAAAGAAAGTAGGGCACACACCCCTATAATCATCATCAACCTGCATGCATGTGAGATAAGCATAGCCCTAGGACAATATAAACACAAAGGCAGCCAAGTCTCATAAACTTGAAACTTGATAGAGAATGGAATAGTGCATATCTCCCAAATATATAAAACATGGGCCAAGAATCACACATCTTTCCCTGGGTATGAGGTTCCTTTCCATCTCAAAAGAGCAAGAAATGTCACATATGCTCGGCAGGAAATAACACATCTGCCATAAAAACCAATGTAATTACACTACTCTAGTGCTACTGAATCACATAGCATGTTAAATGTAGAGGCAAGTAGAAAGTATAGTTAGAATATATAAACTTATCACCACATAAGTGACCAAAATATACATCCACCTCATAAGTGGGCAAAAGACATCACATGTCATCCTTTAGAGTTCCATCATGAACAAAGCATAAGATAAGAGTTCAAAAGAATATCCATGATCACATAATCAATATCAAATAAGGTAGTTCACATGAACCACGATTTTCAAAAGAAAAGACATTATGTATAGGCTAATGTCCATAGGATAAAGAGAATGAATAAGCATAGGTGAATTGCTCAACATAGAAGAATAGGGGATACATCATACATTTAGATAGAAGAATTAGAAACTGCTCAATATAGAAATAATGTGGGATGCAATCATACCTCAACTTCAGAGTCTAAACAGTCCAAGTCAGTCCTAGATCGAAGCCCAGGCCTCCAAAGAACCTCTAGGGAAGGTGGACAGGTCCAATAAGTAAGTTTTCCAAGCTTAGATAGGTTGGTTTTTCCAACAAAGCCCCTATCTCGAGTAAGAAGCACCTTCTCCACTTTAGAGGTGAAAAACCCTAACAAAAGAGCATGGAGATGAGGTGTTTTTATGGGTTCTAGGTGGGGTTTCACCATGGAAAGCCATGGTTCCAACCTGGATGATGGTGGAAGGAAGACTAAAAACATGAAAATAGGGAAGGAAAGGAGAAAACTTACTAGTTTTGGTCGAAATAACTAAGGAGGAGCTTTAGAAATCCTAAATAGAGCAAATTTGGAACCCTAGGAGCCTTCTTCACCAAGGCAGGCACCTTTTTTTACCTTGGTATAGCACCTTCGTGGCTAAACAGAGTAGGAGTTATGCTCTAATCTAGAGGAAAGAAAGAAGAGCAAGAGTTTTTAGATTTGGAGTTGGTAAGGGGTAGATATGGCTATATAAAGAAAGATGTCAAGTATGAGGTGTCTATGAGACTTTCCATGTCATGTATAAGGGTGTCCATGGACATGCAAGCCTTTATGTATAAGGAATAAGTCAATCATGAGGTTTAAAATTATTTTCCATGTGTCCAATGCTAAGGGTGCCTATGGACATGCAAACCTTTATGGATAAGGAAGAAGTCAAGCATGAGGTGTCCATGGAGCTTTCCATGTGTCCTTAGCCTAGGGATTTCATGGCCATGCAAGAGTACATCTCATATAGGCTTCTTGAATATCAAAATGTCAGTTTATTGACACTTATAGGCCATCCCAACCGACCTCCAATCAAAGAAATAATCCCATTGGTTGAAAGCTTCTAAAGATAAGCTCATTTATAAAGAGAGTAATCCCTAAAATGCCCTTGGATAGAAACACCTTCAAACTAAGGTGCAACTAGGTGCCCCATGGTTAAAAAAAACTTGACAATGGTAAGGGAATATATAAGGATTATAATGCATGTGACAATTTGCAAAGAAAACCTCCCAATTAGGTAAATTGCATAAAAGTACAGAATGTACCTAATAACTTGCACAAACAACATCCAAATTGGACCAAAATTCATCCACAAGTTATTTTTGATGTGTTGAATATGAATTTTCCATTATTTCCATATTTTGAAGTTATATAATTACATTATTCAATACTTATGCCTTTTACTCATTCTCTCTCTCCTAAACTTATCCTAATATTTCAAGGTTGTCCAAATTAGATGAAATTTGACATGTAGCCTAATTTTGATATGTATATTTCAAATTTGAAGTTTGTTTCTACTTTTGAGACTTATTTTTATGAGATATGTCATATGGCCCAATAACGACCCTTTATCTAAATTATTCATCCAATTAAGTTTCTTATCTTCATATTACCACCAAAATGAGTTATGTGGCATATTTTATGTATCCATTATAAACCTAAGATTAATGTTAGAACATTAGGTTACATTAAGGTGATCTATACATGCATTAGCTCATTGGGGTTATACTAAACATCTATTTAGGTCTAACCTTCAACCTTGTTTGGCTAAGTCCAAAATGTCAACTTCCAGGGTAGGGTCTGAGATCTAGTATGTTACAACAGCTCCACCACAAAACTACTATCGGTGACCTTACATCGACCTCCCTAAAACCCTGACAGTATGGTGATCCTACTAGATCTCGACAAGGTAGATGACGATCTGCAACACCATGATGCCCTCTGCCTTGATTTTCATCATCACCATACCCGCATCAGCCTCTACCACCGCTAGCGCCACCCAATAGATCTTGGTCGCCCCATAAACTTGCTTGTAAATAGATCTTTGCTTAAAGTATGGACATGGAACGACCACCTATCGCAAAGGATAGTCACAATCCTTAATATATAACTTCCCACCTTCTAACTATGTGGCAATGTTCATCCATGGAAGCGCACACTGGTCTGTAAGATATAAAAAACACACTACAAATCATTCCCAAACTCCCTCTTCCTCTCTGTGGAGATTGAATCTGAAGTAGAGGACCCCAACAATGTGATAGAACTCACCCCCATCAGCCATCCTTTGACAAGTCTAAATCAAATCCACCTTCCATCACATGATATAGTATATTCCCTAATGCATGATATTCCCTAGGTTTGAGAAGAAGGAAGACCTCCTCTTCCCATGGCCAACGTACCCGAAAGGGAACCAATTCCCATGATGGCCCATGCACATAACCAACTGTAGAAAAGCTCTAGGCTTGCGGCAAGGAGTGTGAAGGAAATATGACACTCAGGAGTTCAAGAAGAAATTGGCTCATACCAACTTGTAGAGCTTTCATAATGGATTCTCTAGTAAGTTAGTCCTTACCTCCCTTTTCTCTAATCTTGTTAACTAGAGCATTATAACATAGTACATAGCATAACTATATACAACAAATGTGAGGATGAGTAGGGTACCTAAGCCACATTACCTTGTCACTATAACAATGTATATTATTAGATCAATAACTTAATGTTACTATGCATAAAATACAAGTAAGTAAACGAATGAATATGAAATTAGGTAATTCTAGTATATCCTAACAAAGTATATCATAATAATAATTTAGTCCCTACTTTAATGTTTGAAACCTTATATATGTATCTATATGATGATCCTAAAATATAAATCATTATAATCTACATAGGGTACATACATTAGTTCATGAATACCAAAAGATCCCAATAAATGTAATTTAGTAGAATCTTAATCTATTGTATGTTAGTCAACAACAATATAATGGAATAGATTGATGATGATAATTATAATATCCTATAATACCAGACAATCAATACACGGATAAAGAATATTGGTTTGCATTGGTGTATGTATTAACATTAACATATGTATATGTTGGTATGTTAATAATAGAGATAATTGGTAAATGTAGTAATTATATTACAAACACAACTATATCCTTTTATGAAGTCGTACCCTTGATATGCATATCTACAAATATGTGACAGAGAGGTATAATATAAGAAGGGGTGTTTTAACTATAAAGAAACTATTTCCTTTCAAAAACTTGAATATATATTTGAAATCTAAGTATGATTACATTATTATGTATTGAGAGATTTCAGGTGGAAACCCTAGATATTCCTAGTAAGAAAAGATGGGTACATAAAACATAATTGATCCTATTGAGTACATAGAATTATGTTACATATAAGATATAATCTAGAGAAAATGTAATATGAAAATCGAGTATGTAACACTATATATATATATATATATATATATATATATATATTGAGTATGTAACACTATATATATATATATATATATATATATGTATATATAGAGAGAGAGAGAGTATGTAACACTATATATATACACACACACAATGACTTAACAAGTGTGATTCCTTCATTCTGGTACATCATTATGTTTTAGATAGAGTTCATTGTGATACGCTATCACGATCTCTCCAGAAGGTCCTCAAACTCTTGACTTCTAAGTATTTTCACATCAATTGTATGAAGCGTTTTAATACTTTACCAAGTCAGTTACGTACTTCAATCATGATCTCTTTGAACACTTCAAGAAATTCATATTTATATTCTAGAGGTGGTTACTAGTACTTCATAATATTTACTAATGATCTCAGTAGATATGATAATTTGTATTTTTTGGATATAATATAAGAAGGGGTGTTTTAACTATAAAGAGACTATTTCCTTTCAAAAACTTGAATATATATTTGAAATCTAAGTATGATCATATTATTATGTACATATTGAGAGATTTCATATGGAAACCCTAGATATTCCTAGTAAGAAAAGATGGGTAAATAAAACATAATTGATCATAGTGACTACATGGAATTATGTTACATATAAGATATAATCTAGAGAAAATGTAATATGAAAATTGATTATGTAACACTATATATATAACCTAGTTGGAAATCTAAAACTAATATTGATGAGAAAATATGGAAAATAGTGGAAGATATAAATCCTTAATCCTAAGTAAAATAAGTAAATTGGATTCCAAACCAATATTCATATGGTGACAAAATATCTTGCCTTTCTAGATCTTCATGTTTGGATTATAATCAATTGTCGAGTGGTAAAAGATCTTGAAATCTTATCTCGAGTGAAAGGTACTAGATTCTCTATTTACTTATTGAGTTATTTTGTTTCCCTCTTGAATTCCATGTACATTTTTTGGTGGTGAACCTAAACTATTTTATGAGCCTCTCTTGCCTTTAATGGTCACCTCCCCTAAATCAATTATTGTTGGATTTTGAAAAATATTAAAATAAGCACTTGAATCGAATTCTTGGAGGTTTGACTCCCTGGACTTTGGTCATTTTGGGCTATTGCCCCTTTAGAGCTTTGGCTCCTAGAGTTTTGGTATGCCCCGCCGCCCTGTGCACATGTTGTAATGAATCAGTGGTCCCCCAATATACTGATTGAAATAGCAGGTTATCATGTCATTTTTTCATAGATTATTGAACACATCACAAACATTGAAATTGGAGGCATCTTGTTTTGGCAACCATCATAATCCCTCCTTGATCCCACTTACACACCAACATTGACCTCTTCCTTGCCGACCCGAACTTGTTACCCAACCACCTGCTTCAGCCCCAAACTGCAACCAACCTGCAACTTTAGGTAGCCGATCCCCATCGACAGAAACACCTACTGGTGAAGTTTGTTCTTGGACCACAAATCTTGATCAGTCCAGATATGCACACTCCATTGCAGGTTATAGACTGTCACCACCTTGTGCCCAACCATTGTGGTTGAGGGAAGTGCCACCACAAAACCTCCATTTGCAGCCCTACATCAACCTCCCTAAAACCCTAACATTCATGATGATGATCCCACTATATCTCAAAAAGGTAGATTAAAATATGCAACACCACAACGTCCTCTACCTTGATCCTCCTCATCACCATACCCACATCAACCTCTACCACCTCTAGCCCCACCCAATAGATCTTGGTCACCCCATAAACTCACTTGTAAATAGATCTTTCCTTAAAGTATGGACACAAAGCGACCAGTCTTTGCAAAGGATAGTCATGATCCTTATGATATGACTTCCCACCAGCTAACTATGCAACAATATTCATCCATGGAAGCACCCATCGGTCTGCAAGATGTAAACAACACACTGCAAATCATTCCCAAACTCCCTCTTCCTCTCTATGGAGATTGAATCTTAAGAAGAAGACCCCAACAACTAGATAGAACTCACCCCCTTTTGCCATCATTTCACAAGTCTAAATCAAATCCACCTTCTCTCACATGATATAGTATCTTCCCTGATGCATGATAATCCCTAGGTTTGAGAAGAAGGAAGACCTCCTCGTCTCACGGACAATGTACCTGCAAAGGAACCATTTCCCATGATGGCCTAGACACGTAACTAACCATAGAAAAGCTCTAGGCCTACGAAAAGGAGCGTGAAGGCAATATGACACTTGGGAGTTTAAGAAGAAACTGGTTCATACCAACATGTATATCTTTCATAATGGATCCTCTAGTAAGTTGGTCCTTACCTCCCTTTTTTTAATCTTGTTAACAAGACCATTATAACATAGTACATAGCATAACTATATTCAACAAATGTGAGGATCAGTAGGGTATCAAAGCCACATTACCTAGTCACTATAACAATGTGTATTATTAGATCAATAACCTAATGTTACTACGCATAAAATACATGTAAGTAAATGAATGAATATGAAATGAGGTGATTCTAGTATATCCTAATGAAGTATAGCATAATAATGATTTAGTCCCTACTTTAATGTTTGAAACCCTAGATATGTAACTATACTATGATCCTAAAATATAAATCATGATACCTACATAGGACTACATACATTAGTTTATGAATACCAAAAGATCCCAATAAATGTAATTTAGTAGAATCTTTCTTTATTGTATGTTAGTCAACAACTATATAATGGAATGAATTGATGATGATAATTATAATATCCTAGAGTACCTAACAATGTTGGTTCACATTGGTGTATGTACTAACATTAACATATGTATATGTTGGTTAGTTATTAATAGAGATAGTTGGAAAATGTAGTAATTATACTGCAAACACAACTATATCCTTTTATGAAGTTGTACCTTTGATATGAATATCTACAAATATTTGATAGAGAGGTAGAATATAAGAAGGGGTGTTTGAACTATAAAGAAACTAATTCCTCTCAACAATTTGAATATATATTTGAAATCTAAGTATGATCATATTATTATGTATGTATTTAGAGATTTCAAATGGAAACCCTAGATATTCCTAGTAAGAAAAAATGGGTAAATAAAACATAATTGATCTTAGTGACTACATGGAATTATGTCACATATAAGATATAATCTAGAGAAAATGTAATATGAAAATTGAGTATGTAACACTATATATATATATATATATATATATATATAACCTAGTTGGAAATCTGAAACTAATATTGATGAGAAAATATGGAATATAGTAGAATATAGAAAACCTTAATCCTAAGAAAAATAAATTAAAAATGATTCCAAGCCAATATTCATATAGTGACAAAATATCTTGTCTTTCTAGATCTTTCATGTTTGGAGTCCAATCAATTGTCGAGTAGTGAAATATCTTGAAATCTTATCTCGAGTTAAAGGTACTAGATTCTCTATTTACTTATCGAGTTATTTTATTTCCATCTTGAATTCCATGTACATTGTTTGATGGTGAATCTAAACTATTTTATAAGCCTATCATGCCTTTGAAGGTCACTTCTCCTATATTCATTATCGTTGGTTAAGATAAGCACTGGAATTTAATTCTTGGAGTTTTGACTCCCTATACTTTTATCCTTTTGGGCTTTGGTCCCTTTAGAGCTTTGGCTCCTAGAGGTTGGGTACATCCCACCTCCCTGTGCACAAGTTGTAATGGATTAGTGGTCCCCCAGTCTACTGGTTGAAATAGCAGGCTATCATGTCATTCTATCATAGATGATTGAACACATGGCATTGTAGTCATATATAAAGATATGATATGACAATGCTCAATTTTGATATTTGAAGTTGATTATTGGAAATATTCTTGATATTTTGTTACCTTGAACTTGGATAATTTTGCATAATTGTTAGCCTTGTCGAATTTCTATTTTGAATATTGAATAGTGAAACATCGATACTTGTTATTATCATTTTGATGAACTAAGTTCACCAAATAGTCCCCTCCTAGAATTGGTCTCATATTCGAATCATATTTTGCATATACTTTTTAATAGCTCAGTAATTGGATTTAGTACCAGCCTAGCTGATCTTTATTTTTCCCTTCACGGGGTCCATGTGTGGTTTCATTTCCTCTAGGAACTCATGGACATGTGGTACAAAGATGGACTACAAGAGATGTGCAGGAGTTGTCCTCTATTGAAGACTAGATGGGAATCAATTTTTATTCTAAAATTTGTAATCTTGTGTAAAGCTTATGTGACTCTGATGTAAAAGCATGATTGTAATAATGACTGTTTATATTCATAATATTATTTTGTAAGTATTTGACTGTAAAGATCGAGTCTTTACAACATGGTATCTAAACCATAAACAGTCGATACTCATGCATGTCTCATGGAAGTTAGGGTTAAATAACTAGCATACCTAGAGCCTAGTGAAATAGTTTACAACCCACCCTATCCTTTCTAGCCTTATCTAGTTAAATGGAAATAGTAACTTCGGTGGAGTTAATTTTCACAAAGCCATATGGATCACCAATTAGTAAAAATGAAACATCACCATATTAGTAAAGATGAGTTGAGGTGTCATAAAATGTGAAAACTTAGTAGTTCAAAGGTGAATAGTTGGACTAGAAGCCCTAAGTTTGAATATGTGAATCCCCTTTAATAGAAAACAATGTCCTTCTTCCCTGTTACAAGTGAAGTTACTCTTATGACCCTTTAGGTTCCATATAAATCTTCTTTTTACTATTGAGTCAAATAATTAATATGGAGAATGGTCGAAAAGGTGATTGTGACTTACTCATCGCATTGATTTTGGCCCTATTTTAATTTTGTATCAAAAAGTTTTCCAATTGAATAATTATTTTTGTTATAACTATATGTATAAGAAAAAATGACTTTGTGGAATTTTATCAATGATTTCTTTCGCTAAGTCACAATCAAAGAGGTAAAACCCTAGAGAGAGGTTACATGGATGGATATTGAAACCCTAAAAAGACTTTTTGGTGTAAGGTGATGAAGTGAAGGATGTTACAATTTAGTTGAAAAAGGGTGGACATGATTAGACCATGGGAGTGTTGATTTTGAGGGAAAAATCATTCTTAGGGGTGGCGAGTTGTAACATACCAAATTTTGGTACTAAATCTTTATTGAGCTATAATTTATCATTTTCCTTAATCTGAAATTGTTCCTTCATCTTAAGACTTATCTAATTACTTAAATCAAATTTCCTTGTCATTCAATACTAATTACTTCATCCTTTTTGGTTCTTGTTTTTAAATGAGTTTATTCTCCACAATTGAGAAACATTTACAAACTACTCACTTTGTTTATTTTTGTGAACCATTTTGGAATCACTAATTGCAATTGAAAATATTTGAGTACAATATGTTGAATGGACCTTACCTAGTTCAAATACTCTACATTGGAGAACTAATGGTTTTGGAATCAATTAATAATATCATTAATAATATTAGATATCAATTGATGAGTGAATCATGGTAAAAATATCTAATGATTTGGATTAAAGCCACAGGGTGGAGAGTTAGTATTTTTATAACTTAGCTTGATAAAAGTTGCACACATGGTAAAAATCCTAGAGCAATGAGATTTTCCATGTAGGAGTTATGAAAATTGGAAGTTATGACTGAATTAGTAGTTATTACTAATTAGTTCTTAGGTTTTAATTGAGAGGAAGACCAGCATATTCCTCTTCATCTGTTTGCACCTCCCTCTTCAGGTAACACCTGACAACATCATCAGTTGCAGAATCATGATCATCTCCTCTTCTCCTTAACACCGCTTGTTATAGATAGACAACAAGGACTTTTCTTTGTACTCCAGAAACAACATATTGCAGGTCCTCTCCCCCTTCCTTCGATTTCTAGTCCTGCACTCACACAACAAGAAGGAAAGAGACACCAGGATGTCATTGTCTTTCACCATGATTTCTCCTCCACTTGACAGAAATGACCATCACAGTAGTTACACTTGTTGCTAACCTGGGCGCAAGTAACTTGCATGCACTCCTCCTCGTCGTCACAATCAATACACTGAAACCCTAGTGCCCTTCATCTATTTAAGATTCTACCCATCACAACATAGAGGCAACTGCATAACCTGTCCAACCCTAGTATCATCAACCATCACCTACCCTTCAACGCAACTGCCAACATCTCCTCTACCCATCGCCACCATAGTGCTTGGGAATCACCGACGGCGGCAGCACCCATTGAAAATGGAGGCATCTTATTTTGGCAACCATCGGAATCCCTCCTTTCTCCCACCTACACACCAACATTGACCACTTCCATACTGACCTGAACTCGTTGCCTAGTCACCTGCTTCAGCCCCGAGCTGCAACCACCCTACAACTATAGGTACCTGGTCCCCATCAACATAAACACCTACTGGAAAAGTTTGTTCCTGGACCACCAATCTTGATCAGTACAAATCTGCACACTCCATTGCAAGCTATAGATCGCCACCACCTTGTGCCCAACCATTGTGGTCGAGGGAAACACCACCAAAAAACCACCATCGGCGACCTTACATCAACCTCCCTAAAACCGTGATAGTCATGATGGTGATCCTACTTGATCTCCACAAGGAAGATGATGATTTGCAACACCATGATGCCCTCTACCTTGATCCTTCTCATCACTATACCTGCATCAGCATCTACCACCACTAGCGCCATGTAATAGATCATAGTTTCCCCATAAACTCACTTGTAAATAGATCTTTCCTTAAAGTATGGACACAGAACAACCACCTTTTGCAAACAACAATCATGATCCTTAAGATATGACTCCCACGTACTAACTATGAAGTAATGTTCATCCATGGAAGTGCCCATCGGTCTACAACATGTAAACAACACACTGCAAATCATTCCCAAACTCCCTCTTCCACTCTGTGGAGATTGAATCTGAAGAAGAAGACCCCAACAATGAGATAGAACTCACCCCCTTCTGTCATCCTTTGACAAGTTTAAATTTAATCCACATTCCCTCACATGATATAGTATCTTCCCTAATGCATGATAATCCCTAGGTTTGATAAGAAGGAAGACCTCCTCTCCCCAAGGCCAATGTACCTGAAAGGGAACCAATTCTCGTGATGGCCTAGGCACGTAACCAACCATACAAAAGCTTCAGGCCTGTGACAAGGAGCGTGAAGGCAATATGACACTCATGAGTTCAAGAAGAAACTGGCTCATACCAACTTGTATAGCTTTCATAATGGATCCTCGAGTAAGTTAGTCCATACCTCCCTTTTTCTAATCTTGTTAACTAGACCATTATAACATAGTACATAGCATAACTATATATAAAAAACATGAGGATGAGTAGGGTACCTAAGCCACATTGCCTAGTCACTATAACAATGTGTATTACTAGATCAATAACCCAATGTTACTACACATAAAATACAAGTAAGTAAATGAATGAATATGAAATTAGGTAATTCTAGTATATCGTAACGAAGTATATCATAATAATGATTTTGTCCCTACTTTAATGTTTGAAACCCTAGATATATATTTACATGATGATCTTGAAATATAAATAATGATAATCTACATAGGACTATATACACTAGTTTATGAATACTAAAAGATCCCAAGAAATGTAATTTAGTAGAATCTTTCTCTATTGTATGTTAGTCAACAACTATATAATGGAATAGATTGATGATGATAATTATAATATCCTAGAATACCTAACAATCAACCGATAGATAGAGAATATTGGTTCACATTGGTGTATGTACTAACATTAACATATGTATATGTTGGTATGTTAATAACAAAGATAATTGGCACATGTAGTAATTATAATGCAAACACAACTATATCCTTTTGTGAAGCCGTACCCTTGATATGCATATATACAAGTATATGATAGAGAGGTAGAATATAAGAAAGGGTGTTTGAACTATAAAGAAACTAATTCCTATAAACAATTTGAATATATATATTTTAAATCTAAGTATGATCATATTATTATGTATGTATTGAGAGATTTAAAATGGAACCCCTAGATATTCCTAGTAAGAAAAGATGGGTAAATAAAACATTATTGATCCTAGTGACTACATGGAATTATGTTACATATTAGATATAATCTAGAGAAAATGTAATACGACAATTGAGTATGTAACACTATATATATATATATATATATATATATATATATATATATATATATATATATATATATAGAGAGAGAGAGAGAGAGAGAGAGAGAGAGAGAGAACCTAGTTGGAAATCTAAAACTAATATTGATGAGAAAATATGGAAGATAGTGGAAGATAGAAAACCTCAATCCTAAGTAAAATAAAGTAAACTTGATTCCAAGCCAATATATATATATATATAGTGACAAAATATCTTGTATTCTAGATCTTTCATGTTCATAATCCAATCAATTGTTGAGTGGTGAAATATCTCGAAGCCTTATCTTGATTCAAAGGTACTAGATTCTCTAATTACTTATTGAGTTATTTTGTTTCCCTCTTGAATTCCATGTACATTGTTTGGTGGTGAACCTTAACTATTTTATAAGCCTCTCCTGCCTTTGAAGGTCACCTTTCCTAAATTCATTATTGTTGGATTTTGAAAAATATTAAGATAAGAATTGGAATTGAATTCTTGGAGTTTTAACTCCCTGTACTTTGGTCCTTTTGGGATTTGGCCCCTTTAGAGATTTGGCTCCTAGAGGTTGGGTACGTCCCTCTGCCCTGTGCACATGTTGTAATGAATTAGTAGTCCCCTGGTATACTGGTTGAAATAGTAGGCTACCGTGTCTTTCTTTCGTATATGATAGTACACATGGCATTATAGTCATTTATAAAGAAATGATATGACAATGCTCAATCTTGATATTTAAAGTTGATTGTTGGAAATATTCTTTATATTTTGATCAATTGAACTTGGATAATTTTGCATAATTGTTAGCCTTGTGGAATTTCTATTTTGAATATTGAATATTGAAACATCGATACTTGTTCTTCTCATTTTGCTGAGCTAAGTCCACCAAATAGTCCCCTCCTAGAATTGATGTCATACCTGAATCATATTTTGTTCCTACTTTTTAATAGCTCAGTAATTGGATTCAGCACTAGCCTAGTTGACCTTTATTTTTCCCTTCATGGGGTCCATGTGTGCTTTTATTTCCTCGGGGAACTCGTGGACATGTTATACAAAGATGGACTATAAGAGATGTGTAGGAGCTCTCCTCTTTTGAAGACTAGATAGGAATCAATTCTTATTCTAAAATTTGTAATATTGTGTAAAGCTTCCGCGACTTTGGTGTAAAAGCATGATTGTAATAAAGATTGTTAATATTCTTGATATTATTTTGTAAATATTCAATCGCAAAGATATATTCTTTACAAGTCTTCTCCAAGCATACTTCCACAAGTAGGAGAAGATGGGTGGTTATCAAGGAGGGAGATACCTCATCAATGTTCTAATATTTAATGCAAGTAATTTCCTCTATTGGAAGAGAAGGATCAAGTCTTGAGCTATGGAGGATGGTGGACCTATCATACAAGCTATCAGAGGCAAAGATAGAATAATGGGGTGAGCCTACTTTGAAGAAAGCAACCTTGAATGCAAGAGCCATCAACATTCTCTATGCCTCCATGTCCTCACCGAGTTCAACCAGATTTCCTCTTGTGAGACATCCTATGAGATATGAAGAAAGCTATGTGTCACTTATGAGGGTATGAAGCAAGTGAAGGAAAGAAAAGTCTACATTCTCAAAGGCCTCCTTGAAAACTTCAATATGGGAAAGGATGAGAGGATATCTGAGATGTACTGAAGGCTTAACACCATTGTGAATGGTCTTTTCGTTCTAGGTCATCCTATGGATAGAGGAGAGATCAACTCAAAGATCCTTAGAACTCTCCCCAAGAGGTAGGAATACAAGGTGACCTTTATTGAAGAAACAATGTCCTTTGGTGATATCCCTATTGAAGAGCTCACATGAAATCTACAAGCCCATGAATTCAAACTTGATAAGTAAGATAAAGAAGAAAGAGAAGAAGAGAAAGAGCTAAAGAGAATGAAGAAGACTGGAATCAAAGCACAAGTTCAAGCTATTGTTGGTCAAGCGTCCCCATCCTCTCAAGTTGAAGAAGATGCCATGTACTCCAAGGGAAGACTCTACAAAGGCAAGTCATCCTCCTTCACCCGGTGCTTCAAATATGGAAATAAGGGTCACTTCAAGGAAGATTGTCTACAAGGCAAAAAGACCCATCATCAAAAGAGGAGAGGACAAGCACAAGAAGGAGAAATGGCACAAAAGATCAAGTGACTCCTCCAATTCAAGCTCATGTGAAGAATCAAGTGGAGGATCTAGCTCAAGCTCTACTGAAGATGGAAAATGCCACTTTGCTCTCATGGCCTCAACAAGTGAAGACTTAAATGAGGTAAATCCAAACTCTTTAGATAAACAATCTTTAATCGCTACTATTTATGATACTCGTGCCTCTCTTAAGTCTTCTAAAAAAGAAAAAGAAAAAGCTTGCTATAATTGTTGATAATTTGCATGTAGAAAAAGATGATGTTGAACATGCTGACACTTGGTTGCTAGATGAAAACAATGCTTATATTAATCAAGTAGATTCTCTTAAACTTGAAAATGCTAACTTTCTTAACAAGATTAGATTTCTAGAAGCTCAACCTCTTATGCCTAGTTCTAATGTAGAGTATAGTAACATTGTGAATTCTCTAATGCTTTATATTGATGTTCTTGGAACTATAAATGGGGATAAAGATTTTGTTTTGCAAGGATTAGAATATGAAGATAGTGTCTATCTTTCTAAGTTTGCTTTACTGGAAAAGAAAATGCTTCCTTGCTAGCCAAAATCAATGTCTTTAATCTAGTTATAGGTCTACTAATAGAGAGAATAATGTTGTTGCTCTTCATATTGATAGAGATTCTTATATGACTAAAGCTCTTTGCTTAGAAACTGGTATTTTGCATGCTAGAGATAATACCAATCAATTGTCTTCTACGATTGCTTCTCTTATGCATGATCATCACAGTTTGAGATCTTCTATGCAAATATTCTTAGATGTCAAAAAGAATCTTAATCAAATCCTATATCATACTACCAAACAAATGGGTAGATATGATTTTGGACTTAATGTAGCCAAAGGAGAAACAAAGATAAAGGACCTTAAATTTTCAATGAATAATCCTCTAGTTCCAAGGCTAGGAGATCATGTAATCATTGCAATGAAATTGGTCATTATTCCACATAGTATCCTTTTAGAATAGCACCCAAGAGCAATAGAACTTTGGCTGCAAGATAACCCCTCCAAACCCAAAATATGATAGGGGACCATTTCATCTTTCTTCTTGTAGGTCACTTTCAATTGGATTGACATGAGCTATTGATTTGCGAGTTGGTTTCTCAATCCACATTTAAGAAGAAAGGTGAGATATGTATGGGGTGCAACAAGTTGAAAAGATATAGTAAGAACAGAGGTAATGTTATTCTTGCTCACATCCAATCATAATGTGTTTTTGCTAAGTTAGTATGCACTATACATATGGTTTTTGAGTCAAAAGTAGTATATTATGATTCTCATCACTCTCCCACTTAAAAAATATTTTTAATGCTCTCATAGTGCATTACTAACTTTCTTACACATGTTAGGATATGATTTATATTTTTATCATGCCTCTAGATATAATTTTTTGAATATATGTGCTTTTTGACAACAGCTATTGTCGGTCGAGTTTGTCCTGCAAGAAACTCAACCGACAAATACCAATGGGTGTTGCCAACAACTGTCATTGGTCAAGAAGTTCAACCTAGAAACTCAACCGACAACACTGTGCACTTAATATAAAGTTGGCTTTTTGGATGAGAATTTCCCTCTCAACTAGAGTTTCTCAACCAATAGCCTTATTCTTTGGCACTCCCTTGGTACCTTTTCATGTGCATATTGCCATGCTTTAATTTGCATATCTTGCATACATCTCTACCTCTACCATTTCTATATATTGGTATCTTCATATCTTACAACTAACTATCTTGAGTTGTTATGCATGTTTCGATGATGATCTCTTTAGATATCTTGGTTGTGTCTTAAATTACTTCCGTTGTGCTCTAACTTGATAATTCTATCCAGTTGTATATCTTGTCTTAATACAACCTTGAGGTTCTTAATGGTAATCATATTTTAGTAATGATGTGTACTTGCTAGTGAGTTATATCCTTTCTTGCTTCTAAAACTGCATATCTTTTTGTTTGGACATATCTCTACGTCTTCTCATAGCTTGCTCTTTGATTGGTGCATCTTCAGATATGATCTAGATACTAATAGTAGTCCTAACTTGTGATATCATCTACTAGTAGTTTATATGCATGTAGCTCTAGCCTTGTTCATCTTTTGATCAAGTGGTATTCAACTATATGCTATTCTTGTATCTTGTTTCATACTTGCTCAAGCCAGTTCCTTGAATTGTGTATCTCTATCTTGAGTAACTTACTTACATATCCTTATCTTGGTTGATTTTTACAACTGCATCTAGGGGTTCTCTAATGCATGTCTTGATTTTCTTTAAATACTATGCTTGGACAAGCTCCTAGTGTTGCTCTTCTACTCTCCTTTCTAACTTTTAGTATCTCCTTATTCTAATATGTTTCATTTTAGCTCTTTAACCCCCCACTTTTTAAAATGACAAAGGGGGAGAAGGTATGTATTATGTTATACAAATTAGGCAGGGAGAAGGCATGTGTGATGAGAAAGCATGTCTTATGTAAAGGGGATAAGACATATATGTAGAACATATATGAGTAGAAGACATAGTTTGTATAAATGTTATGAAAACTAACCATGCAGGAGAAATAACATTAATTGAGGGGGAGTATGAAAATTCCATGAGCATCAATTGAGGGGGAGCATATGAAATCAATTCTATTAAAGCCCCTAGGTTTCTTCAATGGTATGATTTTACTTAAAAGCCTTCAATACATTTATGGAATGGTTTGTCATCTTCAAAAAGGGGGAGAATGTTGAATCAAGGCTAATGTTGACTCAAGGTCTAAATTGACTAAACCCTTGTTTTGATGATGACTAACCATTCCACTTATTTGTGTCTAATGCTTATACTTGAATGATTTCATATTAGATATATACATACTCCAAATGCCCTAACTTACGCTTCCTAACTTGGAGAAAAGACAAGTCAAAATCAATGCAAGTGTAGTTTTGTGGAATATGATGTAAATCCATTAGGATCATGTTGTAAATCACTTGTAATGATTGTATGAATTGTAATTAAGCTTAGAAAAAATTAGGAGCATTTAAATCGAATATTCAAGCACTTCAATGACATTTTCCAAAATACATTACAGGGTGTTTTTCGGTCGAGTTTCTTTTATGACAAACTCAACTGATCTCCTTGATGCATTTTGAGAATGTCATGATTTAGTCGAGTTTTCTATACACAAAACTCGACCAATCCCTGCACTGGACAAAACTAAATTAAGCGATCGACTGAGTTTCATGCAGGATAAACTCGATCGATGCTTCAAATTTTCTTTGTCGCATAGTGCAATCGGTCGAGTTTCCCAAAAGTAAACTCAACCGATCACATTATACATGAAGTGCAGAAAAAGTGTTCCTAGCTGTTGGAGTGTTGTAAAACTCAAAAAAATATCTATTGCAACACCCTAAATGGCTAGTGTTTGTCCTTAAGTGTTTGTATTGGCTACAAGGCATCCCAAACTATAAATAGGACCCTTTGGGATTCATCCCATGGTTAGCCAAGCACTATAAAGGTCCCTATATTATAGTTGAGTGCCTTGAAGAGCCTCCTTACACTCTGTAAGCTTAATCACTTGCTACATCCATTAGAGTGAGTAGGAGATTTGTAAGAGAGCTAGTCATACATGTATATCTTGTGAGGCTCTCACTTCCTCCACCTCTCAATCTCTCATTTCTTACATGAAGATGAAGATGAAGATTCTCTCTCTTTGCTAAGAGAGGTGAAGAAGAAGGGAAGGTGTCCCTTGGTGAAGGTGAAGTCAAAGGCAGAAGATCCAATAAGAGTGGGTAATTCTTCAAAGGTGGAAGACTTGTGCAAGAGTGGGTAAGTCCTTGCAAAGTCGGAAGACTTGATGCAAAGTGGGGAAGTCCTTGGTGAGGTTGAAGACTTGGTCTTAGATAGGTAAGTCCTTTGGTAGGTTGTTGTCTCCCTTCTCCTTAAAGGGAAGGTTGGGTATACTTGGCCCAGACAAGGAAGGTCATATATGGTATGTCTTATAATGGAATATAAGTATGCAATGGTTGACAAATCCTAGAGCTTGACCTCTCTAGGTAATGGACTGACTAACTCCTAGTTTGGAGTATGGAACCACTGTACATAGCTTGTGTTCTTGTGCTTGTTCAATCTCTCTATCCCTTGTTATGTGTGTTTTATTTGCACTCAAAGTCCATACTTGCCATATTATCTTAGAAATATCTTGAAGGTCTAATGAATTTTGTTGAAGTGCTTTTAGCTCTATTCACCACCCCTCTCTAGAGCCCATCCTAGATACAACTAGTAAAAGATTAAGACACTTCAGTATGATCAATGTTGAACTATTTTAAACCAAGAGTTTTAGGACTTTTTGGAGAGACTATGATAATGTATCATGATGAACTCCACCTTAAACATAATGATGCATTAGAAAAAAGGTATCACAACATGTTAGTCATGGTGCGATCATCAATAAATCTAACTGATCTTCCAATTTCCATGTTTGCACATGCTTTACACTAAAACAATGTACCGTCTAAAATGGTTCAATAGACACCATAAGAGATATGGCATGGGAAGTGTCCCAATATTTTTTTAGAAATATTAGGATTGAAAGCTTGTGTAAGAAAATAGTTTCTTGAAAAGCTTTATCCACAAATCACACAAATGCTATTTTATTGAATATTACTTTTATATTCCAATCCAACAACAAAAGTGTTTCTTGCCAGGATAGTTATATACCTACATGGAATTTAATTCCAAAGGAATCAATAGAAGAAAAGTAGAAATTGAAAATTTCAAGACTAACAAGAAAATTTTGAACCTAAATAAGCACATTAGGAACAAGGAGAATTAAAAATCATTGTGGAATCTCAAGTTCCTTATGTAACACAAAACTCGTACATCTAGTAGAACATGCCTTGATCTTGAAAGATAAGACATCTTATGGCTTAAGAAGGCGGTGAGTTGGTCATAGATGATGAGTCAACAATCTACCTAGAAGTTATTGAGGGACTAGAGTATGAGGAAACAGGTTAAAGCCATTGTATCCAAGAAGGACTCCATGTACACTACCAAGGTATGACCTTGGTAGGATCCAACTGAAGGGGTAAAACCCATGGGGTGCAGCTGCATCTTCAAGAAGAAGACCAAAATGGATGGTAATGTATAGACCTATAAGGTGGATTGGTTACAAATGGTTTCAAACAAGTTCAATGTGTTTCCATGGTCAGAGTTGGAATCTTGGATTTGATAAGATAGTCACTGAGTTTGACTTTAGTTGAAATGAATATGAAATATGTGATTATAAAAGATGAGTGGGAGCATATTTATATTCCACATAATGATGGGGAATAACATCCTTATACTACAAATATTAAAAACTGGAAAGGAAAGTACCTTCTCTCTAAAGGGTTTAGGAGAAACATCCTATGTCTTAGGAATTGAGACCTATAGAGATAGATCTGGAAAGCTTCTTGACCTGAGACAAAGCACATACATTGACACAATGATGAGGGGTTCAACATGCTAAACTCAATGAGATAAAATCTATCCATTAGTGTATCAAGAGTCCAGTGTCCCAGTTCTCATGAAGAATGGGGAAACATGAGTAAGATGACATATGCATCACAATTAGATCTATCATGTATGTAATGTTATGTACTCATCCTATTGTCTCGTATGTATCAGACATGATGAGAGGATATCTGTTAGATCCTAATAAAGGTCACGAGATTACCATATAGAACATCCTTAAGTACTTGAGAAGCATTAAACAAATTAGTTCCTTAGTTATGGTAATAAGGAAGAGTTGGGTGTAAAGGGTTACACCAAGACAAGCATCCAAAATGAAAAATAAATTAATTATCACAATCTAAATTTGTGTTTGACCTTAAAATTAGAACTATAAGTGAGAAAAGTTTCGAACAAGAGACGATTTTTTAATTCTACAATAGAAGTCGAGTACCTTGTTGTTTTTAGAATAATAATGGATACTATATGGATTAAGAAGTTCAAGTAGATGAACTTGTGGGATATTCCAACCATTGATGACACAGTAGAAATACTGTGACAATAATGGAGCTACTAGATAAGCAAAGAAATCTCAGATAGCATACTACGGCAATTCCATCTCATACAAGAAGTCGTACATCAAGGAGATCTAAAACTTGCAAAATATTGACTAGAAGAAAATGTTGCTAACATGCTATAAAAGCACTTGCACAACAAAAACATGTTGGACATGTTAAGATCACTTGGAATAAGATTCGTGGGTGTTTGGCTCTAAGTACACGTGGGAGTCTATTGGTATGTATGCCCAAAGACCCAATCAAACAATGATTGTAATGGGACATTAGATACCTGATTTGATCATGATAAATGTAATCTTATGTATTATGTGTGTCTCAATCATGAGATGATGAAACATACATAGATGTCTAAAGAATGATGTTACTCAATGACATATGTCTTCAGGTTGAGGATCTAAATAATGAGATCATATGTATGATAGGATTACATACATTCTTATTATTTCCCTAGTCGGATATTACTATGGAAGAAAAATAGACAACATGAATATATAAGACTAGAGTGTGTGTTGTTTGATTGCATAATCTCATCAGTCATGATATGTGATATCAAACCAAACACATAGGTTCTTGTTAGAGAACAATGTACATGACAAACCCACCTTGAGAGTGATACATGGAGACCATAGAATGATAGTCAGAATCAGTTCTCATAGTGATAGTGGTGATTGTGGTTCTTAAACCTGAAGTCACTACACTCATCACATGTTGTTCAATGTATTTTGACACCATCCAATGTGACCCTATATAAGGGTTTCCATAAAGGTGATGCTCGGGTGCACTATGACACATGGTGATTGATTGTGAGTGATGTAGATGGAATTTGTCCCTCCTACATGAAATTGATATCCAAGCCACTTGATAAGTAAGATTTGAAATGTATGACCTTACTTATGTGACTCAATATATAATGTGTGAGCTTACATGCATCTCATACAATCTGTTCTAGTTCAAGGAACATGGATTGAACATTGAAGATGATGGTGATTCCATGCCTCAAGTTCAATCTAGATATCAGAGACAAAGGAACTATATAATCACAGTAACACTGATCAAAGAGTGTAGGTTGAAGTTGTTATCCAACTTTCCAGTTATTTGGGTAGCAATGATGTGTTTCTAGACACCGCACATTGCTTGTGTTGCCATAATTTAGTTATAAACATTCATTGCCAATGTAACTTGGAACCTATAGGGTCACACACATAGGATGCACATGGAAAAGGAGTTTACTCATGAATATAGTTTAACTTGATTACTAAGTTTTTATGTATTCAATTTAAATAGCAATTGACTAACATGATTGTGGATTGACCGGTTCAAGTGTTGAACTGACCGATTCTAGTGCCAGGACAATTAAAACTACATTGGCTGAACATTGCCTGGACTAGAATATGAATCGACCGGTTCAAAGTCTAAAATGATCGGTTCAACTTGTAAATCATCGGGTTCAATGATCAATATGATTGGATAAAGGATTGATACTGACGTCATGTTATGCATCAATCTAATATAGAAAGTCAATGCGATTGAAAATAGGAAAGCAATTGAACCGATCGTTTCACATGTGAACCGAACGGTTCATGTGTGAACAGACTGTTTCATGGTTTGAAGCTTCTAGAAAATTCATGAAATTTTGTCTCTTCAACTCCCAATTAATTTGGAAACCATGACCTTGGCCCTCATATAAATAGAGGGGTAGTCAAGTCTTTCAAAATATGTGATGCTCTCTGAAAAGAGTTATCCTCTCTAGTTGTAATAACTAGAGAGTTCTAGCAAGTCTTACTCATAAAATGGAGATAGAATACGGGAGAGCAAACCAACCCTTGCATGTTGACATTTGAAGGGACAAACCCTTCCTGTTGGCTCTAGTAGAGAAACATGGAGGTCCTAATGATCTGCATAGACTACATATATGTGAGGAGGCCTTTTCCACCCGCTAGGAGGATGTCGTCAACCTCCATTTGTGGTGCTAGACCAGAGGTCATTGCCGACAATTGTCTAGATGTAGCTTGTGAAAGAAGCACGATGCAACAATGATAGTCATTGGACTTGCTCCAGGACCAGATATATGCCTTGCAACCTTCCTTCCCAATGTATAGTTGTTGAGGCAATCAACTGTTTAAGGGGAATATGATAGTTAAATTTTATATCTATTGCCATATCTGATGTCATATTTCCCTACAAAACCATGAAGTATCCTAACTCTAGTTCATATATATCGAATCTACCGGTCAAGTTCCATAGGAGTTCGGTCTTTTCTCTCAACGTCATGTAGTCGATGTCTTTTCCTATCAGCCTAACAATCACTGCGTACTTCCATGACCACTACTATTTTCTCCTTGACATTTGGATTCATAGTTTTCGAGGCATCCATACGCTCACCTACTTTTGTTGAGCGCCTAGGCCGTCTCCTAGGCGGTGATTTTTATATTAAAGATTATATATATATGTTTATTATGTGCATGTATATATGAATATTAGGACTGAATTTGTATAATATGAATCAAAGTACCTAAAATAAGTTGATAGATGTAATTAGGTGAGATAAAAATTTCACAAGAGGCAACAAATAGTTGAGAAAAAAGTTCATAGTATAATATATACCTTGTTAATCCAATAATCCTTGAAATTTTCTAATACTAATTTAAGAAAAAAAGTACACCATACAAATAATAAGATGTATAGTTATACATTTCTAATAGAAATGATAAGAAAATACATGACATCATATAAAGAGAATGTAAATCATTCCATATTTCCTCTTCTATAGATTTAAACCCACAAAAGTCACACTTTATAGTTGTATACCCTAATTTTTAACAATAAATAACAAATATAAATGCTAAAATGGTGCATTATTGCTCTATGAGTTCAAAATATATGAGGTGTGACATGATATTTGGGCCCTTAATTGGTCACGTTCATAAAAAAAGTGAGTGTCAGTCATGTCAACACCCACCCAGGTGGTTGTCTAGCTGCCCAATCACCCTGGGAAATCTCCTATTTGGGTTAAGAAATCAGACATCCAGTCAGTTGGCCCCCCAGTAAGCATCCAACCGAGTAGGCGGCGCCCAAGCGAGCACCTCAACTGTGGCATACAACTCTCAAAAACATAATTAACTAATGCGGAAGCGTTCACTAAGCAGCGGATTACCAAAAATCACTAAAAATTAAAACCTTTTTATTAAGAGATCCATCAAAGGAAAACTTTCTCACATAGAACCAAAATAACATATTTACATCCTTGTTCAAAGGTACATATTCTGTATCATCTCCTTCAGAGAATTACAAGCATTAACTGTCCTGCTAAGCTAAACACAGGCAGTATAAAATCCCGAGGCACCTTGCCAAAATCTCGAAAGCACTGACTACTACTCTGAGGACCTGAGAGTACAAAGACGACATATAGGACTCTATTTACATCTATACAAGGCATAACAATCAATGTCTCCACCTGAGACTTCACTGCTGTCCCTGCTGCTGATGTTGCTGCCCTTCACCTACTGAAGGATTCCTGCCTCCTCGACCGCGTCCACCTAAAAATGTGATTCCCACGGGGGTGAGACAATTGTAAATTGCCCCAGCGAGAGATATAACTCTCCGTCAGAAACATTATTATTGCATCTTAAGAAGAATAATATACACAAAGGAATCATATTTGTTTGGCAACAATTAATTCAATGTCTAGTAGATTAGAACATCATTCTTATCAAAGCAATGCAACTATAATTTGATATAACAACATGTCACTTATCCTTTAAGGAATATGAAGAACATGTATAACGTTTATTCACTATAGAGTCATTACCACAACATTAACTCTCTTCAGGCTTAGATCATATATCTAATGCCTGGCATTGTCGTTGTGGAGTCATGGCATGTAGCCATACTCTTTTCACAAGGTGTTGGGATCTTAGTCCCTTAACTCACCAAGTACAATTCCACTTCTTGACAAGTTCATCATCATGATTATAGCATCTGGTATTTGAACCCATAACTCACCATAGGATACTAATTACCACTTTATTAGATATCTTAATACCTACAGATCATCTGACCAAGGACATCATGATTCTTGCTACAAAATGTATTGCACATAGTACACAAAGTTCAATGATTCTTACTACACAAAGCATATGAAGGCTTATAAAGCCTATAAAACATTCTCAATAAACAAAGAATTATATCCCATACCTGGCTATGCTCATCTTCTCAACATATCTGCATGATTAGTAATCATGATACAATTACATATCAATATCATGCTATACAGGGGTTATCTTATTACATTCATAACCCATTAGTCTGTATATGAGCTTCACATAGGATTACTCTGTGTTAGAATTTCACATAGCAGTACCATGTATTAGGGTTCACAAAGCATTAACTTGTCATAGGGTTTCACATAACATTACTTGTATTAGGGATCACATAGCATTAACTTGTAATAGGGTTTCACATAGCATTACCCTGTATTAGGGTTCACATAGCATTAACTTGTAATAGGGTTTCACATAGCATTACCCTGTATTAGGGTTCACATAACAAGGAATCAATATGGATAATCATAAGTATTTGATCATACTTATTTATTCTCATCATTTATCATTAAATGAATTATCAACACACAACATGAGTTTCTCTCTCATCTTTGCCAGAATATGATTACATCATAGTTTATAGGTTTGGAATAACCTTTTCATAAGGCATTTTAGCCTACATTCAACAGGGTGCATTACATCTCAATGTAACCATTAACATGACACATCTCATGTGTCATTCATCCAATTATATTGGACTTATAACACATCAAGGTATACCAGTATTGGGGTGTTGGATGCGATATCTATCATATCTTGATGTATCACTTCCCTTAACACCTTTATCTTACTTGAGTTCATACACTTAGCTTGTATTAGGGTATTCCCCACCCTAATACTTTATGTACCAGTTCATCACAATTATCATGTAAAGTATTGGTCATTAATCACTCACTTAGAATATACAACCATTGCCAATATTATGGACTCATCCTTGAGTTAGGAACTATTAATATAAGGATATCCATTATCAACCTCTCTAGGTGTTACATTTTTCATAACATTAATCACTATTCCACTATTAGGAATAGTATTCTCCACACTTATAATTTGAGGATTCACATAGCATATTCCATATTTTTATGGATTGCATATAGTATTACTTTTCAATAGGGTTTCATATAATCATCCTTCTATATCAAGGTTTCACCTAGTATTATGTGAAATTAAGATTTCACAATACATCACCCAGTGCTAGGTCTTCACATAGGATTAGTGGCACTACCCTATATTAGGGTTTCATGCACCTTACCCCATTTTAGGGATTAAGGTTTTCTATTCACATCCAAGTAAGGTTTCTCTTACCTTATACCCAAATTAAGGTTAGGATGTACAATTCCCATTAAATTAGGGTTTCCTTTATTGTTACACTCAGCTAGGGTGACATCATCACCCTGGATTTATGATAACACTCAGCTTTGCCCTAGATTAGGGTTTCATACATAGATTTGTTCTAATTAGAGTTTCACACATAGCATTGCTCTAATTAGGGTTTCACACGTAGCATTGCTCTAATTAGGGTTTCACACATAGCATTGCTCTAATTAGGATTTCACACATAGCATTGCTCTAATTAGGGTTTCACACATAGCATTGCTCTAATTAGGATTTCACACATAGCATTGCTCTAAATAGGGTTTCACACATAGCATTGCTCTATTTAGGATTTCACACATAGCATTTCTCTAATTAGGGTTTCACACATATCATTGCTCTAATTAGGGTTTCACACATATCATTGCTCTAATTAGGATTTCACACATAGCATTGCTCTAATTAGGATTTCACACATATCATTGCTCTAATTAGGGTTTCACACATAGCATTGCTTTAATTAGGATTTCACACATAGCATTGCTCTAATTAGGATTTCACACATAGCATTTCTCTAATTAGGGTTTCACACATAGCATTGCTCTAATTAGGATTTCACACATAGCATTGCTCTAATTAGGGTTTCACACATAGCATTGCTCTAATTAGGATTTAGGCTCATTGATTAGGGTTTCATGATCTCATTATTATGGATCAACCCCTATGACATAGTTTACTCATAATGAGAGAATTAGGGCTTAATTATATAAACATTCATCTCTCTCAATCTCTCTCTCATCCTCTTTAGGATGTTAACTACTCCAAGATTAATCTAGGTCAACTCTTCACTTGAGTACACATAGCTAGGGTTAACCTTCACAATCATCATGGGTCTACCTCTTTAATAATCACATAACTGGTTGACCTTTGATCATATTAGATGTCCAAATGGTCTAATCAATTAAACCATAAATTATATAAGTAATTCAAAATAATTGACCAATTAAACTTTCAATCCCACAAAGTGATCAATTAGGTTAACCATTGAAATCTTCATAGTATCTAAATAGGTTCACCATATTGGACCTTCAATTACATGAGATATTCAAATGGATTAACCATGTTGATCTTCACAAAGTTAATTACTTAGACCCTCAATGATCTTGGTTCTCATACATCAATTGGTTGAAAACTAATTGAACAAGTTATACTTGAAACCAATTGGACAAAGTATGTATTGAAACCGTTTGCACTTTGGGTCTCCAAACGGTTTGAGACCGCGCAAACAGTCTTGAGACTGTTTGGACCCAAACGGTCTTCAGACTGTTTGGTCCAAACCTTCTCAAAACTGCATCGACCAAAAAGGTACTTCAACACTCAATCAACTCAAGGTTTCAATCCATGGACCAATTATAAATTGAACCACTAAAGTATTCATCAATTGAACCAATGAATCACCATTCAATTAGACCTTCAATTTAGGGTTTTTAACCCAATTGAACTAGGTTTTATAATCAAGAAACCATCACTTAGGGTTTGAAATCAAGGATCCATCAATGGTTGACATTGTGGAATCAAATCAATTGAAATCAATATACTATCATCATCACATGATATGACCTGACCTCAAACGGTCTTGGATGACCACCAAACGGTCTTGAGACCGTTTGGTTGATCTCCAAACGGTCTTGAGACCGTTTTCCCATTCCATCATCAAAAATCATGACATCCAATTAGGGTTTTGGACCATTGGATTGATTATCAAATCAGCACTTAGTTGTAATTCAATTTGGTACCTTTGGACCTTCAAACACTTAGCCATACTTAACCCTAGACCTAAAAACGGTCTTGGGTGACCCCCAAACGGTCTTGAGACCATTTGGGTGATCCCCAAACAGTTTTGAAACTGTTTGGGTCAATCAACCCAAAACATTATCTCAATCAATTGAAAATTCAGCACTTAGTCGATTAGGGTTTGCAATTAAGGAATCATACACAATTGAAACCTTCAAGATCAAACCAATTGAAACCATTGGATCAAGATCCAAGCAGCACAGCATATATATTCAAACATTCAACCATCTCAAATGGTCAACCATTCCAAACGGTTTGGAACCCAAACCACCAAACGGTTTGCAAACCGTTTGGTCTCAACATTGAAACTGTTTGCCCTAGATATTTGGGGAGGTGTGTGCTTATGATGATGTCATCATCATCAAGCTCTAAACTCACGAAATATTCTGTGATTTCCATGGAGATTGCATCAATCAACCAAACTTAATTTCAGAAATGTAGAAATGATCACCAATTGATAAGGAATTGATTGCAATAATAAAATTAAGGGTTCAAGTTATAAAACCCGCCTCCAATTGATCTCCAAAGCTCCAAGATCATGGAAAAAATGGTGGATGAAGCTCTTGCAACTCCCCCTAGGCTCATCCTCAAGCTATTGTTTGAAAAGTTTGGCTAGGGTTGAAGAGGA
Source organism: Alisma plantago-aquatica (assembly GCA_963693085.1). Classification (NCBI taxonomy): domain Eukaryota; kingdom Viridiplantae; phylum Streptophyta; class Magnoliopsida; order Alismatales; family Alismataceae; genus Alisma; species Alisma plantago-aquatica. The sequence continues at coordinate 559,149,129 of OY856409.1, forward strand.
GATCGAAATAAGAAGAAATCAACGATTTATTTTCGATTTCCACCATGGAATCAAGGAGAACGAAGGTAAAGGGCTTACCAACAGGTTGGGGGTCGTCCTCCTGATCCTACACAGCTCCTTGGTCGTTTTACAAGCAAGGGGAAAGAAAGAAATCCGAAAAAGCCTTTGTTTTGGCTTAGAAAGGGTACTTTTATAAGAAAATTGATGAGAGAGAAAATCTCTTATAAAAGTCTATTAATTCCAAAATTGTTGCCACCACTTCCCCCTTGGTTTCTTGCATGCAAGGGAATCTCTATCCCCACCGAGATCCCTTCCATTATCCATGAATTAAGGGAAAAGAAATTAAGCACCTTAACCCTTATAATAAGAATATCCATATTTGAGTGGAAATTCTTTTTCTTATAATAATGGTGAGTGGAATTTCACCTCCTTAGGATATGTCTGTGCCTTTGCAAGGATTTAAGATCATCCACACACATAAGAATTCAACCATTTTAATTTTGGTTGAAAGCCCTTTAATTAATACATTCATTTTTGCCCTAAATTGAATTAGGGTTTCACTTAGGATTAAATCTTGATTATTTTAATATCAAGATTCTCTCTCCTCCAACTTAATTCAAATGAGGCACCCGTCTCATTTTCTTTGCTATAAATGATTCCAAGAAACATTAGGGACCTTATTGAAGTGGTAATTTGCATATTGAACCCTAGGTTTTGGGTAAATTGCACATTACACCAAAACTAGGTTTTAATGCACATGGATTGCTTTACAAGCTTAATCTTGGTGCACAAGCTTGTGAAAACCATACCACTACATTATATTCATTCTTATGATGTCTAAAAATCAGAGGAAAATTTTATCATGCAACATTTGCAATTTAACCCCTCAACTTGGGTAATTTGCACTTTAGTCCAAAATAAGCAAACATTGCTTCAACATTGTTCAAATGGGACCAAAATTGAAACATAAGTTTCTCATTAGCCCTAATTACTTTTCCCAAGATAAGATTAAGCATCTACTCAACCTTATTAGGCAAAACATCTAGGGTTAACACATAACCCAGGTCAGGGATGTTACAAACTATAAACCCCTAACAACGATTTCATCCCTGAAATCCCAGGAAAAGGAGGGACAAATTTATTGAGTTATCATACCCTCAAGTCTCCACATATTAATCTTAATATCATGGAGATATCATGGATTCTGTAATCCACACAAAGTTCTTTTCATCAATTCAACCTTATCAATGTTTATGTTTATGCAAAGCATAAACCCCTAACATATGATGTCCATATTATTGAAAGGAAGTAGCATAAAAGAGCATACTTCTATCATCACCCAAGAATATTTATCAAAAGTGAAAACATATATATCTAACATAGATAATTCACTCATCAATCCCTTATTCATTTAGGAAAGTTCACTTAGCAAACTCTATGTAATTGGGAATGTTCACTTAGCTTTTCCTTTTTATTGGGAATGTTCACATAGCTTTTCCTTTTAGTTGGGAATGTTCACATAGGGAATGTTCACATAGCTCTTCCTTTTAGTTGGTAATGTTCACATAGCTCTTCCTTTTAGTTGGGAATGTTCACACAACTCTTCCTTTTAGTTGGGAATGTTCACATAACTTTTCCTTTTTTAATTGGGAATGTTCACATAGCTTTTCCTTTTAGTTGGGAATGTTCACATAGCTTTTCCTTTTTATTGGGAATGTTCACATAGCTTTTCCTTTTAGTTGGGAATGTTCACATAGCTTTTCCTTTTTAATTGGGAATGTTCACATAGCTTTTCCTTTTAGTTGGGAATGTTCACATAGCTTTTCCTTTTTGTTGGGAATGTTCACATAGCTTTTCCTTTTAGTTGGGAATGTTCACATAGCTCTTCCTTTTAGTTGGGAATGTTCACATAGCTCTTCCTTTTAGTTGGGAATGTTCACATAGATCTTCCTTTTAGTTGAGAATGTTCACATAGCTCTTCCTTTTAGTTGGGAATGTTCACATAGCTTTTCCTTTTTTATTACATTATACTCTCTAGATTGTTTCAGAATGACTACTTGATCAGAGTAATAAAAAAGATAACAATTTAAGAGTTTCATACTTGCCTTATATTCAATAATCATATACCTGGCCAGGGTATATAAGTATGGAGATTAGGTAGTATGCACTTTATTTGCTATCATATTCCTCACTTTTCATATTATTATACACACAGGGTTTTCCACTCCTAGATTTTCTCCAGGCATCACTTCTATATTTCATCTTATGTCACAAAGATAAGAGAAATCATAAAACATTTTAAAGAGCACTGAGTAAAATGTAAATTCTCATCTTCCTTGTGTCCTTATAGGACTAGTCAAAGGAAGTTAAAAAAAAAACTATTTTCAGATCTTTAACACATAGAATCATGAAATGAAGTATCAGGATGAATATATTTCATTTGACTATTACCCCTCATGGTTATCTACCACTTTAGGTTGACTCAACACATAGTGTCTAGTTCTTTCATGTTGTTGCTTTTGCCTTTACTTAGTGGATACTGCCCTGGTGCACTAGGCATTTATTGCATTGGTGACTCCAAAAACTTTGGCTTTTCAGAATATCAAGGCAAATGTCTCTAGAATTATAGAGACCTTACCTTAATTCATAGCTTATGGCCCCTCCTTGGGCACTACCATCACAGATGTACTGTTTGTTCAGACTTATGGCAGAGTCTACTTTCTTGCCATTTATTAATCTTTCCCACATTTCCACTGTTCTAACATGAGCATATCACTCAGGAATCCTTTCAAATCCCAAAGTTTATGCATTAAAGACTAGTAACTTAGGTTGTAATACTAGTATCCAGTCTTCTATATGCATTACTGTTGTCCTATCCTACCCTTCAAGAGCATAACATAGGATTATCTATCCTGATTAGATCAAGGTGGGAATTCTCAGGCATTTGTTCTCCTCTTGCCTATCCCATGCACCCTCTTCTGGTGCAACAACATTGCCCTTAGCAATGTGTTCCTCATGTTCTCCAGTCATTTTCAAGTTCTTCTTCTCCTATTTGAGCAGAAGATAATATTAGATAAACTGGAAGACACTTAGAATAGACTCTACAACCTTAGTCCTATGTCTCTGTAGACTCAGAAAATCTAGAGCTCTGATATAACTTAATTGTGGCATACAACTCTAAAAAACATAATTAACTAATGCGGAAGCGTTCACTAAGCAGCGGATTACCAAAAATCACTAAAAATTAAAACCTTTTTATCAAGAGATCCATCAAAGGAAAACTTTCTCACATAGAACCAAAGTAACATATTTACATCCTTGTTCAAAGGTACATATTATGTATCATCTCCTTCAGAGAATTACAAGCATTAATTGTCCTGTTAAGCTAAACACAGGCAATATAAAATCTCGAGGCATCTTGCCAAAATCTCAAAAGCATTGACTACTACTCCGAGGACCTGAGAGTACAGAGATGACATATATGACTCTATTTACATCTATAAAAGGCATAACATCCAGTGTCTCCACCTAAGACTTCACTATTGTCCCTGCTACTGCTGTTGCTGCCCTTCACCTACTGAAGGATTCCTGCCTCCTCGACCGCGTCCACCTAAAAATGTGATTCCCACGGGGGTGAGACAATTGTAAATTGCCCCAGCGAGAGATATAACTCTCTGCCAGAAACATTATTATTGCAGTTTAAGAAGAATAATATACACAAAAGAATCATATTTGTTTGGCAGCACTTAATTCAATGTCTAGTAGATTAGACCATCATTCTTATCAAAGCAATGCAGCTATAATTTGATATAACAACATGCCACTTATCCTTTAAGGAATATGAAGAACATGTATAACGTTTATTCACTATAGAATCATTACCACAACATTAACTCTCTTCAAGCTTAGATCATATATCTAATGCATGGCATTGTCATTGTGGAGTCATGGCATGTAGCCATACTCTTTTCACAAGGTGTTGGGATCTTAGTCCCTTAACTCACCAAGTACAATTCCACTTCTTGACAAGTTCATCATCATGATTATAGCATCTGGTATTTGAACCCATAACTCACCATAGGATACTAATTACCACTTTATTAGATATCTTAATACCATCAGATCATCTAACCAAGGACATCATGATTCTTGCTACAAAATGTATTGCACATAGTACACAAAGTTCAATGATTCTTACTACACAAAGCATATGAAGGCTTATAAAGCCTAAAAAACATTCTCAATAAACAAAGCATCATAGCCCATACCTGTCTATGTTCATCTTCTCAACATATCTGCATGATTAGTAATCATGATACAATTACATATCAATATCATGCTATACATGGGTTATCTTATTACATTCATAACCCATTAGTCTGTATATGAGCTTCACATAGGATTACTCTATGCTAGAATTTCACATAGCAGTACCCTGTATTAGGGTTCACAAAGCATTAACTTGCCATAGGGCTTCACATAGCATTACCTGTATTAGGGATCACATAGCATTAATTTGTAATAGGGTTTCACATAGCATTACCTTGTATTAGGGTTCACATAGCATTAACTTGTAATAGGGTTTCACATAGCATTACCATGTATTAGGGTTCACATAGCAAGGAATCAATATGGATAATCATAAGTATTTGATCATACTTATTTATTCTCATCATTTATCATTAAATGAATTATCAACACACAACATGAGTTTCTCTCTCATCTTTGCCAGAATATGATTACATCATAGTTTATAGGTTTGGAATAACCTTTTCATAAGGCATGTTATCCTACATTCAACAGGGTGCATTACATCTCAATGTAACCATTGACATGACACATCTCATGTGTCATTCATCCAATTATATTGGACTTATAACACATCAAGGTATACCAGTATTGGGGTGTTAGATGTGATATCTATCATATCTTGATGTATCACTTCCCTTAACACCTTTATCTTACTTGAGTTCATACACTTAGCTTGTATTAGGGTATTCCCCATCCTAATACTTTATGCACCAGTTCATCACAATTATCATGTAAAGTATTGGTCATTAATCACTCACTTAGAATATACAACCATTGCCAATACTATGGACTCATCCTTGAGTTAGGAACTATTAATATAAGGATATCCATTATCAACCTCTCTAGGTGTTACATTTATCATAACATTAATCACTATTTCACTATTAGGAATAGTATTCTCCACACTTATAATTTGAGGATTCACATAGCATATTCCATATTTTTATGGATTTCATATAGTATTACTTTTCAATAGGGTTTCATATAATCATCCTTCTATATCAAGGTTTCACCTAGTATTATGTGAAATTAATATTTCACAATACATCACCCAGTGCTAGGTCTTCACATAGGATTAGTGGAACTACCCTATATTAGGGTTTCATGCACCTTACCCCATTTTAGGGATTAAGGTTTTCTATTCACATCCAAGTAAGGTTTCTCTTACCTTATACCCAAATTAGGGTTAGGATGTACAATTCCCATTAAATTAGGGTTTCCTTTATTGTTACACTCAGTTAGGGTTACATCATCACCCTGGATTTATTATAACACTCAGTTTTTCCCTAGATTAGGGTTTCATACATAGCTTTGTTCTAATTAGAGTTTCACACATAGCATTGCTCTAATCATGGTTTCACACATAGCATTGCTATAATTAGGGTTTCACACATAGCATTGCTCTAATTAGGATTTCACACATAGCATTGCTCTAATTAGGGTTTCACACATAGCATTGCTCTAATTAGGATTTCACATATAGCATTGCTCTAAATAGGGTTTCACACATAGCATTGCTCTAATTAGGATTTCACACATAGCATTGCTCTAATTAGGGTTTCACACATAGCATTGCTCTAATTATGGTTTCACACATAGCATTTCTCTAATTAGGATTTCACACATAGCATTGCTCTAATTAGGATTTTACACATAGCATTGCTCTAATTAGGGTTTCACACATAGCATTTCTCTAATTAGGATTTCACACATAACATTGCTCTAATTAGGATTTCACACATAGCATTGCTCTAATTAGGGTTTCACACATAGCATTGCTCTAATTAGGATTTCACACATAACATTGCTCTAATTAGGGTTTCAAACATAGCATTGCTCTAATTAGGATTTAAGCTCATTGATTAGGGTTTCATGATCTCATTATTATGGATCAACCCTTATCACATAGTTTACTCATAATGAGAGAATTAGGGCTTAATTATATAAGCATTCATCTCTCTCAATCTCTCTCTCATCCTCTTTAGGATGTTAACTACTCCAAGATTAATCTAGGTCAACTCTTTACTTGAGTACACATAGCTAGGGTTAACCTTCACAATCATCATGGGTCTACCTCTTTAATAATCACATAGCTGATTGACCTTTGATCATATTAGATGTCCAAATGGTCTAATCAATTAAACCATAAATTATATAAGGAATTCAAAAGAATTTACCAATTAAACTTGCAATCCCACAAAGTGATCAATTGGGTTAACCATTGAAATCTTCAAATGCATTAAGTATCTAAATAGGTTCACCATATTGGACCTTCAATTACATGAGATATTCAAATGGATTAACCATGTTTATCTTCACAAAGTTAATTACTTAGACCCTCAATGATCTTGGTTCTCATACATCAATTGGTTGAAAACCAATTGAACAAGTTATACTTGAAACCAATTGGAAAAAGTAGGTATTGAAACCGTTTGCACTTTGGGTCTCCAAACAGTTTGAGATCGTTTGGTCCCAAACGGTCTTGAGACCGTTTTGTCCAAACCTTCTCAAAACTGCATGGACCAAAAAGGTACTTCAACACTCAATCAACTCAAGGTTTCAATCCATGGACCAATTATAAATTGAACCACTAAAGTATTCATCAATTGAACCAATGAATCACCATTCAATTAGACCTTCAATTTAGGGTTTTTAACCCAATTGAACTAGGTTTGATAATCAAGAAACCATCACTTAGGGTTTGAAATTGAGGATCCATCAATGGTTGACATTGTGGAATAAAATCAATTGAAATCAATATACTATCATCATCACATGATATGACCTGACCTCAAACGGTCTTGGATGACCACCAAACGTTCTTGAGACCGTTTGGTTGATCTCCAAATGGTCTTGAGACCGTTTGCCCATTCCATCATCAAAAATCATGACATCCAATTAGGGTTTTGGACCATTGGATTGATTATCAAATCGGCACTTAGTTGCAATTCAATTTGGTACCTTTGGACCTTCAAACACTTAGCCATACTTAACCATAGACCTCCAAACGGTCTTGGGTGACCCCCAAATGGTCTTGAGACCGCTTGGGTGATCCCCAAACGGTTTTGAAACTGTTTGGGTCAACCAACCCAAAACATTATCTCAATCAATTGAAAATTCAACACTTAGTCGATTAGGGTTTGCAATTAAGGAATCATACACAATTGAAACCTTAAAGATCAAACCAATCGAAACCATTGGATCAAGATCAAAGCACCACATCATATATATTCAAACATTCAACCATCTCAAACGGTCAACCATTCCAAACGGTTTGGAACCCAAACCACCAAACGGTTTGGTGAAACCGTTTGGTCTCAACATTGAAACTGTTTGCCCTAGATATTTGGGGAGGTGTGTGCTTATTATGATGTCATCATCATCAAGAGATCCAAACTCACGAAATATGATGTGATTTCCATGTAGATTTCATCAATCAACCAAACTTAATTTTAGAAATGTAGAAATGATCACCAATTGATAAGGAATTGATTGCAATAATAAAATTAAGGGTTCAAGTTATAAAACCCGCCTCCAATTGATCTCCAAAGATCCAATATCACGGCAAAAATGGTGTATGAATCTCTTTCAACTCCCCCTAGGCTCGTCCTCAAGCTTTTGTTTGAAAAGTTTGGCTAGGGTTGAAGAGGAGATCGAAATAAGAAGAAATCAACGATTTATTTTCGATTTCCACCATGGAATCAAGGAGAACGAAGTTCAAGGGCTTACCAACAGATTGGGGGTCGTCCTCCTGATCCTACACAGCTCCTTGGTCGTTTTCCAAGCAAGGGGAAAGAAAGAAATCTGAAAAAGCCTTTGTTTTGGCTTAGAAAGGGTACTTTTATAAGAAAATTGATGAGAGAGAAAATCTCTTATAAAAGTCTATTAATTCCAAAATTGTTGCCACCACTTCTCCCTTGGTTTATTGCATTCAAGGGAATATCTATCCCCACCTAGATCCCTTCCATTATCCATGAATTAAGGGAAAAGAAATTAAGCACCTTAACCCTTATAATAAGAATATCCATATTTGAGTGGAAATTCTTATTCTTATAATAATGGTGAGTGGAATTTCACCTCCTTAGGATATGCTCGTGTCTTTGCAAGGCTTTAAGATCATCCAAACACATCTGAATTCAACCATTTTAATTTTGGTTGAAAGCCCTTTAATTAATACATTCATTTTTGCCCTAAATTGAATTAGGATTTCACTTAGGATTAAATCTTGATTATTTTAATATCAAGATTCTCTCTCCTCCAACTTAATTCAAATGAGGCGCCCGTCTCATTTTATTTGCTATACATGATGCCAAGAAACATTAGGGACCTTATTGAAGTGGTAATTTGCATATTGAACCCTAGGTTTTGGGTAAATTGCACATTACACCAAAACTAGGTTTAATGCACAAGGATTGCTTTACAAGCTTAATCTTGGTGCACAAGCTTGTGAAAACCATAACACTACATCATATTAATTCTTATGATGTCTAAACATCAGAGGAAAATTTTATCATGCAACATTTGCAATTTAACCCCTCAACTTGGGTAATTTGCACTTTAGTCCAAAATAAGCAATCATTGCTTCAACATTGTTCAAATGGGACCAAAATTGAAACATAAGTTTCTCATGAGCCCTAATTACTTTTCCCAAGATAATATTAAGCATCTACTCAACCTTATTAGGCAAAACATCTAGGGTTAACACATAACCCAGGTCAGGGATGTTACATCAACAACTATGTATGTGTTACACAAATTTCGGACCATAATTGAAAGACAACTTTACCAAATGGCATATTTTATAGGAATTCCACACATGTAATATAAATTTTATGACTTCTAATTCTTATAATAAAACATCATTATGTTTTAAAACATGAGTTTCAAAGATAAAACATACTAATAAATGATTTTTTCTTCAATATCATCATCACCATCATCACCATCTCACACTCAATCCCAACCATGTTTGTGTCCACTATATGGATCTTTATTTTCCAATGAACTATGTGATGGGTCATATTCTGATTAATATGTAAAGATATGAAAATCTCTATTTATAAGCTATTTCCAATTTAATTCAATCCTACTTCTTATTATTTGAAGTGTACTCAACTCAATATCAATGCTTCAAATAGGAATGTTAGTCACTCTGCATTGCACATGTCCATACCATCTCAGACGAACCTCATACACCTTATCCTCAATTCTCTACACACTGACTCTATTTGTGTTATAGTCCTTTATCAATAGATCTTTCCTTGCCCCCACATGCATCTCATCATAAATGTTTGAGTAACTTTCATTTTTTGAGACCTTATTTAATCAACGCGTATCATTCACTACATATAGCATGGATGGACGTATAAATATTATCTAAAACTTACTTTTTAATCTTATAGATATATTTTACTCACATACTACTATAATTGCACTCCTCCACTTTATCCATCCTGACATAATCATGTAGCAAACACCATTTTGGGCATCACCATCCATTTGAACAATAGAATCCTAGCTACAAAACTTGTCATGCCTTGGTACATCCAACCCATGTAATTTCTCCACACCATCCACAATTCTAGATTGATTGAAACTGTAATGATTATACTCAATTTTACTTATACTGATCTTAAACTTGTTTGATTCCAATACACTTCTTTGAAGTTCAACGTCATCATCATTCTTTCTTTGGTTTAATTTATCAACGCAATATCATCATCAAGTACCTACACCAAGGAATATCTTTAAGAACTCACTTTTTCAACTCATCCATATCAAGAGCAAACAAACATGGGATTATTGTTGATCCTTGATGCACCCCAACTATGATAGGAAATGTTGGTGTCTCTCTTCAATGAGTACTAACACTTGCAATTGAGTTATCACACATATTTAATCAAGTAAATGCATTGGATTGACTCACCCATTTTTCCCTCTATAACCCTCCACAACACAGCCTGGGTACATGATCATAATCCATTTCTAAAATCGATAAAATTAATTTGAAGATCTCTTTTGTTTTCTTTATAGTTCTCTGTAAGCCTCTGACTAAGAAAAATCACTTTTGTTGTTGATCGCCTCACATGAAGCCAAACTGGTTGAATGATATTTGTGTATCAAAATAGCCTTTTCTCAATAATCCTCTCCTAAAGTTTCATAGTGTGAATGTCAACTTGATATCATTGTAGTTTCTGTAGATGTGAACATCTCGTTTATTCTTATAGATGGGGACTATAGTACTATCTATGCACTCATGTTGCATTTTCTTGATCTTCATAATCTTATTAATGAGATTCATTTACCACATAGCTTTGCCGTACTACATACTGTTCCATACATCAATAGATATATTGTCTCGTACGCATGCCTTTCTTATTTTCATCTTTTTTTGAAGGATTATTATCCTTAGATAGTAAAACTTGTCATGTGTAAGTGATATTCTTGCATTTATGTCATAACATTATTCAAATTATTTCCATTGAAAAACTTGTGAACATAATTTCTCTTATTGATATATTCATCATTCACCAACACTTTACCGCCTTCATTCTTGACGTATGTTACTTGACTCATGTTTCTTCCTCTCCTTACTCTTAAATGAGCCATTTTTTATTTATCTTCTCTCCCTTGTGTCCAACTTCTTGTAAATCTCCTCAAAATAATTAGACATTGCCTCTACAATTGCTTTCTTGCTTACTTGACATCTAAAAAGTTGCATCCTCTTGATATTTGGGCAAGATCCTATAAAACTCTCCTTTGAGATTTATAGCCTTATGTACATTATTATTCCACCACCAAGTCTATTTGTATGGAGATCCACACCCTTTATACTCCTCCAAAACCTCTTTGGCAATTTTTGTTATGTAGAATATCATATTATACCGCATATTGTTAACATTAGACTCCAAGTTCCAAGTACTCTCCTAGATAATCTCATCATAAAATTTCGATATCTTTTCTCCTTTAAGATTCCACCATGTGATCCTTTCATTTTGATTTCTATTATTCTTACATTTTTTATTGACATATTAATATTCAAAATCAACAACATATATTGGGTGGTGAATTCTTCATTAGGGATCACTTTAGAATATCCCTGCATACTTTTCTAATCAACCCACCTTGTAAGTTGCCTATAGTTTTTTGCCCACTCTAGAATGTAATTATATGAGAAGCTCTTTTCTTGAAATGGGTGTTTAATAAAATCATATCATAAGTGACTATAAAATCTATTACTCTCTCCCCTTCACAATTCATCATGCCATATCCAAACCACCATGAACGCATATCCAACATTGCTACTCCCCACATGACCATTTAAATCACTTCAAATAACTATCTTGTCATCTACTAGTTTTCTTTCATCAACTCATCTATGTTAGCCCTGAATTCATTCTTAGCCTCCTCTCTAAGGACAATTTGGAAAAAATAAGTACTGATAATATTTAAAAATCTTCTTCAAAGGCAACCTTGATAGCTACAATTGTATCACCCATCCTTGTGATTTTGACAACATCATCCTTCAACATCTTATCAACAATATTTTTATCAAAATTTCTATACTTGTTAATAAATGTATGCCACATCTTATAGCTTGTGTCTTCAATCTTTGTCCATTATTTTCCTATCAACTTGGTTTACTAGCAGACAGTCTATATTGATTTTTTTTCTTCTAATCATGGTATCTACCATCTCCAAAGACTTTGTTGTCAAATATGCAATACTCAAAGATTGCACTTTTTTATTGAGCTTACTTCATTATCTTCCTTCATCAAAAAATGTTGTCCTTGCATATTTTTCACTACATTCGAATGATGATGCAGCTAGACTATCTTCTTTACCAACACCCATCCAAGATTTAGGAACTCTTTTTTGTCCTTCAACACAATAAGACGTGTGGTGTTAAAACACATTATATATTCATATTAGCACATGGGTGGTGATGCAACACATAACTAGATAGGGGCACTCCAATAAATTTTTTTCTTATAAGTATCCATGTCATAAAATGAGGGACAAAATCTTGATTGTCAACCTACTACAAACCCTCGTCCTTGACCCAGACTTGAGACTGGCTACCTTTACATAAGATGTCTAGAACATAAGTGGAGCTTATTTCACTAATACATGGTTAAAAATCTTATAATTTATACAAATAATTTAATATGTCTATTTATTAATGGATTTATGTGCTTTGGTTAATTATACACAAGGACGGGTCTAGGGGAAAGCATGGGCCATGCCATCAAATTTTTAAAAAACTTCAATGTATACACGTGTTTTAGTATTATGTTTATTACATATATAATTTACAATGCAGACTCATCCCAAATGTAGAGATGTTGTAGCGGTTTGTAGATGGTTTCTCATGCTGGTGCTCGTTGGTTTGATACTTGTATATGACACTTGTACATTTTATAGTGGTCATCTTGCTCGTTACTTTGACTTAGGTTTTGTATTCAAATCTTATGTTATGCATATTTTTTATTTCTTAGGATGAAATATACCCCCAAGCACCAGGTCATAACTCCGCCACTGACTGTACATCACATGTTTAGAAATTCTCCCTACTGATTTTAGTGATTAAAGAGTTGAAGTAACACTTATAAAGGGGGACAATAATGTTTCATTTGGAAAAGAATGTTGAACGGTTGTGAGGAAGTTGTGTCCGCTTTCTATTTAGTTGGGTAGAGTTTAATTACTTGAACTAAGGCATGGAGCCATTGTCACTCATTTAGATCGAGTTTTCCACTCAGAGTCAAAGCACTTGTTGGTTTTTTGACATATTGAATTTTTAATCAGTGGCCACATACTGGTGTTTCTTTTCACACATAAATTGATGGCAACCTCAAACTCTTTTTGTATGTTAATTTAAACATATCACACAAAGAAGAGGAAATAGAAGATGAAGGCGTGCTTGTGTAAAGCCAATAATATTAGAGACCTCAAACTCTATGTTGTAGTATATTATATATTTGTGCATTTGTCAATTGTCTCAATTGGTAAGTCTGGTCAGTTTGTTAGTCACATGTTGTTGGTTCATTTTTCATCGCGTCTATAGAGAAAATATGAGATTTTATAGCTACATATAAAGGTTCAATTTTACAGTTGCGTGATAGGACTAGACATATCACTCATGACTTTGGCAATCATTATTAAGTATTATATATTTATACTATATAGGAAAGGGCTTTAGAGGATGGACATAAATGGCTCACTTATTTTTTTTTAAATTAATAAATTGATTCTTTTGTATTCCTATAAGTATATACTAAAGGTCGTGAGAGAGGTCAGGTACATTGTTTATTTTAGCTGTTTAAATTACAAGGCGATCCTTGTCTTATTGTATATGCAAGGATGTAGGATAGGTTGTATGCAATTTTTGTCTCTAATTTTTTAATTGCATATTGAACCCTATGAAATCTTATAAGAAAATATGTACATATGGAGTGAGAGACGATTCTCACCAATATCCACACTGTATGACACCATTTTATTACGACTTCTAGGATTAAGAGTGTGGTGGATTTAAGGTCGAACAAGATGGAGGATGTGATAGCTCTAAGATGCCAACATGCAAAAGGATTCCTCCATGATGTTCAACACCGAGAAGTAGTCATTATTCCTTTAGGCATGTAGCAGTCAAGATGATTCCTTCTTTGTCACTTGTTCTCTTTTTACTGATGTCTTCACTAACATTGTGTCGGGTACAGTAGCAATCAAAACAATACCCAACAAACGTGTTTCAATAATCACCTATGCTAATCACAACTTAACGTATATCAACTCCAAACTTGTCTCTTTATTGTTTTTTTCTTTAGCTAAGCACAAGGATGCATCACCACACTAATTGTCTTCAAAGTAATCTCATGTCATCAAGCTCGTGTAAGTTTATACCTAGTTGATATTGACATATCATACCATCATATAATTCAACCTATTGTTTATAAATACAACTGTGCCCGCCTGTCATAAAATTGACATGTTTTGTACTGAGATCATGTACAAAATCCAACTTTAACTGTTATGCCAAATACCGGAAGTAAAGATAAACAATAGAGGTCATGTTCATAATCCAAACCTATTTTCACTTCCTATTGGAAAAGTGTTGTTATTTTGTTCTTCTTTGATCAATTTTGTTTTTGGTTGACACCTTTGATCAATTTCACCAATACCATACTCATATACTAAAAGTTTATTATATTTATAGCAAATGCATATCTAGGCTCAAGATAAATAAGTAGTTATTTTCCAGAAAGCAAGATGTTCGTTCTTATTTATACACAATGTTGTTATTGATTTCAACTTTTGAAGAATTGTATATTGTTTAAATTAATGAATGTAAGATAAACAATATGGTTTCTTGATGTAGTAAATATATGATTCTGACTCATGTGCTGACATAATTTTGTCAATATTTATATATAAGATAAGTGAAAAAAAAATCAAGCGAGATCATTCCATGTGTTACACTAATTTTAGACTTATATTGAAAGTCAGTTTTGTCAGAAGGTAAATTTCCCAGGACTCGATATATGTGATATAAGTTTCATGACCTGAAAATCTTATAAAAATATTGTTTATTTTAAAGAATACATCTTTAAGTGAAAATTACTAAGCAATAGCCATTTCATCAAACACTTTTACAATTATTATAATTATAACATAAAGAATTTCAAACTATCAATTTTTAGTGGATATAGTTTTTGCTCTGCTCAATCATAAATTAGCACATGCTTTGTACAAGTTATAAAGAAAAAAATAGACGAGGTAACACTTATAAGGCGAGATACTAAATAGAAGCTAACCTCAAACTCTTTTTGCAAGGTGATTTGAACATACAATAAATGGAAAGTAGAAAGGTGAGTGAAGCTTGTGTGGTTGGTGACAATAAAAAATGGAGTCCTCAAACTATATATAGTATATATATCTATATTATATAGGAAAGCCCATGGGGGGGACTGGATGTAATTTTCTTCATTATTTTTTAAAATTACATATTGGTCCTTATGTGTGTACACCACACTTTTGTCTCTAATTTTTTAAAATTATGTATTATATGCGACAACACATCTATACTATATAGGAAAGCTCATGGAAGGAGCTAGATGCAATTTATTCCATTATTTTTTGAAATTATATATTGGTCCTTGTGTGTGTACACCATACTTTTGTTTTTAATTTTTTAAATTATATTTTATATTAGGAGACACATATATACCATATAGGAAAGCCCATAGAGGGGGTTGGATGCAATTTTCTCCATTATTTTTTAAAATTACATATTGGCCCTTGTGTGTACACCACTTTTGTCTATACTTTTTTAATTTATATATTATATTAGGAGGCACATCTATACTCTATAGGAAAGCCCATTGAGAGGACTGGATGCAATTTTCTTCATTATTTTTTAAAATTATACATTGATCCCTGTGTGTGTACACCACACTTTTGTCTTTAATTTTGTAAATTATATATTATATTAGGAGACACATCTATAATATATAGGAAAGCCCGTGGAGGGGGTTGGATGCTATTTTCTCCATTATTTTTTGAAATTACATATTGGTCCCTATGTGTTTACACCACAATTTTGTCTTTAATTTTGTAAATTATATATTATATTAGGAGACACTTCTATACTATATAGGAAAACCCGTGGAGGGGGCTGGATGTAATTTTTTTCATTATTTTTTTTGAAATTATATATTGGTCCATGTATGTGCACCACACTTTTGTCTTTAATTTTGTAAATTATATTTATACCAGGAGACACATCTATACTATATAGGAAAGCTCGTGGAGGGGCTTGATGCAATTTTCTCCATTATTTTTTGAAATTAAATATTGGTCCTTGTGTGTACACCACACTTTTGTCCTAATTTTTTAAATTATATACTATATTAGGAGACACATCTATACTATATGGGAAAGCCCGTGGAGGGGACTGGATGCAATTTTCTGCTTTTTTTTAATTACATATTGGTCCATGTGTGTACACCACACTTTTGTCTTTAATTTTTTAAATTATATATTATATTAGGAGACACATCTATACTATAAAGGAAAGCCCATTGTAGTTTTCTCCATTATTTTTTTAAATTACATATTGGTCTCTTTGTGTCTGAAAGTCCTATTAATATATGTATTGTACATATTTTTTTTAAAGTTAAATCTATAAATTATTCATTGTAGTCTACTAAGGCATCCATGCATAGCTCGGGTTTATGCCTAGTATCTATACCCTATAAATAAAAGGAAGTGACATATGTGCTATTTGTAGCTATTACCCTGACTGCTTTCTAATGAGGCAGACATTGTTTCTTTTCACAAAACTGCTCGCTGACGACACCTTTACCTGCTTGCTGACGATATTAAATTTCTACTAGCATGTTCTTTAGAATGATGAATGGGCTGTGGGACTGTGTGCTTTGGCTGTGTTATAGATTCAAATTAATCCAGTACCGCCACATCACAAAAGACACATATTTATTTTTTAACAGCATGCTACACATACCACATAGTATCATGTTAGGGCAATAAGTAGAAGCGTATTCAGAAATATATGGCAAATGTGAACATCGATTTTGCTTCGTAAACAGGTACTGACATTGTGCCTTTCATTTCTTTTCCTTTGTTGGTCTGATTCTTCTATTCTGTTTCACAACTGTTTCTTTGTGTATTCTATGTCAGCTATATACTTTTGCCTATTATTCTATTTGTTACACGTCAATGTTTGTTGCTGTCCTAGTGTACTTGATGTGGAGGACAATATTTGGGGCATGCGGAAGCGAACCTCCTTTCACACTCGTTGACGATGAGCTTATGTAACAACCAACTGTAGTACTCTGAGTTGGAGCAAGCAGTTGGCATGAACCCCGTGGATGTGGGAGATGAGGCCGGTCCCCAGGTTAGAAAAGAAGGTTGCTAAGTCAGATCTCTTGATGGTGGTTGAACGATCCTGCTGTGGGATTTGGTCAGCGACATCCCAGCTCGTGAACAATTAACTCGGACTTTTGAGACGGTGATCTTCTGGAAGGCGGTAGATCGTTCCGAAGGTGGAGGACAACGTCCGTAGCAGATTGGTCGGGTTCTTTAGGGATATAACAAATCAAGAATTAAATTGAAAGACTTACCGTAATCTGACTGCTATAAGTTAATTAAGTTATCATAGCACACATGGTCGCTGGAACATTGTTTACCCAAACTAAAGTAGGCCATAGAGGAACTATTTTTTTTTTCTTCTAAAAGGTTGTGTTGTTCATTAACCATGTTGGAAAATAATAGATCTGCGGAAGATATTAGATCTGCGGTAGAGGAGATTGGGTTTTGAGGTACCAATAAATTCATATATTATATTTGCAATTTTGTTGGATTTCCAACATATGTGATATAGTTTACCAAATCTTTTTGCATTGTTTGGGAGCATGAGCTACCAAAATTGACGTCTCCTGAAGAGGGTGCGGGACGTGTTTTAACAATAATTTACATACACAATGTTCGATCCACTAATATGATAATAACGGGTCACATGCCTCCTTAGTTCATTGTTATTTGATTAATCAAGAGATCAATAATTGAATATCCTTTAGGATTTAGATCTAAGGGATAATTAGTCCGCTTCTACACTATCACAGTCTTCAAAAACAAGAAAAAATTGTATTATACAATAATCTATAGTTAACTCTTTTTACTTACGACATACCTATATATATACACACATATATGCATACATATGTAGTTGTACATATATTTGGTACCGGATTAAAAGCCATAAAAGTGATAATAACAACCACTATGTATACTAATTTAGTCTAAATTGCCGATTGGTAATTTTTTTAACATATATCTATATACCTATATGTGTATCTATAACCAAATAGTGCAATTTATGTAAAACAAATCTTTAGAATGAGATTAAATTAGTTGTTTTGAAATGATGTCACAGACATGTCCTTTACAATTGATGACGTATACATATCTTATTATTTTTTATGGAGCTCATATAGGGTTCAAAGCTATAATCTTGATTTATTGTCTTAGTTTAGTCGCTTTTAAGTCATACATACATCTTAATATTTTTTGAAAATGGAAATCTAGAATTTTAAGAGAAACAAATTACAACAGCAACAACTAGGGATATCATATTTGGAGGTGATTTGGATCCTAGGTAAATATCATTCACATCATATTGTCTCTATCTTAATACTTGCAAAATAATATTACACTCATAATGTACAAGAAAAATACAACCTCATGGAGAAATGACAAGCTGATCTCACAAACATACATCTCATGCTTCAAGTACAAGTTGAAACGAAGTACACAAATTTTGTATAGTTAAAGATCTTGAAGATCCAAGAAGAAGAAAACAACTAGGTTTCATATTGATATACAATATCTTTTGTAAAACGTCTGTATATGTGTTGTAAAAATTATATTTATATGACTTATGTAGACATAAATGACATAATTTTGATATATATATATATATATATATATATATATATTATAAACTATTTTTTTATATTCAAACCACAATAACTTTTCAAATATGAACGACGTGCTTGCCTTACGACTAGTTACAGGTAAGAAGCATAGGACACTTGAGTTTGAACGCGACCAACCTCTTACCAATTTTTGGGACAAAGTCTGTACGTTATTTTCAACTCACCCTCGGATTAATGGACAGAGCAAAAAAGAACCAATGCGTCCCTCATGAAGGGTCGCCGGTTCGATCCCGCTCGGATCAACTGTATTTACCAACCTCTTGGGTCATCCGGGCTCTGGCACATGTTTGGAGAGGGGGTGGACTTCGGCCCATGCAGATCCAAAAAGAAAGATATAGCAAAAAAGAAAGAGTGACATACATACATCACTCTCGTATTGATATACGACTCACCGGAGCATCATATAATTCAACCTTCTAATTTCTGTTATATACCGCACCCGCCTGCCTTAAAACTCGACTTGTTTTGCATTGGTAGCTGTAGACAGAGCGGTATCCAGCAGGACCCGCACTGGACCTAACGGTAAAAAGTGCAATCCAACCTACCGCTGAAAATGCAATCCTACGTGACGCCATCCTTTCTCCCTCTTTCTCACAGCAGAAACCTAGAAGATGCCTTTTGTGTTCTTCCCTCGCAGAATGGTACCTGGATTCAAATAGTTGCCGTCGCCGAAGTAACGATCCGCCGCGTCTCCGCCGGCGCTTCTCCTGCCGACGCCCCCGCCCTCTGCCGATAAAATCCGCCCGTTTCTACCCCACTCGCTGGTGCGGTTCTTTTCGTAGTGACAAATGGGTAAGAACCAGGCATATAAGGCCATGCAGAGGGCGAGGCTGGGCTCCGGCTCCGGCGGCCCAGAGGAGGTCGATGATGGAATGGTCCGTACCGCCTCATATCAGTGCTTTGTTGAATTTCTCTTTTCTTTCTAAGGTCTTCTTTTGTGCGATATCATCTGTTGTTATTGGCTTATAAATCCATTCTGTTGCTCCCTTCAAGATCCAAACGACCATACGAATTAGTGATTTCTTGTGTAGCTCTTTGGACCAGTGAGCCACGTACACTGAATAAGAATTCGGCACTTAGAAACACTTTTCTTTTTCAAGTTACTATGAGGAGAAGTACGGCCTGAGAAGTTGCGTAAGTTTGGGTCAGACTATATATAGCCCGATAAATTGCATAAGTTTGGGTCAGATTATGAGCATTGATAAAGTACAAACTGTAAGGCATCAAGTGTTATATGCTTTACTGTCATCATATATGGCCATCTTAACAATGACACAAGTGTTTCTCTTTTCTTTCTCATTGATGCAAGCAGTATTTAGACAAGTCGGTCTGTTTGTTTTGAAAGACTTTGTCTCTGAGTGTCTGTCACTAGAGCGGTCTCTGAGTAACAGAGTTTGTAGTCTGAGTAGCTTTTCCTAAGCATGAACCTCCTGGCTTACTCTGCTATTAGCGTCAATTTACTTTGATTGAGTATCTATATCAATATCTCTAGAGACTTGTCAAAATTATTAAGGCTGTTGGTTGTTGACTTTTCCAAAATTATAGGTAGTGTAGCGGTGGTATGTAGAGATCCACATGATCTTGATTAGCACAGTGTTCATGCCACGGGAGTGTGATGCAGTCTATAGGGTAGTGCAGGCTTCTGTAACTTGGCTTATATGACGAGCTTTAATTTTCAACCAACAATTGACCACTCTCAAGACAACATTTCCTATATATCATGCAAAAATTATTACAGCTAGCACACATTTTTGCATACGAAACATGCCATACGAACCCCTGAATTAATTCTCTTTTTATCCTAGCGCTAATGGTTGTCTGCCTTTTCAAACACCTGTATATCGCCATGTGAGGGGAGATACAAAAGTACCCTACAAATTAGGTATCAGTTCCCATTTCTACCAAAAAATAGCTCTGAGCCTTTGTCTTAGTTGTGGATGAGCTACCTAAGCATATTTAGTATAATATTCCATGTTGTGTGCTATTTTCTGTTCATACTATACTATAAATGAAACTAGAGGGTGAATCATAAGCGAACACGGTGGAGGAATGCACTGGATATGTATTAAACCCTCTTTTGCATATTCTGGATATGATTGAGAATCCAATTACCCATGATGGCAATTAAAGATATGTATATAGTGGGGACAGCCAGAAACTAAAATTTTCTTAGACGCCTAGGTGTCTCCACATGCGTCAAGGTGTCAAAGGCACCCAGCAGGAGTGCCTTGGCACCTTAACAAGTACATAAGAAGAAAAGAAAAAAAAATAGAAGCTAGATTGCCACAGCTGATTGCATTCATTGTACCAATATGACCCCGGGGGTCTCCTCTCTAACAATTGTACAATAATGGCTCCTCATATAAGCAGCAATTGATACCTTGCAGTTAAGGGCAATGATGTTTTGGAGTTGACATCTCTCTTCTATATTGAAACGTAATCACATGTTTGCTTGATGAGTTTGAACATCCACAAGGACCACAACTCACATTTTA
>OY856409.1:559175447-559327947 GCA_963693085.1 Alisma plantago-aquatica
ACATGCATGACATCTTGTCTCTGCTATAGTAGCTTTCTAGGGTATTCTGGCAACTTCGCTATTAGAGTTACAGTGACATGCTGTACTCTCTTCGCCATCGAGGGACTTCTTATTTATCTCACATTGATGCGGCATTAACAACATCATCGGGAGATTAGTGAGACATCATCCCGACATATACATATAATGAAGGATTGAGAGATTAAATGTACATCTCACATCAATTCCTTCATTAGGACGTAAGGATATTCACGTCCATAACCCCCACATACTCAAAAGTATGCTCTCCAGGAGTTTCCTTAGGAAAACCTGTTTCACCATCATTTAATTTCTGACAATGATGGATCTATGGTCAGGGCTCTACATGATATCATTAAACTTGATTATTTAAGTACATTATGGCATTCTTTTAGCATCAAGCATGTTTTCAAAACATAAACCAATAAGACAGTTGCTATAAAGAAAGAGTACTAATTGTATCAAGTTCATTTCACATCTAGTTAACATTGGGATGTCAATCCCTAACCATCTCATCATAGTGATTCAGGAATATAGGTGTTCAAACCCTTAGTTCAGCAAAACACTTGTTACTCAGTAACATATTGCCATCAAGTCATTTAACATTGTGAACATGATTGTAGCAATGCAGATATTTCTCATGGCTCATACAGCCTATCAATCTCATATGTTACCTCTCACTAGGCAACATAGCAAATCATTACTTTCAAAGCTTATAAAGTGCTTTCAATGAATATGACATCATAACTCTTACCTGGCTATGTTCACCATTTCATAAAGACCTGCATAATTAATACATTTGATAATAGGCACATTATCTCTATATCAGCACATTGCAAAACAAAGATAATCTTACAATTCAAGGTTATACCACTATGCCCTTACTAGGGTTAGGGTTTCCCTTTTTAATTCAATCAGGGTTAACCAACCCCTTTAGCTTAATTAGGAAAAGTGTTTCCTTATTATTTCATTATCCAAACATTGAGTTTCATGCTTAAAAGCATAACCCAGAATTAGGGTTTACTGTTCACATCATCACATTACTCTAGATTAGGGTTTACTATTCACATTTCATCACATTAAGATCATACCATTATCATGTATGAGGTTTACTTCCATTAATGCCCTCAATTAGGGTTATGATTCATTAGCTGTCATAACTAGGGTTTCATGATCTCACTATCATGGATCATACCCTAATTAGGTATCCATCCATATTGGGAATTCATTACTTGATTAATCATTCATATAAGAAGTCTTCTCTCTCCTCTTTCTATAAGTTGATGTTTGCATCACCCCTGATTAGGCTAAGTCAATTCATCATTGACACCATGGGTCATGTCATTACTATTGTAATCATTAAGGCTTACTCATTCAAAGAGTACTAACCACTCTATCCCATCAAGGGTATCTTTATTATAATCAACATTGATCACATCATGTCTCAATCAACTAATTATTTGGTCCTTTAACCACTTTAAGTATCTATGAGGTTTAGGTGAGGTAGATACCATGCTTAAGGGCTACATGCTTTTTGCTTTTTTGATCTATACAAACATCTTACTTTTCAACTTGTTAGAGAGTCCGTTTATCTATTTTGTTAAGTGTTTTGTATTATGGGCCCAAGTACGTCTTGGCCCATTAGGGTTGTCTTATGTCCTGTACGCTTCCCTATTCTCCTATTTATAGGAGCAGGGTTTCTCTTATCTAATACAACGATTAGCTGTCTTTTCTTATTTGACATGGTATCAGAGCAGTGATCCAAAACCTAGTCCTAGAGGAGACCAAAAGAAATCGTTACGCCTGCGGGCGGCCGCCGCCTTCTTGGCCTGGCTTGGCTGCCCGCCGCCTTCTTGGCCTGGCTTGGCTGCCCGCCGGCTACTTGGTCGGTGATCATCTTGTTCCCTTTTGCACAAACCTCATGCCGCATGCCTTTCTCCCAACAGGTTGTCGACAACTTCCGCCTTGCCGCCCCTACCTGCTACTGCCCGACGTTACCTCCCGCTAGCCCCGACTCCCCCTCGGTATCAAAGTCATAGGAGAAACCCGAGGAGAGCCATCAATCCCTCCAAGGAAGTTTTCTTGAGGTCTACAATCATGTGGAACAACAACAACTTGGAGTTTATCATTCGCCGCTACAATGTCGTACTGTAGCACGACGGCCATTGTAGTGGCTGCTGCTCCCACACCGGTTTATATTAGGTCATGCCCTTTCCCTTGGTTGTAGTTGCCATATGGTGCTTGCGATTAGCTGTTATGTCCCTCTTTCTTCTTCAAATCAGCAAGAGTATGGGCTGCTGTCAACAACCTCTTATTGCAGCAGATTACAACTTCAACAAACAAGGTGCAGAGGACTGTTTCCCCTCTTAAATCTGATCAAAAGGGGGCGCCCCGGACCCTGCTACGTTGCCCAAGAAGGTCAAGGGCAAAGGTACTCCAAAGAGGGAGCATTGGTAATTCTCCCCAGCCGTTGTCACCGGCGGAGTACTGTAGCACGACCCTTTTCTGGTCTACAGTTGCTGTCCAAAGGCAATGTATTTGTCCGGGTCATTTTCTACCTTGATTTATGTTATCGGTTGCCGCCTCCACCTATTTGCCTATAGAAATTTTGCCTCTACCATTGTTTTTTACTGTCCACGCCAACCACTCCTTTACTCTTTCCGTGCTTGGCGTGAGGGGGAGAATAGAGGAGAAAGAGTAGAGGGAAAAGATGAGATGGAGGAGAGTTGAAGAAAAAAAATAGAAGAATTATGTTATGCTGCTTCATGCCACATTTACTGCTGATATATGGATTCTTTTGCTTCTATTTAGTGCTTTCTGCTGCTATTATTGTTTATTCATCATCTACCTCGACTGCTGTTGTGAAGTTGCATACTTGGACGTCATCTTTGCTACTTGTGCTATGATTAGTACACTTTACCTGCTGCTTTGTGCTTTTGCACTTTCTGCTGTCCGTGCTTTATTTGCACGTTGACTTTCTACTCTGTGGACCAGCACTCTCTGGATTTATGACGTCTGCTACTGTTATGGATGCTTTATGAAGAGGGAAGATGATGAAGACATTTTTTGCTGACTTTACATGGAGCTTCGTCTACTGGAGTTATGTATTTGCTTGCTACTTTGCGATACTGGCCTTCTATCTGCGTACGTCGTCGATTCTCTACTGCTGTGCGCCAGCATTCTCTGGCATGTCCGTGCCTTGTTTGCATGTCGACTTTCTACTACTGTGTACCACACTATCTGGCTCGCCCGTGCTTTATTTCGCACGTTGACCCGTCCGTACTTTATTTGTACGTTGACCTCTGCTGCCTGTGATCCAGCACTCTCTGGACTTTGCTGCCTGTGACCCAGCACTCTCTGGCTACTACGAAGACGACGTTGATGAAGACCTTGGTGCCTATCAACTATTATATCTTTTGCTCCAGATGATTGTGTTGCTGCTTATTTCTGCTCCAGATGATCGAGAAGCTTCTGTGACCTGCTTGTCTGCTTGCTTGGAGTATCTACTTGAGGGGGAGTGTATGAGTATTTGTGTGCTTTATTGTAATATTGAGGGGGAGCAATTTCTTGTATGGGCTTGGTTTATCTTTTTTGTTTTGTTTTGTTTCTGTGTTTGACTCTTTATTTGCAAGCTGATTTGGGATTCTCCCAACTTCAACTTGAGGGGGAGTGTTAGCGAGTCCGTTTATCTATGTTGTTAAGTGTTTTGTATTATGGGCCCAAGTACGTCTTGGCCCATTAGGGTTGTCTTATGTCCTGTACACTTCCCTATTCTCCTATTTATAGGATCATGGTTTCTCTTATCTAATACAACGATTAGCCGTCTTTTCTTATTTGACACAACTTCTTTGTAGGGCTAGGAAACAAAGTTACTTTGCCGAAGTTCCCGTGTCTGTTTGATACATATTGGATGCCTGATAGTTCTAAGACATCTGTAGTTCTGTCCTGTTTGTGAATATGCTAGTCTTTGTTGTAAATTCTGACTGTTCTTTCCTCTTGATAACTTAGTGTGAAAAATTGTAATACAGCAGTTTTGCCTGTTTGACTCCAAAGCTAGAATAATTGAACTTTGGGCATTGGAATCAAATGAATTTAAGATTTGTAGTAAGCAAAACTGAGCATATACATTGCAATTTCAGCCAGTCTAGAATTGTAGATAGCGGGGCTAAGTTGAATGGAGAGGATGTACCAAAATGTGAGTAGTTTCTTTACTTGAGTTCTATCATTCAAGTGGATGGTGATGTCCAAGATGGTGTTTGTTACTGATCACAACAAGATGCCTGAAATTGAGGAGTACAATTGGAATAATATGTGATCAGAAGATCCTCTCAGATTAAAAAGTAAATTTTATAGAACAACTATACGGCCAACAATGCTATATGGGAGTGAATGAAATAAGCCTCAACAAAATGAATGTGGCTAAATGCGTATGCCGAGATGAATGTGTGTGAAGACAAGGAAAGATCGCTTGAGAAATGTGACTATATAGGAACAAAGTGAGGGTGGCGAGTATTGAGGACAAGCTGCGTTAGGGCCGTTTAAAATGGTATGGACATGCACAACGCAGACCGACTAACACACCTATTGTCGAGCGCAATTAAAAGAAGAGGAGGCAAGCCTAAAATAACTTGGGAAGAGCGTATAAAGAGAGATTTTGAATGTTCACATCTTGATCAGAATATGACCCAAACAGAGCTGATTGGAAAAAAAAAGGATCCATGTAGCCAACCCCACATGGTTGTGATTGAGGCTTAGATGATGACAATGATGATGAAGATGATGACATAGTCACAACAAAAATCACCATGTTATTTTATTATTTTTTGAACAGTCCATAACTTGTAAGCCATTGTTGTTCCTCAGGTTTCGAAAGATTATAGTAAATGCTGGATAATAGCTAGAAAGCTTGACAAAATAACACGGTTATGGAGTTAAACTTTAAGAATGATCTGCCATTTCTGTAATTTTATTTAAATATAATTATGAAGATATATGTGTACTAAATATCTATCTATAATTTCTTAAGACGCATGTACATCATTTTATCCTGCCGCCGTGTTCATATCCTATATTCGTTTTGTTATTGCAATCCTTTGGTTCTGCATCTGTGTCTGTGTCTAGAACTGTGTCCATGATTCCTAGCTGTTGGGTTTTATTTGGAATATATGATAACTACATAACTCTACAACTGAGTGTTTTTGAATGTACGAACCGGGAAGGCGGCGGGACGATCTCGTAGCTGCTTTAGTGCCGGGTGAGCGCTTAAGCATGCGCTTTTTTTAAAAGCGAATAACTAGTTATACATATATATATATATATATATATATATATATATATAATATTAACATATTTTTGAGCTATCATACATACGTAGTCCCACATTATAATATAAAAGAGAGCCTGCACATCAATATAGACAATAACCATATAATAGTATTTTCGTATTGCATTGTATTATAGTGTGGTACCACGGGCACTGGTTATCTTTTTATACATAAGAACATAGTTATATACTATATTTGTAATTTAGTGTACAAATATTATGTCACATTCATATTTATATTTAGTAGTATAACATTACTACATAGTCGATATTGTGCAGTAATTTAGTATTGATCAGCATTTTATAATACCATTAATATATAAGTACATTGTTTTAAAATATAGTGTCATGCCAATTACTTAGTATTCTGTGTAAGTATAATATTACAAAGTATTACATTGTAACAGTAGTACACTACTGGACAACAATCATACAATATATAAGTGGTATCTAATGCAGTACTGATATACATATGTACAATACAAAATTGTTATACAGATGCATAGATCCACATCTAAACGGACTTGTATAATATATAAGTACACACATTTAGCTATACAGCATAACAGTATACTTATAAAAATCACAACTAGGGCTGAAACAGGGCGTACTCCATGCTATTCACAAAAAGTGGGCTGGATGGGCACCCAAATTAAAGAGGAAGGTGGGTGCTTCAGTGCTCTAGACAAGCCTCAATTGGGTGCTTTTGGTTGATCTACTTAGGTTGGCGCCTAAGGGCTATATAGGTGGTCAGAGGGCTGGAGCGCTTAAGCGGCTGCTTAGACCATTTTTTGAAATACTGATGCTTCTAAATGGAATGCAAAGCAGATACAAAAAAAGAACCCTCAAATATACCAATAAGGCCCAGGATTGGGTTTCCTTCTAAATATGAGTCTTAGTTTAGGATCATCAAGTCTCATTGTTTAGAAGGGTTTTTTATACCATTTGATTTCATGGATGTATTGATGAAACTTGTAAGTTTTGTTGACCAGGATAACTACAATTTATATTGATCTTCAAGTGGCTTATTGTAGGGCAAAATTAATACTTGTTGCCTCTCCTTCAGAATGGTTATATGGTGCATCTTGTGGCAATTTCTTCTTACTGCTAGCTGTAAGCAAATTGACACCACGATCACAATATAAATCTGGGATTTGCTCTGTCGAGCTGAAGAACCTAACCTTGAGATTTATGTAAAAAGTACGCAATATGTCACGGAAATACTTCTAACCATACAGGAAAATTCAGAATACTAGCACAGTTCGTTTGAGCATATATGTACACAATATCTGCATGTGTCTTTGTGTGTATTTATTTGTAAGTTTCGTTTTTTCAACCAGCAAATACAGTAATAAATAAAATGATACTCAAGTTGGACACACAAACCTCTTTTTATGAAGCAGACATTTCTAATTAATGCATAGTTATATTAAAGCAGAAAAATAAATCTTACCAGCCAACAATCTGCTGAATTTTAGCTGCTCATAGATGTACACGAAACAAGAAAATCTTCTACTTAGATGATAACAAGACCAATGTTTTAGGAAGCGGGTGGCAGGCGGACATGACCTTGTGGCGTTTAAGTGGGCACTTCTTGGAAAAAGTGGATGCTTAGTCTCCTATATTATTCTATACAAAAGTACACTCATTTGCATATAAAAATCATTTTTTAGAAGCTTGTATACATAACTAAACCCATGCAACAGTGTATAATTCACCCTACACAACAATCTATTAGTACATACGTATTGCATACAGTAGTATCCTACTATCATGTATAGTCGTACATATTACACACAGATACAGTAGTATACTAGTATCATACTAACATATAACATACTTAGCAAGTACTATTATATAGTAGTGCAATACTACTTCACAGTATTGGACATTGTTATATTATATTACTTATACAAACTTACTTTTAATTATTAACTTAATGTCTAATACTTAGTAATTTGTACTATACATCAGTACATTATTACTGATTTATGACATAGTTGTATAGTATTAGATTACATATACTTTGTATTGTTTAGTATGGTAGACTTTATGGTACATAGTAGCCTGTATTGTATAGTAGCAGCAACATTAGTGTAGTATTGCACACTTATTTAGTGTACTAGATACATACGTAGTCGTTTAATATGATAGTATTATATTAATATGTTAAATAATTTAATACAATACTAATAGTCTAATTTTACATACTAAGTATCACATTATACATCCATTGTGGGCCTTGGAAGTGGGCTCAGCTCCTGCACTTCACTTGAGTGGCCTTAGGCGGGTGCCTAGAAGCGGTGCTGAGTCGCTTAAGCGGCCCGGAAGTGAGCTCTTAATTCAGACCCTAATAATTTCCGCATCAAGGCCCAACAGAGCTTAGAAGTGTTGGCTGCTTAAGCCGCCACAAAGGATGCTGTTTAAAACACTGAGCAAGACTCAAAACTCAGTAACCTTATGCACTGCAGATGAGATCATTCAAGTCCCAGGGCTGAGAGATATCAGATAATCGTAGATGTAAGGAGATTGCAGAGTAAATATGCAGTAACCAAAATAATTTTGGAGAAAAAGATGGTTAAAATGTTAATTTGAGATTGATGCAAGAAAAATTCAATGATTATTCATGTAATACCAGAATTATGGGTTACTGGAATGTAATGGGAAAATTCACATTTGACATGCAATTTTTGTCTTCCAATGGTCGCTAAAGATTGTGACTAAATATTACACTCTGCAACTTTATAGGTGTTTTAAGAATGTTGATTGATTCAACTTTATTTAATAATATTTTTGTGTACATTCTTTCCTCGACAATTACTAATGAGGGCAATGCAGACGGATGGTTCTTTTCATTCACCAGAGTGGCATGCTGCTCGTTTAGCCAGCTTAAACACATCACATACAGTTACATGGGAAGAATTCAAAAGAAAACAAAAGGTAGAATAATTTGAATTTATATATTACTGATCAGACCTTTTACCTGTCTTTTTCCTGTTGAATGTTTATTGTATACATTATTTTATTTACTTCCCTGAAACTGTTATAGTTAGTTGACTTTTACAGAATCTGATCAGTCAATACTGCTACTCCTGTAATTTTTTGGGAATTGTGTCATTTAGGGACTGGTGTATAGGGCTGGCAAAACTCGACCCGACCCGACCCGACTAAAGCGGGTTTGGGTCTTCATTTTTTCGACCCGACCCGAAATGACCCGAACCCGAAAAACCCAAAATTATTTACGGGTCCGGTCCGGGTTTGCAATTGTCGACCCGCAAAACCCGATCGACCCGAAATTATGTCTTCATATATGTATATATATTTTTCATAATTTAGCCATATAAAAGTTAAAACACATTCAAACATAAAAATATGATATTTATACAAGTCTTTTCTTGTAAAACACTAATTAACCAACAAATTCTGTAACAATTTCGGGTCTAATGGGTTTTATTTTTGGGTTTTTCGGGTTTGCATTTTTGGGTTTTCCGGATTTGTATTTTCGGGTTTGCATATAACATGATATTTTCGGGTCCACCGGGTCCATCTGGTCAGACCCGCAAATAGTAATTTCGGGTTCGGGTCAAGTGTATTTGATCTGACCCGAATATTCCCGAAATAGGACCCGCTCAACCTGGACCCGATTGCCACTCCATCCACTCTAATTCTTCAAAATAAGGTCTATAGTCCTAATAGTCTCACCATTTTTTTTGATTCAATGCAGCTATGAAAAGACCCCTTTCTTACAGCCTTGTAGGTCTAGATCTTCACAAAACCTTGTTGGTATTTCTACTATTGAGGAATAGAAACAGGTGTATAGTTGTTTATGCGGGATTGACTTTTACATATTTTGATAATGTTTTTATGAGATTTATCACTGGGGCTAAGTTTTTCGTCCTCTATTCATTTTTTGCATGGTGCATGCAATTTGTAGGATTGTCACCTGGTTTCTTTTTGTTTTCATACGAGAGCATAAACTTTTTAAACTGCGACTCTGGAGTGATTTTGCTGGCAAGGTCCTTAATGTCCTTTATTTTAGGAAGAGGCAGCAAAAAAGGGAGAGTTGGAGGCAGACAAAGATAGGATGATGAGAGAATACAGAGCTCAATTGGATGCTGAAAGGGCTGCCAAGCTTGCCAAAGGAAGAAACCATTCAAGGGAAAGGTCTCATCATAAGAAAGGTATACCGGGGGACCCATAATTCTTGGTCAAATTGAAACTATGTGTGAACTTTTCGTAATATTTACTTAATTTGTATATGATATTTAGGGGCTTATAATATATGTTTTCAAAATGTTTCTAAACATGTAATTGTTAATTGTGCCTGCAGAGAAAAAAGACAAGGATCGTAAGAAAAGGGAAAAGGACTATAAGAAAATTAGTGGCAAAAAGAGAAAGGTGTGTATCATGTCTTCTGCAGATTACATACTTGTATTGGTTTTCTTCTGCTTATCAAAGGTTGGCTCACCACTCAGACTCCAGTTCAACAATATTATAGACTTGTAGTAGCTGGCGAGTTGATTATCAAGCATCTAGAGCATTCTTGCCTCCTAATTTGTTATAATTATAGTTGCCATAGAAGGAGTTGTGTTGAATGTGTATATATTAAAAAGTTCAAGAAACGTGCCTCTAAATATTAATGGCACGTTGATGGAACTGAGTGAATAGCTATTAAGCACAAGCATTAATCAGACTCAAAACATTGGACATAGACACACCTTGAACAGTCTCAGAAGTTATAACCTGATTTACACTTTGTAGTCACTTCAATCTTCGGTTTATTTATATTTTGGATGTTGTTTTCGCATTGGGCAATCTTCTCCGGTCATATCCTAATCATTCCTTATTTGTCGTGGGAGGTCATGAAATCTGTGTATACTGGATTGTATTTTTGGTCATGCGTAGCAAAAACCAAAACTGAGATCTCGCAAGTATATATGCAGCAGGCTTTATAATCCTGGAAACAGAGAACATCCAAACCAGTATTGTTGTTGGTGGGTTACAAAATTCGTAGCACAAAATATTGTCTTTCCAGGCGGCAAGACACACCCCTGACTAGCCGAGGCGCCCCCTTCTCTTTCAGCATACGAAAACACAACTCATTGTTTATATTTCATGTATATAAAATGTATCTCGTGTATTTAATGCTCTACATCCTATATTATCAAGTAAGAATGAAGAAACCCAAGAATGAATGTAGAGCCTTAGCCCTTTAGATACGTCAAATGTGAGAGCAAAATGGTAACATAGAAAAATATTTTTTTCAGTAAAAAAGCCCGTCACGGCACCCTGTTTAGGCAGTCTAAGACGCCTAACCCCCCTCCCAGTGCAATATTTTTTCAAAAACAAAGGCATAGGTTCCCTCTGGCATGCCTAATGGCGTCTGCCCAACCAACAATGCAGTGATGCACCATTCAAAATGTATTCTGTTGATGGTAATTGTCATCGCCACTCTGATGTTTGCCATTATATATATGATAGTCGATGCAGATTTGATTTTCACTGGCCTTCTAATATTTGTGGACAACTTGAAAAAAGTGATTTCCTTCTTGCTACTTCTTTTAAAGAAATATACCTTACAATTTTGTCTTAAAAAATGACTCTGTGCCAGTGTCCAAAAAATGCATACTGCTCCGTAAAAGTGTGTGTGCTGAAGACATGTTGACAATCTTGGTGGAAATACATCACATGTAGACCTTTTTAGTTACTTGTAATGCTCCAGCTTAAATGAATTTTGTAATACCTAGTCGTAGTTGTCTAGGCTTTCATGTGGTGGCATCTAGGATTGGGACCTAGGTGCTCCATTTGTATTTTAATTTGTAACTAATTCCATGTATAAGCTAGTTGACAAAGTTATTATATAACTTCTACCAAGTTTATATATGTCAGTCTAAACTTTTTTAGATGTAAATTCACGTTATTCATGCCTGATATAACCCAAAGTAGAATGAAGTTGCCCATATTAGACCTCATTTGGCCAAATCAGATAGATTTATCCTAACCAAACTTAATTTGACCCAAATTGGATCTAAGCCAACCTAATTCAGCCCTAAGGATCTGGGTGCCCAGGAAAGGGTCGTGGCTCCAGAGCTCCTCCTCCATAACTATGATTTGATCCATGCTTTCTTTCTATTAATTTTAGCACAGGCTTACATTACGGTTTCTGATATCAAGTACTTGTATGCATGATTAACCAGTGATTCTAAATTGCAATAATATGAGGTAGAGTCGTGGGCACATACAAGCCATAAACATAGCCTTATAAAACTTGATTTAAAATTGGTGGCAGTTTTTTTTTTGTACACAAATAAGAACTGCCACTTGCTTTAAAATATGATGAGAATATAAACACTTTAAACTTCCCTATGAATAAATATTAATCCATAAAACATCATCAATACCTGAAAATTTCCGATGAATGCTTTTGAAGGCACCTCTAGCTTAGTTATATAGTCATTATTGGTACTGGTTTGGATTTAGGGTTGGATGACCTTCTTTACGATGGTGAACTATGTTTTTGTATAATAGGGCAAGGTGGGACACTGCATTCTGTTAATAGTGCAGGGAGAGGGCCTGAGCCCATGCCAGTGAACTTGGCTATTCTTATTGTTTGAGAAACTCTTTGCCTTGACAAAGCAGGATCACCTTGACAAATCTAATGATTTTCATGAAAATTTTCTAGATTTCCCTGACTTTTCTGAACTATGTCGGCTTCTTAAATGTCTCCCTACTTGCCGACACAGAAGCCGATTAGGCATCAGCAAGGGATTTCTGATCTCAATGTAGATATTTTGATAATGCAAGCGTTGATCCAGTGGAAAATATTGGTTCCATGAGTGGGGTTGAGGCCGTGCCGTCATCAACCCTCCCTCAATCCCAAAATATATTATGACTGCCCAGGGTAAATTTGTGTTGTAAAAGGAATGAGAAAGTAATATAAAAAAATGTGTTCTTTTAACCTATATTAAGATTGTGGGTGGGCATGGTCTAGTTCTTTTTGTACACAGTCTAAATATAATTTTTTTCCTAGTGGGTTGTAAAATTTTCCCACCAATGCAGCTTGTTAGTAGGTGACTAGGTTCTATACCGAACAGGGCCACAACTTCTAAAGTTGGTGTGGTTCAGTTCGATGCTAATACTATTTGAGCAAGAGCTTAAAACATATTTGAGATCTTGAAAAGCTCACTCCTTTCCCTGTTCTGACATCATCAGTAATTGGATTTTTTGTGAGAAAAAAATAGGTTCTATACCAAAAATGCCCACTGAACTATTTGAGTTAGAGCTTGAAACATGTTCAAGATCTTGAAAAGCTCACTCCTGTTCCTACATCAGTATTTGGAATTTTTGTGAGAAACAAAAAAAATCCTTTACTTACATGGTTCAACTTAACTCCCAATTTTAATTAACCGTATTATAAAGTTAGGTCACTGACTCAAAATGGTTGTTTCCATGGTGCGTGAAGTTGTATGATATAGCTACTTTAAAGTAGAGAAGGATGGCGAAGGAGAATGGTGATGAAAGTGAGTAGAAATTCAGAACAAGAGAGAAGCTCTTTAAGGACCGCTAGGGACCTTGATTGAGGTCGTGACCTTACATCATTATCTTTAAGGACCGCTAGGGAAGCTCGATGTCCCTATTGGCATGGATTAGAAGCTCCTATTTGTTATGTCTACCATGTTTCTGAAGTTTCTTCCTACCCAACGGCCGCTTCCGAAATGATACCCGTTGTGCAGGCCGCCAACTGTGCGCTTTAATCGGTTCCCGGGTGTGCGGGGCGCTCGGGGTCCGAGAGTTTTACGCTGTCTGGGGGGGGGGGTCACAAAAGTGGCGCTTCTACGGGGGTGATTCTCTCGATAATAAAAAAAAAGAAGTTTCTTCCTACCATCGTTGTACAGTGAGGGAACAACATATGACGGGTTTCTGTTTCAGCAAACAGTGTTCTTCAATAAATTGATTCCATGAGCCCTAGGGAGTAGACAATGTTCTTCAATAAATTCATTAGATGGGTTTCTCTTTCAGCAGCTGACACACAAGCGCGCGCGCACACACACACACTCACACTCACACTCACACTCACACTCACACTCACACTTGTACACGCACATGCACACCCACACACACACACGACACACACACATGCGCGCACGTACAGAATGGAAGATGGAATTGTGAATGATGGGTGGGACTGTGGGAAGGAGAGGGGGGAGGGGAGGAGAGACTGCCTTATTGATTGTGTTTGGTTAGTGTGGGAAGAGAAAAGGGAACCCTGTTGTTATATAGCAATTTAGGCTCTGGTTTTCTTAAAAACAAAGATTAAAGTTCACATCTGAGTATCAATCTCGAAAGAATTTTTTTTCTACGTGTGTATATATCAGCGTCCGGATAGCATATGCTCTCACCATTAACTGTTTAGAGTCTCCCCCTTAATTAAATAACGGCGTTTATTGGTTGTTATTGAGCTTCAAATGAGTTAGTAATATAGTAAGTAATTAGGTATTAAAATGATGAATAATTTCTGAATCCTGATTATAGAAGAGCATGGTAACTGTTATTATCATTACGTCGTTGTACCTTGCAGTCTATGATGCATGTATTTAGTTGCAGTTGGTAAGCAAATCACCTTTTTTTACCAATGGCTCGAATCATTGGTTACCGACATCCCTCGTGTTCTTGCAGCACTCAAGAAGGCATTCTGATTCAAGCTCCTCTGATACATCCTCGGAGTCTTCAAGCAGTGATGATGAAGAGAGGGGGTCAAAACGGTCAAAAGCACGGTCTAAACGAAGAAAGGAAAGAAAGCACAAATCAAAATCCAGGTCCAGGCATTCGGACAGTGATAGTGAAGATAGTAACGGTCCTGTTCCACTTTCCAGATTCTTCGGCACTGTAAAGAGCTAATGTATCATTTCCTGGGGGATGATTATCTTTGAGTAGGGATGACCACCGGGCACTTCCTGGTATATTTGGCAGAATATAGTTGGGTGGGCTTTGAAGTTGGTGGTTAACCTATGTTTCTTATACGCGATTGATACTTATGTACAATATTGGATTTGTGATGTACAATTAGCGGTGTTCGACCAATACCAAGGCGTTGAACCCAGTAGGCAGGGGTAATTGTGATCATTTTCAAGATTGTGATTTCTTTGACTGTATGGTCGACAAAGGCCAAGGCCAATACATTGATCGTTTCAACATTCATTTCAATACTGTTTAACCATTTCTTATTTCGAATATCATCCATGGTGGCCAATTTAGCTTTTAAAACAAAATGATCCTCGCTGTCAGTTTAATATAGCCCAAGGCTTCAGGGTTGATGTTTCGACACACGAGTATTACTCCTAATACTTAATCATTGCTGTGGGAACTTGTTTCACACGTTTTTTTTTCTTTTGGTTTTAGTCAAAATAAATTGCAAATATTAAGAGTGGAGACAGTGAAGTTGTTTATTGATGGTTAAACGTTGTACTGAACAAAGGTAGTCGTTTGTGTTATTAGCGTTTCCCTCGTACCTCAGTATAGCCGAATCGGAAGAACTACACAACTGCCGCACGCAATGCACTGGGTCATTATGATTCTTTTATTAATAATAGAATGTCGGCCTGTGCATTTTAGACTCTGCGCTGAAACCTACCTTTCTGATTTCTGCACTTGGGGCTAATTTGGTTGGATGTAGTAGGGTGCAATTGTGTGAGTTGACAATATAAAAATGTACATCAAATACGTACTTTGTCGTCGGGCTACATCCTACTAAACAAGCCCTTGGTAATTTCGGTTGCATTTGTTCATCGTGCTTTAATTTTGTCACCTGCAGCCATTTCCTTCAGTTGTTAGTGGCATTACCATCGTAGTCTTTACTGCCACCTTTGTGGTGATCCCATCCATCAGGGTTACCCGCAAATCCGTACACTTTAAAACTCGTCACCAGTTAGACCTGAATCTAATTGGGTCCACTACTGAATGTGTTTGGACGCGACTCGTTAGACTCGAGTAAATAGCTATTTAGATAAAATTTTATTTATATCATATTTTGTTACTTTAATTAATACAATAGATGGTATTTATGTACTACTCTGAGTAATATAACAGTTTATTTTACATTATTTACTTAAGAACCGATGATTTTAGTTACAAATTTAATTAAATTCAAAACAGTAACATGGTGTTTGTATGTATAAACATTGTGGCATTGACTATATACGTGTACATACGAATTCGACTTGCTTTCAACGTATTGTGTATTGCATTATAAACTAGAATAGTGAAAAGTCAATTTCATATACATAACAATATCTTGTTGTATCAAAATAAATACTATATACATTTTATGCAGAACCGCTTATTCTTATGCTTGCACCGCGTATTCTGGACACATACGGTGTGCGTCTAATTTTTTTATCATATGGATCTAGACCCATACTTTATCTGGTAAATTAAATTATTAATTTATGACTAAAACCCCACGTACGTACCCGCATCTTTACACTCCTAGCTCCACAGTGGTGCAACATAATTTCCACATTGAACTTCATCACCGCTGCCATCTGCACCACCAGCATTACTGCGTCACCATGCTGCTCATCCACAACCATCATCTTGACTGCACTTTCTGTCATCTCACGTCACATGCGCCCTCTCAGATGACAGAATGGAGACAATAGTTATAACTAGGGTTGGCAAAATAAGACCTGACCGGAATCTAAAATTTTAAACGGGTTCAGAGTCTAAGATTTTTTGGCCCAATTTGAAATTGGCCCGTACCTGAAGAATTCAAAATTAATTTAGAGTTGGATCTGAGTTTGAACTTTAGACCTGAATTAACTCCATTGAGCCAAAATTTAGAATTATATTTTCAAATATATTAAAAGACACCCAATGGCCCATTAAATTACTAGTTCATCAATCATGAAGTTTGTTTTGGCAATTCTACATGATTTTGTATCGATTTGTATGATTTATTATGCTAATTATATTATGAATTTGTGTTTAAATATCTTGAACTTGCTTTATATGTATTTCTCAATCACACTGTAAGTTTATCACTATGAAATTTGTTAATTACATTTAAAAATTATCAAAGACTAGACAAATCGTAATATTTTTTTTTAAACTATTGTCTTGGTATTGGATTTACAGGTCAGACTTGATCGACTTGAAATTATTTGTAGATCGGGTTAGGATCAAGGGTTTCAACCTCAAAATTCATATTTTGCAAGTTTAGGATTTAGTCAAAAAGTGTTGATCCGAAATGACCCAAAATAAAACCCGCTCAACCCGAACTCGGTTGCCACCCCTAGTTATAACAATGATTTGCTATAAGGACTCATTTTAGGACTTTAATTGGGACACAATCTGTCCTTTTCCCAATCCGTCCTTTTCACGATAAGGGAAAAAATATATTTTATTTATTTCTCATGTTTTACGTGAATGTCTCATTTGAGTGAGTCGATTGACACCAGTTTTGTGGTGATGGTAGTAGGGGTCGTAGACTGAAATTTATCATATATGTGGAGTTTTAAAGAAATTGTACTTTGTTTGGATCGTAAATGTATCTTGATGTGTCTGAGATTTCATGGAAATTTGATCGCTAAGTCAAGCGGGTTTGTAATGCAACAGTGGCGCAAATTAAAATGCTAATCTGAATCCTACGATAAATCACCCCAAGTAGGAAATTACATAGTTCAATCACTACTTCTCCACACCTCGCAGGTCCTACAATACTCTTATTTCGTTCAATTGGCGGAAGGTCGCACTAAAACTAACATTGTGTATGCTAATATATTGAGTGATACTTCTTGAGTTGTTGGGGACTTTTTACATCGTGGGATGTTTCACAACTTGGATGTACAATTTGTTGCCTCGAATTCAACAATGCTTTCACCTTAGTTTTAACAGCAAAAAAGATATTAAGGGCTGAGGAACAATCCAGTTTACGGGACATTCAATTTAAATCTTTAGGCGTACTTACTAAAGGCATTGAAACAAAAAATGTACATTTAAGGCCAAATTTGTCTTCATAATCTTGAAGTTGATATCACTTTGAAATTTTTATGTTGGCATCCAACCTTATAGGTATAATCATAGAGTCTTGTATCTTCACAGATTGGTTACCTATCACTACATGAATCATTCCCTTATATTCAATAAAAAAAATCACTTGTTTGAATAGATGTATCTATGTTTGTAAATTGCATATGCTTGATTTCACAAAAAAATTCATTCTCTGACCTAAAATTGATTTCTCAATATTTCCATTATTTCTATAAGCTGTCATTTGTCAAGCAACCAATTCAGTCATTTTATCTTATACTGAGGAGATTGTGATGGGAATTCTTGTGTATTTAGGATACAATATAATATGAGAAAATAAGTACACATTATTAACCCAAAATATTATATATTGCTATAAAAATCATGCAAGACTTGACATAAACTCATTCACATATAGGATCCATAAGCAAGCCAATTTTTTGTTCTACATAATGACATACACTTTTTGACATTGTTTCACCTTATACCTTTTGATGTCATGCATGATATGTCCTTCGTCAAAGGTAACTACACCCTAAAGTTTCAACAAACGGTGGGTTTCTATATCATCACGAATAAATACTAGTTTGCCATTTAGGTATGGTATAAAGGACAAATAAGCAGAAGAGAATAACAACCCAAAGAAGCATATTCATGCAATATAGCCCAAGGAAATTATGACCTTGAATCTTTAAGTCTAACTCTAATTGCCTTAGTATTATGAATCCATTTAGTAATCTATTTTCATTGTGAAGTCTTCTATTCCGATTTGGACAATATGTGTTTATCAATCCTTGATTAAGTCTATTTCCCTTCAAGATACTCCAATATACAAAGAAACTATATGTGATAGTGCCCTTGTTGCTTTTCCAAGTTTGACATGTTGGCCCACAATCGATCTACTTCCTTCATGTGGGCTAACTATAAGTTGGCTTCCCATGGTGATGTGGTATTAAGAATGCTATTTACCAAAGTGAGCTTAACATATCCCTATTTTTCTATTTTAATTAAAGGATCTCTACATGAGCGTCCTTGACCGTTGTAGGTAGTTGTTTGCACTTAGGTGGATTAAATTATAATATATAATTATATAGGTTAATTGGTTGATATTTTCTTATATTAACCTTGTTCATCAATCTTACGGTTGAGGATGGCCAAATGTTAGGCGTAGGCGAAACTCAACTCTAAGCTTCAACAAAAGGAAGAAAAAATGCATTGTCACTTGCAGATGATGCACCAAATGACATTCTCAAAAGCTTGGAAAGAAATAAATCTCCTACCATCGATCATACATGAATAAATTAACACACTGCACCATACCAATGTCAAATTAGTAGTTGATTCTATCATGGATTTCATGCCAAAGTATACTATGATGGGTACTTTAATAAGTAAAAAAAGAATGAATATGTCTGGTATTTAAAGTGATATGTAATAGATATACAAAGATATATATGCAAACAATGAATATTCTATCCAACTTATCTTACCTCCCAATAATGTCAACAAAAATCAAATGTAATAGAATTTTGGCCCAATGCTAGTGAATTTTCTAGAATAAAAGTCATTTCATCTCTCCCTCATATTATTCTCCCTATGCTCCAACACCTTGGACTACATTCCCTCTACTATCCTTTTATTTATTTATCTTCATCTTATCATATATTTCTCTTCACATCCCTCTATCACATTTCACCTCAAAAACACATGGTTTACTAATATCACTTTCTCTTATTATCACCTCATCATCAAATTCCTATCACTTACTCTCTATTACCATCACCATATTTTATGACGACATATTTTATATTTATATGAAAATCTAACTGCATGCCATTTTTTTTACAATATTTACTCACCTCTCATTTCTCATAAGCACTCACATACCTCTCATCCACTCACAACATATCTTCCTCATGCCATCGTCTATCTCTTTACCATATCATTCTCCCCTTGTACTTACTCTCCATTAGTTAATTTATCACGTTCCTCATAGATAAACAATACCCTATTCTTCTCCCCTGCATCCTTAACCCTTCCTTCTAAACTTTCTAATCCTCCACTTAATATGTTGTAAAAGTATCTTTAAACCTCACTTTATAAAAAAGACTATCTCATATCGCTTTCCTCCTTCAAAATTGTCATTTTTAATCTATGCCTATGCTTCTTCTTCTTCTTCTTCTTCTTCTTCTTCTTCTTCTTCTTCTTCTTATTCTTGTTGTTCTTCTTCTTCATATATACTTCTTCCTCCTCTAATTAATAAGTTGTAAAAGTGTCTTTAGATCTCCCTCACTTTATATGCTCTATTTTCTCACCTCTCATCTTTAAACTTATCCACCTGTGCTTCTTCTTTAAATTCTTGTTCTTATTCTCCTTCTCCTCCTCCTCCTCCTCCTCCTCCTCCTCCTTGTACAAATCCTTCTCATTCTCCCCCTCCTCCTCCTTGTCCTCCTACTCATCCTTCCCCTCCTCCTCCTCCTCCTCCTCCTCCTCCTTGTCCTCCTTCTACTCATCCTCCTCCTCCTCCTCCTTATTATCATTCTCTCCTCGTCATTCTTACTCTACTTGTCTTTCTTCTCCTTATCCTCCTTCCTCTCTCCTTCTCCTTCTTCTTATCCTTCTATTATTTTCTTATACTGCTTCTCCTCCTCCCCCTCCTCGCCCCTCCCCCCCCTCTCCTCCTCCTATGTATTGCCCTCTTCTCCAATACTGCCTAAAATCACACCTCCATTATCTGAGTATGCATGTCTTCCTCTCTACACTACTTGCCAAGATAGTTTTTATGTAACTTCCTTTCATGAAAATTTGGAATTGAGGAGCACATTTATAAGTGTAAGTGTATCTCACTCTCAAAATATCTGGTATTTTAGACTCAAGTTTAGGGCCTTATGAGGTGATAAAAACCTAAAGAGAAGTAACCTTGGTCTATGTCAACACCTATTTCAATTAATTGCTAAAACCTATAGAAAACACACACATATTCCATTAAATCTATCAACTTATGATAGAAATCAAGATAACTTCATTTCTTGTACACTCATAAGCATACACTAAGTACTTGTTCATTAGAAAAGGACATATACATGTTCACATATCACATTACCACATTATATGTATGCTAAAACCTATGTATAAACCATTCAGAAAAAAAATCCATACTTCACAATCTATGAAAAATTGAAGTGCATGTAAGGAATATATCACTATTTACTTACTATTCTACAAAATACCACTTAAAGAAACTACACCAATTCACCCGCTCAACTCCTTAATCCTGCTCAAAAACATGCCCCAACTCCATGTCATGAGTCATTACCTTAAGTGTGAATGAGTTCATGGATTAGTGAATGGAATTTTTTCACCACCCATTTGATAGCCCACACACTAGAAACCACAATAACTAGAAAACACACATATCCATAAAAATAATGTTATTATGATATATTAGACTACTTAATACAAGTAGGAAGTTTAACATAAAAAATAACAACAACAATGACATAAACCATTCCACAACATTAGTGATGTGTGCCTCACCATTCTCAAGGGGTACTCCTAACCCTTCACAGAGACCCATGATGATCACCACAAGCTTCCAAGCCCAGGGATAGAGTAGAATGAAAAGGGATTCGATGGTGGATGAGTGATGTTTTGAAGATTGATGATGACCCATTAGGAACCAAGGGTGATGCTGAAGACACCATATATATAATCTATGAAAACTAAAATGAAATAGGGAGAACAAAGCGTAGGAAAACTTGATTAAGCTTGCAGACGAGGGGATTAATTGTTATAAAGATGATCATAGAAATTAGTCGATGAGAGAAAGTAGGGAGATCCCATATTCTGGAAACCAACCCAAAAAGGGAAACAGGGAGAAATTGCAGCAAAATAAAATGGGATAGCAAGAATTGATAGTTGTATTGAATCTTAGTTATATTCTCTTCCCTAAATAAAATTAGGATAGTTAGGATTGTTCAATCAATGTGAAAATTCACACATAGACTAATTTTGGTATATAAGATCCTAATTTTGGATTAGTTTTCATCTTTTAAGTCATCAACCATACTATTTAATATTTTATAAAAAAAATCATATTTTTCTTTCCTAAAAGAAATGAAGATAGTTATGTTTGGTCAAATAATGTGAAACTTGGCACCCAAGCTAAATTGGACTCAAGGATCACGATTTTCACATCAAATTTGGGATTTGAGTTTTATTTCAAGAATGTCTAATATGATCAGAGCTTTAGGCTCATCACCATTATATTTATTACAACATTACATCATTACCATCATTATTTATTATTTACAGTTTCATTATCTTTACATTGTTACGAAAAAGGCTTCCTTATATTATTATGCATGAATTCCCATATTTTTCTTATTTGTCATTTTAAGTCAATTACTTCAATATTTATTTAGATTATGGTACATTATTCATATTTAAGGAGATGGAAACACCATTTTTTAATTCTTATTTGTGTATTAAGCATATTATACTTCTTATTAAACATATTTTGGCTATTATGTGCTTACTAGTTAGAAAAGGAAACACATGTGACATATTTAATGAATTTACTTACATGTTAGCA
Organism: Alisma plantago-aquatica; assembly: GCA_963693085.1. Lineage (NCBI taxonomy): Eukaryota > Viridiplantae > Streptophyta > Magnoliopsida > Alismatales > Alismataceae > Alisma > Alisma plantago-aquatica. The sequence goes on from OY856409.1 coordinate 559,197,410, forward strand.
AATAATTAAGTTATTATGTTAATATGAGATGTTTATTATATAACCTTATGCCACTTAATATGTTATTGCATTAAAAAATTCATTTAGGTATAACTCTACTCTTATTTGGTCAAATCTAAGACCAAGTTTACTAACCTCCTAATCATGGAATACGGTAAGATGCTAGGTTTTGGTATGTGAAAAAACTCCACCCCTTAAAAGGATTTCATCCTCATAATATAATCATCCACATATTATCATCCAACTACTCTCTACTCCTTAAAAAGTTCAACATAAGAAGCCAAGATAAACAACATCAATGTATTACGATTACATATGCATCTTTTAATTGAGAGAAACTTTTATATCATTCTTGCATCCAACTAACATGTCATATCCACCTAATGTTGAATTTGTAGTTCCTTGCATTTCTTATCTAACAACCCTATAAGCACATAATAAATCATAAGGGGGTAGAACTTCACAACCTATTGGAGACTAATGGTTAGGTCCATTAAACCTTTAATACAAGACACTTCTTCCTAGTCATCACTCCCTTGTTCAGCACTAGGGTTGATTTTAGTTATAACTAGTTCTAGGGTTTCACTACCAAAATTCATACATAGCTCTGTTGTGACTAGTTCAAGAAAAGCTCGATAAAATCCCAAAAAAGTTTTTTTGTACATATAATAATATATTGGAAAATAAATTTGGGTGCTACAAAACATTGATATAAAATATGACGTAACTTCATCCACAAGTAAACCACATAAAATCCAAAGATACACACCATAACTAGCATGAATCAAAAGGTATGAGAAACTAGAGTCTCATCACATTCGGGTTAATAACTTTATATCATCATATGCACTTCATCACTATCAACCAAATAATCTAGGGTAGACATATCATCTAGGATTTTCACATAAGGTAAGGGCTCTGTAAGGAACTTATGTGACAAGATAGTAGACCTAAGGGAGACAAAAGTTAAATAGTCATAATCCAACTACTATGGCTTTGATACCATCTTGTAAGGAGTGGAACCCGAGAAGAGATCCGCTCCTTAGTTAATTTGATGAATAAACCCATCTAATACAAACACACTAAAATGGTATGCCAAAATAAATGTATTTTTCATTTCTCAAGTAATGGTATATTGGACCAAACTATAGTAGCATAAGTAAATGTAATGACTATATTCAATTATACAAAATACAAGATGATGTCCCACTAGGGTCTTACATAAAAGTGATCACATCAAGAACTAAGTAGAGGGATATCCAAACTATCTCCAATCTATCCCCCAAGAGTCAACTCCTGTAAGCTAGATCGATGTCATCATATTGAGTATTCCATGTTCTTTCACCTAAGGGGTTGGAAGCATACCCCTCAAGATAAGACAAAGATGGAAGTTATCATCATGAAAGCCGATATGAGCATGCTAATAAAGATATGAGCAACATTAGGAAAAAGGATGTCAGATAAAAAAATGCTTCACATATAAGAGGAGAAGTACCATACAAGTGGATATCTATAAGAATATGAATTTCAATAAGATGAAATAAACATGTACACTTTTGATTCATAAAAAAATAGACGTGCCACAAAAGCACCCATAAAGAATTTAGGATACATAGCCCATCAACAACATTATTCAACCTGCATGCACGTGAGATAAACATAACACTACTAAAATATAAATAACAATTGCGGCTAGAGCACATAACCATAACCTGATAGAGTAAGGCACATAACCAAACATCCCAATAATAAGACGGGCACAAAACTTGAGTATGGGGCACATAACCGCCATCCTAAGACATTAAGGGCACATACCCCATAAACCAAAGCACTTATACAGCTCTAGGGCTAGTGAATCACAAAGCATGCAAAATGTAGAAGCAAGTAAAATTTCAGTCATATAAATACAATTAATGAGGTTTACATAACATATATGGACAACAAGAAATATATACCACAAAAGTGGGCGATTTAAGGTTCCATTTCACAATCAGGAATAACTTGGTTGAATTCTACACTTAGGGTTTCATCATGAAGCAAAAATATAAAAAAAAACATTTAGTTTGTCTCTTGAATCAAAATATCTAAAGAGAGATAAGATGTGTAGTGGAGTATGTCTCAAAGAATCAAGAGATAGGAAATTTAGATAAATTGCTCAATTTGGTCAAAGGATACAATGCACATCAAGAGAGAGTAGAATCAGGTTAATTGCTCAATACAGATAATATAATGCAACATACCTCTAGATTTGAGTCAACTTGTCAAAGTCCAAACCCTACATCCAAGTCAAACTTCTTCTCACTTATTATTACATTTAAAATATCAATATCATTAATTAATACACGTATATTTTAAACTATAAATAACCGACTCTTATTATTGTTATATTTAGGTTATGAATTAGATTTGGTTAGGTAGAATATTTTATTGTGATTCCAACAATATTTTGTGTATTTTTGATAACCAAGTATTAATTAGGAATTTCCAAAAATTTACTCCTTACTAATTTATTCAAAAACAAATCAACTGTGCAAACAACAAAAATGTCCCACATGCCAATCAAAACCTAGCTATTGTGATAGTGTAAACTAGTAAAAATAGCACTCCACCAAAAATGTGCGGCTAGGGTCATAAAATTATGCAAAAGATGAAACCATCCTTGACCCTTGGACAAAGAACAAAACAACAAAAGAGGCACACTTGTAAAAGCCTATGCACTATCTTCTTTGTTGGTTCTCCCACATGAGTAATCACAACAAAGAGAGGGCTCTACCTGAGAATTGTATTCTCAGCCTGGTGTTAGGGCTGTCAATGGGTAAGGGTAAACCCATTCACCCTTTACCCATACCCTGTAGGGGAAGGGTAAGTGTCGGGACCCACTCTTTTGATCAACACAAATACCAACCATTAGAGATAATCCCAAAACCTAAACCCAGATTATGAAATAAAATAATAAATTCTCGACAAAGGCGATTAAACAATATACGAAAAACACAGATAATTTTTTTTCCTTTTCCTTTCTTCACAAAATCATAAATCAATATCACATCAAGGACATCACATTTAGATATCACAAATATTATTCAACTCCATCAAAACCAGAATCAACCTTGTTCTCATATGTTGTTTAGTTTACATCAGATACATGTACATTGATGAACAAACTTAGTCTAAAACCCATCCCGAGAAAGAGAGAGTACAGGAACATTCTAATATATCTAGATTATGCTATTTATATCTTCTTTGTCACGACCTCTCTGCTGGATATCATTATACCTAAAAACATTTGAAACAACCTCACGAGACTCATATAGAGCCCCAGTGAGTGGATACCTCCCACTCAAGCTAGGTACATGCATCAGCATCGGATTAAGTATAATAAACTTAACATAAACATGTAGATATTGAACAGTCTAGTAGATAGTTATATCATGAGTCAAATCTAGCTTACAATGGTAATCTAATCCAATAGATAAGGTAATCACTTAAACCAATTATAAATTTGAAACATCTTTTAAAGCATGTCTATGAACAAATCAACATATACTTCTTAGTTCAGATTAAGAATCCTACTGCATGAGTAATAAGTCAAGTTCTTACCATTTTGAATCAATACATAACTATAACATTATATTTGTGACACTCCACCAGCTGGACCAGGAACACATCCTGCAGTCCTGAAGCTGAAGTACACAAAATACATATCTACCAAGGAATACTATCAAATAGCAGGCAATCCAACTCATATTCAGAATGGATATAAATCCCATCATTTATAACTTGTTAGCATGACAGATCATAATATGAAATATAAAATGTCCATAGCAACATGATTACTTTCCACAACATGAAGCTTAATCAACAATGACAAATCATCAACTAGTAGTATAAGGAATGCAATAATCATTCAAATCATGTTCTACACGGCTTATCATCTTTTATTCATTTGTCCTGAAACAACTTGGCTTGTACCTCACCACGTATAAGTCTCCATGCCTGATTCTCATGTCAACGACTCACTGTCACTATCGTAGGGTTTAGCCGGCCACCCTAAAATATCAAAAATAGACCCTGGCCACCTCAGGGTTGCCTAAAGAGGCTCACGTCCCCATTTCAGGTACACGAGATAGGAACCAGCAAAACAATATATCACATATCACAATATTTCACATATTTTCACATTTCACATGTTTCATTTCATCAGAGTCTATTCCATCTGGACATGGACTTTCACAACAATGATTTAGGGCCAGAGCCACTCCAGATGACTCACTCCTAAATCCTGGTGGTCTAACCTTTAAGGTCTCAATCCACTCTCTAAAAATCCTTCCATAATTCATTGATTACTACAAGGAGATCCGTTTTGTTTCCCCAGTGTGGTCCTCGGGGGAAACTCACGGTGTTCAGGGCACCTAACTAGATGTTCCATCATTTTACTTGTTATTAATCTCTTTTACTCATCTTAAAAGAATTCAAAACATCATATATCATATCTGTGTATTCTCACATAACTAGAATAACATGAAACATATCAAGTTTATCAATAAGGACAATGATCAAAGCAAGAAGCACAATAAATCTGTATATTGCAACACATATGATTATTTCTATCTTCTACTTCATCTCATAGAAATCATCAACAGTGGGCTTTCTGCCATAGACATAATCTTATTGTCTAGCATTTACCCCATCAAGGTTTTATCATCATTAGTGGGCTTTCAACCCTAGACATGATCTCATTATGCAAATTTACCCTTATCAGGGTTTCTCAATATGTAAAGAGTGCATATTAAATTCAATTTCAACATATTCCTTATCAATTCATCGTATATCACAGTTCTTAACAAATATTAGCAGAGGCATTAGAACTAGAAACAACAAAAGCATATAGACATCATGTATCATTCATCATATTTAGAATAGATTTATCATACAAAATATGCTTGTTCCATCCAATCTCAATAGATGCAAATAAATTTCATGCATATACATGCATAACAGACTTAGTTCTCTTCTTCTTTTATTTCACATTCTTCATATGGGTTACTAATCAACACATGTTGATTATCATTTGAATTACCTCAAAACAATTCATTCTCATAGTACAAGTATTCTATCAAACAATCACAATACAAGAACACATTCTTGTAAATCAATTCAAATGCTTGAACCTCATCTTTTAATTGAATTAAACTACAATTATGTACATTCCTTAACCCCTCATTTGAGATTGTCATTCATTAGCACCATCTAGCTCAACATTTTAGGGTTAGAGTTTGTTTCTTAAATTTGTCTACTAATTCTCATCTTTTTCCTTCAATTCATATTCATTAATCTCAACTTCTCTCATGTCCTGTTCATTAAATTACTAGAACCAATCATTTTTAACTCACTTGATATACAATACTTATCTATTCATTGATATCCATCAAAGTCTAGTTTTAGTATGTTTCATTCAATTTGGATTAAGCCACATGTAATTAAAACAAAGGACTAAAGACTTCATCATAATAACTTCATTAGTTTCATCTTTAACTTGCCATCACCATCAATACATTTTTTTGCATATCATTTCTTATATTTAGATAAGTGTACCATGTCATTGACTTCTAATGTCATTCCCATAATCAACAATGATCATTCTTTATTATACTAAAACAAATACATTAGACTTATATGATATTAATAAGACTCATCATATTCAATTGAAGTATTAATACTTTCAACTTCAACATTTGATCACATTTACAACATCATATACAAGTTCTAGCTTTATCACTCATAATTGTCTTAGTAATAAACTTTTAGGGTTTTTAAGAAGTCATTCCTTAGTTGAACATATGATAAGAATCATATCATTCAATAATCCAATCATGACTCAAGGGTTCATTAGGGTTATTCACAAACATGGAAACCCTAGTTTCCATTTTCACACATTTCATTCATCAATCATAAGTATACATTGATTAATTGACTCATTTGATTTGCTTACTCAACACAAATCTTAATCAGGATATGTGGTCATTCAATTCCATTAACATTCAACAATACACTTGTATAATACAATCTAGTACAATTCAAATATGATTTTATACATGTCAATTCAATTCCAAGCATATCGGCCATTAGGATGATTTTTAGGCAAAATTCACATGAAGTAGCATATTCATCTACCCATAAGATTATCCATGGATCCTAAATCAACATATCGGGAACTAATCAAGTTCACACCAATGAGAAATAATCAAAATCAATAGAATTGGATCCCCCAATATCTTTCCCAAATCAAATTCAATCACATGCATATGCAAACAAGGTTTCTGATTGTTTTAGCCAGATAAAATTAGGCTTTCAACACGAATACAAAGCTTAGGAGGGAGAAAAATACTCACCTCAGGTGCCAAGCACCTTAAAAATGTAGGCCAGCCTCTAAATTTTTGGAAACCCAATCAAACTCTCGCAAAAGAATCCAATTCTTTCTCCTCTCAACTTGGAAACCCTAGAAATGGGGATTAGAAGAGAGAGTGAAAAAGGGTAAGCTTTTATGTAATTTCAAATCAAATCAGGGGAGGGACGAAATCTTGACATGTGAGAGAAGATTCACCATGAAATGCTATGCAAAGAATCTAAACTTACTTGATTTCATCATATCTTGGATAGAGAAACCCTAGGTCAACATCTTCACCACTTTCTCTTCTCAAAACCCTAGCTCTCCTTTCTCTCAAGAATTTCATTTCTTTGAAAGTAAGGACGAGTTATGAGAGCTCCTTGTATGTTAGGTTAGTGATATAGATTATTTGAGGTGCTTAGAACATTTGCAAACAAGCCCCTCAATGTATTTTTATTTTGCTCAGACTGGTTGGTCGGCTGAGTTATAAACTCGACCTAAACCACATGTTTAAGAACTCAAACCTCATCTAAAAATTTTGAAACTTCAACCCAATGTCTAAAATTGAGTTTATAAGACACATTAAAATTTTTAGATCATTTAGAGTTACCAATAAATAATTTAAAATCAAATACTACACTGCTATATTGTAGTCAGCAACATGGTCGGTCGAGTTTGTCCTTCACAGAACTCGAATGACACCCCTCTCTGTAGGGATAAAAAATCATCCAAAAATTTAAAAAGTTTAATAGAGTATATATATTGGAGTTTAACAACTACAGTCAAAATTTGAGATCAATTGGATATACCAATAAAAAGATAAAATTTAATTACCACACTATTATATCAATATGAAAATATGGTCGGCCGAGTTTGAAACTAGACTTACAAATAGATCAGAACATTCTTTAAAAATTATGATATTTTTTGTAGTGTTAAAATTTTATATATCCAAACAATATCCAAATTTGAATTAAATAAGACTTACACATAAAATACTAAAAATCATTTAGTGAGACACTATACTTATCAAATTCTGTTTTCATCTGTCATCAAAACCCTAATTTGGGCCGATTAGGGTTTCCAAATCTTAACCCTAATTATGTGAATCAAAGTATGATTAAACCTTATCATTATATTTAAAACATAAAAACTTAATTACCATCACTAATCAAGCTTTAAACAATGATCAACTTAGTTAAGCATACAATCATCCAAGTAAACCCTAATTATATGACTAATTTGAAAATGGGTCATGACAAATTCTCCCCTCCTTTTAGGATTTCATCGCTAAATATAAGAAAAGATACATAAGAATATCATATCATGTAATTGGGATAAAGAGAGGCATTCTCTCCCCCTCTCCCATGCCCGTGACGGAGGCCGAACGTCCATGAGGGTGGTAAACCAAGGCGGCAGCTGGAATTTGAACCTGGGTCCTTTCATGAGGAGACACCGTGCTTGACCACTTCAGCCACTCCTTGTCGACAATCATAACATGTAATTGTTCACCTCTCTGGACATCAAACTATAGATAATTTCATTTTATCTTTCCTTCATATGACATTTTTTTTGCATTTAATGGATATTTCATCCTTTGTCATCATCATATCTCTCCTTGAGTATTACAAACACTTATTTTAAAAGATATTAGTAATACATCATTTATCAATATCTGATTCACACCACCTTTCTCATCCTTTTAAAATTTTGATTGTGTATCTCATGGATAAGATTATGACTCATTCACATATTATCATCTGCATTCATCAATTTCCTTTATGAAGAAAATCATCTAGTGTGTATCTTAGTTCATAGGTTTTCTCACAATTTCATATTTCATACTAAAATTCAAACTCATTAGAGTTTGTCTTCATAATCCATTAAGCTTTCATCTTTCTTATATGAAATTTCATGTTTTCCATAGGTTCTGTATTAAATTATAAAATCCTTTTCTCTTTCACCATTTTATCACCATTCTTTTTTATGCATCTTATTATACTACCAAACTATGTTCATCTAGATACTTGGTCAGGGCATCCAGAAGTACAGTCGGTAGTTCCATACTAGCTTAGCTCAATACCCAAATACTTGACCAGAGTATTTGGATACTGAATTCAGTTAGTATGCACATCATTCAGGTTATATTCAACATCCACATTATCATTTATTCCTAGATCCTATTGTCCCTGTAGACTCATCTAACATAGGCTCTAATACCACGTTTGTTGAGACCCACTCTTTTGATCAACACAAATACCAACCATTAGAGATAATCCCAAAACCTAAACCCGGATTATGAAATAAAATAATAAATTCTCTACAAAGGCGATTAAACAATATACGAAAACACATATACTTTTTTTCCTTTTCCTTTATTCACAAAATCATAAATCAATATCACATCAAGGACATCACATTTAGATATTACAAATCTTATTCAACTCCATTAAAACCAGAATAAACCTTGTTCTCATATGTTGTTCAATTTACATCAGATACATGTACATTGATGAACTAACTTAGTCTACAACCCATCCCGGGAAAGAGAGAGTACATGGACATTCTAATCTATTTAGATTATGCTATTTATATCTTCTTTGTCACGACCTCTCCGCTGGATATCATTATACCTAAAAACATTTGAAACAACCTCATGAGACTCATATAGAGCCCCAATGAGTGGATACCTCCCACTCAAGCTAGGTACATGCATCAACATCAGATTAAGTATAATAAACTCAACATAAACATGTAGATATTGAACAGTCTAGTAGATAGTTCTATCATGAGTCAAATCTAGCTTACAATGGTAATCTAATCTAATAGATAAGGTAATCAATTAAACCAATTATAAATTTGAAACATCTTTTAAGCATGTCTATGAACAAATCAACATATACTTCTTAGTTCAGATTAAGAATCCTATTGCATGAGTAATAAGCCAAGTTCTTAGCATTTTGAATCAATACATAACTATAACATTATATTTGTGACACTCCACCAGACAGACCAGGAACACATCCTGTAGTCCTGAAGATGAAGTACGCATAATAGATATCTACCAAGCAATACTATCAAATAGCAGTCAATCCAGCTCATATTCAGAATGGATATAAATCCCATCATTTATAACTTGTCAGCATGACAAATCATAATATGAAATAGAAAATGTCCATAGCAACATGATTACTTTCCACAACATGAAGCTTAATAAACAATGATAAATCATCAACTAGAAATACAAGGAATGCAATAATCATTCAAATCATGTTCTACACGACTTATCATCTTTTATTCATCTGCCCTGAAGCTACTTGGCTTGTACCTCACCAAGTAGAAGTTGCCACACATGATTCTCATGTCAACGACTCACTGTCACTATCTTAGGGTTTAGTTGGCCACCCTAAGATATCAACAACAGACCCTGGCCACCTCAGGGTTGCCTAAAGAGGCTCACATCCTCATTTCAGGTACACGATATAGGAACCAGCAAAATAATATATCACATATCACTATATTTCACATATTTTCACATTTCACATGTTCCATTTCATCAGAGTCTATTCCATCTGGACATAGACCTTCACAACAATGATTTAGGGCCAGATCCACTCCAGATGACTCACTCCTAAATCCTGGTGGTCTAACCTTTAAGGTCTCGATCCACACTCTGAAAATCCTTCCATAATTCATCGATTACTACAAGGAGATCTATTTTGTTTCCCCAGTGTGGTCCTCGAGGGAAACTCACGGTGTTCAGGGCACTTAACTAGATGTTCCATCATTTCACTTGTTATTAATCTCTTTTACTCATCTTAAAAGAATTCAAAACATCATATATCATATCTGTGTATTCTCACGTAACTAGAATAACATGAAACAGATCAAGTTTATCAGTAAGGACAATGATCAAAGCAAGAAGCATAATAAATGTGTATATTGCAACACATATGATTATTTCTATCTTCTACTTCATCTCATAGCAATCATCAATAGTGGGCTTTCTGCCATAGACATAATCTTATTGTCCAACATTTACTCCATCAAGGTTTTGTCATCATCAGTGGGCTTTCAACCCTAGACATGATCTCATTATGCAATATTTACCCTTATCAGGGTTTCTCAATATGCAAAGAGTGCATATTAAATTCAATTTCAACATATTCCTTATTAGTTCATTGTATATCACAACTCTTAACAAATATTAGCAGAGGCATTAGAACTAGCAACAGTAAAATCATATAGACATCATGTATCATTCATCATATTCAGAATAGATTTATCATACAACATATGCTTGTTACATCCAATCTCAATAGATGCAAATAAATTTCATGCATATACATGCATAACAGACTTAGTTCTCTTCTACTTTTATTTCACATTCTTCATACTGGTTACTAATCAACACATGTTGATTATCATTTGAATTCCCTCAAAATAGTTCATTCTCATAGTACAAGTATTCTATCAAACAATCACAATACAAGAACACATTCTTGTAAATCAATTCAAATGCTTGAACCTCATCTTTTAATTGAATTAAACTACAATTATGTACATTCCTTAATCCCTCATTTGAGATTGTCATTCGTTAGTACCATCTAGCTCAACATTTTAGGGTTAGAGTTTGTTTCTTAAATTTGTCTACTAATTTTCATCTTTTTCCTTCAATTCATATTCATTAATCTCAACTTCTCTCATGTCATGTTCATTAAATTACTGGAACCAATCATTTTTAACTCACTTGATATACAATACTTATCTATTCATTGATATCCATCAAAGTCTAATTTTAGTATGTTTCATTCAATTTGGATTAAGCCACATGTAATTAAAACAAAGGACTACAAACTTCATCATAATAACTTCATTAGTTTCATCTTTAACTTGCCATCACCATCAATACATTTTTTTTCATATCATTTCTTATATTTAGATAAGTGTACCATGTCATTGACTTCTAATGTCATTCCCATAATCAACAATGATCATTCTTTATTATACTAAAACAAATGCATTAGACTTAGACGATATTAATAAGACTCATCATATTCAATTGAAGTATTAATACTTTCAACTTCATCATTTGATCACATTTGCAACATCATATACAAGTTCTAGCTTTATCACTCATAATTGTCTTAGTAATAAACTTTTAGGGTTTTCAAGAAGTCATTCCTTAGTTCAACATATCATAAGAATCATATCATTTAGTAATCCAATCATGACTCAAGGGTTCATTAGGGTTATTCACAAACATGGAAACCCTAATTTCCATTTTCACACATTTCATTCATTAATCATAAGTATACATTGATTAATTGACTCATTTGATTCACTTCCTCAACACAAATCCTAATCAGGATATGTGGTCATTCAATTCCATTAACATTCAACAATACACTTGTATATTACAATCTAGTACAATTCAAATATGATTTTATACATGTCAATTCAATTCCAAGCATATCGGCCATTAGGCTGATTTTTAGGAAAAATTCACATGAAGTAGCATATTCATCTACCCATAAGATTATCCATGGATCCTCAATCAATATATCAGGAACTAATCAAGTTCCCATCAATGAGAAATAGTCAAAATCAGTAGAATTTGATCCCCCAATATCTTTCCCAAATCAAATCCAATCACATACATATGCAAACAAGGTTTTTGATTGTTTTAGCCAGATAGAATTAGGATTTCAACATGAATACAAAGATTAGGAGGGAGAAAAACACTCACCTCAGGTGCCAAGCACCTTAAAAATGTAGACCAGCCTCTGAATTTTTGGAATCCCAATCAAAATATCGTAAAAGAATCTAATTCTTTCTCCTCTCAACTCAGAAACCCAATCAAAATCTCGTAAAAGAATCTAATTCTTTCTCCTCTCAACTCGGAAACCCTAGAAATGGGGATTAGAAGAGAAAGAGTGAAAAAAGGGGGAGATTTGATGTGATTTCAAATCAAATCAGGGGAGGGACGGAATCTTGACATGTGAGAGAAGATTCACCATAAAATTCTATACAACGAAGCTAAACTTACTTGATTTCATCATATCTTGGATAGAGAAACCCTAAGTCAACATCTCCACCACTTTCTCTTCTCAAAACCCTAGCTCTCCTCTCTCTCAAGAATGTCATTTTTTTGATAGGAAGGACGAGTTATGAGAGCTCCTTGTGTGTTAGGTTAGTGATATAGATGAATTTAGGTACTTAGAACATTTGCAAACAATCCCCTCAATGTATTTTTATTTTGCTCAGACTGGTTGGTCGGCTGAGTTGTAAACTCGACCTAAACCACACGTTTCAGAACTCAAACCTCATCCAAAAATTATTAAACTTTAACACAATGTCTGAAATTGATCTTTTAATACCCCATAAAAAATTTAGATCATACAGTATTACCAATAAATAAATAAAAATCAAATACTATACTTCTATATTGTAGTCAGCAGCATGGTCGGTCGAGTTTGTCCTTCACAGAATTCGACTGACACCCCTCTATGTAGGGATAAAAAATCATCCAAAAAGTACAAATATTGAATAGGGCATCTATAATGGAGTTTAAAAAATACATACAAAATTTGAGATCAATTGGATATACCAATAAAAAGATAAAATTCAATTACCACACTGCTATATCAATCTGAAAATATGGTCGGCTGAGTTTGAAACTTGACCGACAAATTGATCAGAACATTCTTTAAAAATTCTGATATTTTTAGATAGTGTTCAAATTTTATATGTCCAAATCATATACAAATTTAAATTAAATCAGAGTTACACATAAAATACTAAAAATCATTTAGTGAGACACTATACTTATCAAATTCTATTTTCATATGTCATCAAAACCCTAATTTGGGCCGATTAGGGTTTCCAAATATTAACCCTAATTATGTGAATCAAAGTATGATTTAACCTTCTCATTATATTTAAAATATGAAAACTTAACTATGATCACTAATCAAGATTTAAACAATGATCAACTTAGTTAAGCATACAATCATCTAAGTAAACCCTAATTAGATGCCTAATTCGAAAATGGGTCATTACAGTAAGGGTAAAGAATTTTCTTACCCTTTACCCACCTACCCTCTACCCTCTAACCCGCTACCTTAGTGGGTAATGGTAAGGGTAAGGGTAAGCCATTACCCATACCCTCTAACCCGCTACCTGCAAATATATATGTATAATTTATTAAAAATATAGTCATTATGTTGTTTGAGTTAAAGTATTATTCAACATTATATGGTCATCATTTAATATAATACATAATTTTCTTATCTACTTCTTATGTGGCTAATTTGGTCGTGTATTCAACACTATTTTGGAGGTGTAAGACACACATGTAAGAAATAACTAGATTTTATAGTTTTTACAATAATAACCATATGTATAATGTTGTGGAAAATTACTTCTAGATAGTTTGAAAAGTTAATAGCCATTTTGGGGAATATTCACATTTTATTTAAATTTATAAATGTATTAAATGTATATTCTATTAGTCATGCCATTATTGTTCATATTAATACAATTTTTTGAATGATTAATAAATTCCCCACTTTACCCTTACCCTCCCCGTTTACCCTGTGGGTAAGAGGGTAAGGGTAAGGGGAGGGTAAGGATAGTAGTAGAGTGGGGAATTACCCATACCCTTACCCACCATGTTAGGTGGGTAAGGGTAAGGGTAAGCCCTTACCCACCCCATACCCTCCCCATTGACAACCCTACCTGGTGTGGGGTGGGTGCCAAGGCAACACCATTGGCTTCGTAGATCAGTGCAGGTCTTGTGAAGCCTAGAAAAAGAACACGAGATCACCTATGGCACAAACCTTCATGAAACAAGAGGTGGTCGAAGGCTCAAGGAGAAAATACCACCAACGATGGTGAGGGAAAACTCAAACAATCAAAAGGAAAGCATCACAAATCGAACTAATATGTGCGATTCTTAGATGTAGGTATAGGAAATCAGAGAAGCTAAAAACAAGTTATAGAAAAACTCAGGACTCGGTCTAAAACACAACAATCATGCACATGCACACCAGAGAAAAAGGGAGGGGAATATATATATATATATATATATATATATATATATCTGTGTGTGTGTATATATATATTTATATATCTGTGTGTGTATACATATGTATATATATATTATATATTGTAGATATATATATGTATGTATATATGTGTGTGTCTATATATATATATATATATATAGACACACGCACACACACACACACACACACACACACACACACAATAAAAAGAGCGAGTTTGATGCTGCACTCTCCTTGATTCACTCTCTTCTCTCCTTTTTTCAAGAAATTTTGCTCCTACAAATATTTATTCTCACACTCTCCTATTAACTTTTATTATCTTTAATTCTGTATTTCTCTCTCCATCCCACAAAAATGGTTCTTTGATTCTCTCCTTTCAAACAATCAACATAAATATCTTTCACCGTAGGGACTCTTTCACGGACGAGTCAAATCCCAGTACATTTCCAACAAATTTTATATGTCACGTGCATGTGCATGTGTGCGTTCACTAGTATATAAATGTGTATATATATATATATATATATATGTGTGTGTGTGTGTGTGTGTGTGTGTGTGTGTGTGTGTGTGTAAAGACTCGATTTTTACGATCAAATATTTACAAAATAATATTAAAAACATAAATAATCTTTGTTACATTCATGCTTGCACATCAGAGTCGCGAAAGCTTATAAATATGATTACAAGTTTAAGAAATAAAGTTCATTCCTATCTAGTCTTCAACGGAGGACTACCCAGTGCATGTCTCTTCAAGCTCTTCCATCTATCACCTTCCCATGAGTTCCCAGAGGGAACGAAACCCCACATGGACCCCATTGAAGGGAAATAAAGGTAAGCAAAGCTGGTACTTAATCCAATCATTGAGCTATTAAAAATATAGGTACAAAACATGATTCAGGTATAAGATGAATTCTAGGAGGGGACTATTTGGTGGACTTAGTTTAGCCAAAAGAGAATAACATGTATCAACGGTTTCCATATATAGAGTTCAAGATGGTCTTAACAAGATTAGCAATTCTACAAAAATTGTCCAAGTTCAAGAGATCAAAATATTCAACATGATATTGATAATGTTAACAATTATACAACATTTTCCAAGTTCAAGATATCTACATATTCAACATTATTTGTAACAAAATGATTAGTTTAAATATTAGGATTAAGCACTTTCATATCATTTCTTTCAATGACTACAATGTCATGTGTTCAATCATCTATGAGAGAATGACACGATAGTCTGCTATTTCAACCAGTATACTGGGGGACCACTAACCCATTACAACCTGTGCACAGGGTGGCGGGACATACCCAACCTCTAGGAGCCAAAGCTCTAAAGGGCCAAAGCCCAAAGGGACCAAAGTCCGGGGAGTCAAAACTCCAAGAATTCAATTCCAGTGCTTATCATAATATTTATCAATGTTTAACAATAATGAATATAAAGTGGTGAACTTTCAAAGAGGCAGAAATGGCTTATGAAAAGTATTGGGTTTACCAACAAACAATATGCATGGAATTTCAAGAGGGAAGCCAAATAACTCAATAATTAAATAGAGAATCTAGTACCTTTTTCTCCAAGTAAAACCCAAAATGTTTCACACTCACAATTCAATGAGCTTCAAGGTTTCGAGATCTAATAAGAAAAGAATTCTATGTCATCATGGGGTTAACAGTTGTTCAAATTGACTTATCTAGGATTAGGATACTTTCTATATTAGTTTAGTATTTCATATCCTATCCTTCATTATGATTTCTATCATCTAAGTTTGTCATGTTATTGAGTGAGCATATGATCCTTAACATATTTGTGTCCATGTATAGTCATCCATGATCACATACATATTAATATTTAGTTATGGACTATAGGATTAGGTGTCTATGCCATCCATATAACTACATATTCAATTGTCAATTATCATATTATAGACTATGACCTAATGTTCCACATTCTCTTTCTATTTCATTTCTCGACATACATTTCTTAATGTCTATACTCATTAATTCATTCAAGTCATAAGGGTATAAAACTCCATAGAATACATTACATGTGATCTATAATATCACATGTGTTCATTCATCAAGTTAACCCAAAATTGATTATATGTCTTCTCTCAGATTAATTAAATTCTAAATAAGACTAGGACAAGATTACCCATTACTAATTATTTTATTTTACAAAATATATGTTCGTATATATTTTAAGGGTTTAGGGATTTGGTCTATATACATGGATTTATCTCGCAATTCTTATATAACTAGTTTACCCACAAATCAAATTAGATCATTTCCTCGTGATATATATTATATGGTACAATCAGTATCTAGGCTTATTTGTTAGTGGAATTCTAAAGACCTTTCATTTGCTACTATAGTAATGGTTATATGCATACATTAATATGATTTCATTAATTGTGATAGTTTGACTTATCTGGTGTATCTACATGATCGAGTGGACATAATGAGATTCCAGATTATTATATGATCATAAATAGATTGATCTACTAAAATTTCTGGTTTGTTATGAAATTAACCAACTTCAATATATATGAAATACAATGAGAAATTGCTGACCTGTGAAAGGAGAGATCAGTTTTGATCTTCATGGATTAGGTTTATGGTAGAGCTTGTTCTAGTTCTTCATTGAGTTCTCTGAAGATCTGGCCATTAAACTAGCAAGCATGGCTGGGTTTTGAGGGAGCTACGAAATTGGGATCTGCACCATCATCAAGTGGTTGCAGGTTCAGAACATGGTGACGTCTGAAAGCTTCAGATTTTGGTAAAAAAAACCTAAATGGCACATTTCCCATTTTTTATTCCCTAAATGGCACGTTCTTGAACTTATTGCCCAAAATGGCACATTTGCAGACCAATGCGCCCCCTGCAGGGACGCATTGCTCTCTCGGGAGGCAATGCGTCCCAAGTTGGGACACATTTTCCCCACACGAGGGCAATGCGTCCCGAAGCTGGACGTATTGCTTTTTTTATTTTTATTTTTTATTTTTATTTTTTATTTTTTTATTATGATACCATGTATACCATGTACAGTATATATACATATATATGTTACATTGCTAAATTAATATAATCTAAATTAACTTATATACAATTAGCCATTTATTTAAAATAATATCTAAAGATAATAAAATAATAACATAATATTATATTTATCAAAACATAATATTTATAAATGTAGATAAAAATATTCAAAATTAATAGATATAATACTAAAATTATATAATAAAGTGTAAAATTATAAAAATAAAGAAAATATATACATGTATTTATTTGTAAACTTAGAAGAAAAAAACTAATATAGCAATAAAAATAAGAAAATACTAATATCGAAAATAAGAAAATACTAATATAGCAAAATTATATATATATATATATATATATATATATATATATATTAAAAGTATGATACATAATATAAAAATATACATATGTATACATCATATATATACATAATATATATATATATATACATACATAATATATATACATTATATATATACATAATATATATATATACATAATATATATATATATATATATATATATATATATATATATATATACACATATACATATATATACATATATATATACATAATATATATACATAATATATATATATATAATATAATATATATATACATTATATATATACATAATATATATATACATAATATATATATATATATATATATACATAATATATATATATATACATATACATATATATACATATATATACATAATATATATACATAATATATATATATATATATATATATATATATATATATATATATATATATATATATATATATATATATATATATATATATATATATAGAGAGAGAGAGAGAGAGAGAGAGAGAGAGAGAGAGAGGTTAGGAAGTGTGTACCGGCCGGTACATGTAACTTGCGTGTACCGGCCATTAAAATAGCATATGTAGAGCATGTTGATAAAATCTAACCATATGGATTGATTCAACTATATATAGATTAGATGTCTTTAAAAAATCATAACGATATCTTATGTAGATAATGAGATATAGCCATACATCATTCAATGGTTTATACAATTTCTGCAACTTACCATTGATTAGAAAATAGACATTTTCTTTTATTGTATGCTTTATGAATATCAGATTGCGATGATTTTTGATACACATCTTATCTAAAGGGTATACTATACATCCATAAGGTTGAATTATTCAATATAATTTTACAATCCCCATAAATGAAGGTGGGTACATGTAAGCTACATGTACTCGGGTACACAATTCTTTTAGCCATATATATATTATACATATACATATATTTATCAAAACATAATATTTATAAATGTAGATAAAAATATTCAAAATTAATAGATATAATACTAAATCTATATAATAAAGTTTAAAATTATAAAAATAAAGAAAATATATACATGTATTTATTTGTAAACTTAGAAGAAAAAAACAATATAGCAATTAAAATAAGAAAATACTAATATCAAAAATAATAAAATAAGAAAATACTAATATAGCAAAATAATATATATATATATATATATATATATATATATATATATATATATTAAAGGTATGATGCATAATATCAAAAATATACATATATATACATCATATATATACATACATAATATATATATATATACATAATATATATATATATATACATAATATATATACATACATAATATATATATATATATATATATATATATACATAATATATGTATATATATATATGTACATATACATATATATATATATACATATATATACATAACATATATATATATACATAATAAATATGTATATAAATAATATATATACATAATATATGCATAATATATATATATATATATTTATATATTATATACATATACATATATATATGTACAAATAATATATATATATATATATATACATATACATATATATATTAATCAAAACATAATATTTATAAATGTAGATAAAAATATTCAAAATTAATAGATATAATACTAAAATTATATAATAAAGTTTAAAATTATAAAAATAAAGAAAATATATACATGTATTTATTTGTAAACTTAGAAGAAAAAACTAATATAGCAATAAAAATAAGAAAATACTAATATCAAAAATAAGAAAATAAGAAAATACTAATATAGCAAAATAATATATATATTTATACATATAGTACTTTTTTATTTTCTTATTTTTGATATTAATATTTTCTTATTTTATTACTATATTAGTTTTTTTCTTCTAAGTTTACAAATAAATACATGTATATATTTTATTTATTTTTATAATTTTAATATTATATATATTAATTTTGAATATTTTTATCTACATTTATAAATATTATGTTTTGATAAATATATTATTCTTTTATTATTTTATTACCTTCAGATATTATTTGAAATATATGGCTAATTGTATATAAGTTAATTTAGATTATATTAATTTAGAAATTTAACATATATATGTATATATAATATACATGGTATCATAATAAAAAAAAAATTAAAACAAAGTAATACATCTGGTTTCGGGACACATTGCCCTTCTGTGGGGGCAATGCGTCCCTAGAGCAATGCGTCCCAACAGAGGACGCATTGGCCTGCAAATGTGTGCCATTTTGGACAATAAGTTCAAGAACGTGCCATTTAGGGAATAAAAAATGAGAAATGTGCCCATTTAGGTTTTTTTTGCCTCACATTTTTATAACTTCAATCATGGAGAACATTTTTATAACTTCAATCATGGAGAACGTGGATCTTAGGGGATAGAAAAGGGATGACGAGGATGGTGGATGCATTTCAGATTGGTAGTTGTGATTGGGTTATGACGTTGCAGGTCGTGTTTGCAACTATCACGTCGTCGGTGCGTGCAACTGTGGTTGCTGATGGCCAGTCCGAAGGCAACCATGTCGGGCGGTGTTATGTTTGTAGGTTACTGGTGGTGGTGCACGATCTGCAGACGTTGCTGGCGAGACCCAGTGATGGCTTGGTGACACAGCAGAACCAGAAGAGACCACCACAATGTTGTAATTGAGGACAGATGTGGCCGGCGATGACAAGGTGATGGGTCGCTAGAGATTCTGGGATGCAGAGACGGTGGTGGCGTAACAGCACCAGGCACGACCCAACGCAAGCTGGTTGGTTGTTTGTAGACTTGACCTCGTGGGTGAGTGCAGGAGGCACCGATCTGGGTGCAGCGATGTCAGTGGTCGAGGAAGATCACGACCAGACGGAGTCGAAGAGGAAGGCACCGCGGCGGTGGTTGGCGAGATCTACTGGTTGGGCGGTGCCGCAGGTCGGAGGGGCTGGAGGTGTTGCCGCAGTGAGGATGACCGTAGCTACAGATCACATCGGAGAAAGGAGGAGGTCGAGCCCATGTCAAAGGTGGTCTACAGCTTGCCGCTGGTGCCGTGGTGCAGAGGTGGCGGCGGCGAGGTGGTCCGAGGAAATGATGGCAGAGCCTGATGCCGGCTGGAGAGTCAAGTAGGTCGAAGAGTAGAGGGAAGAGAAGGAGGCGCAATGGTGGAGTCTTGTTGGCGAGCACCAGGCAAGGTGCTACTAGTCTGGGCGGGTAGGAAGGAGATCGGGGGAGTCCCAAGATTAGGAGGAGGGGCGTGCCGTTGTGACTCTGGCTTGTCGACGGATTACGGAGGAGGCAGTGGAGATTGGCGGCGCTATGGGTTTGCAGGTTGAGTGGCTAGGGTATTTGTAGGATTGTCGATCCTAGGGATCATGCCCAAGGAGGCAGGCGCAGGTGTAAGATGGTGCGGTGCATGGAGGGCGGCCTCAAGCCGTTTATTCTGCAGGCCGCCAGTCGTTAATGGTCAGGGCCGTTTTTCTTCGGTTTCCTTCCATGGACGGGCCGGTGGCAGAGGAGATGAGTAAAGAAGTGAAACAGGGGCTAAGGAGTAATCCAACGTCAATGATTCTTGCCGTTTTGCTTTGGGGAGTAACAACGCTTGAGGGACAGAAGGTGAAGAGGTTACGGCCGATCTCAGCGCTTGGAGTCGCCGAAGACAGGAGAAGTTGCTTGGTATGTTATTTGGATCCGTTATCAGCAATAAAGGAGAGAGATCGTAGAAAAAGGAAAATGCAAAGATGGCAAAAACACAATTGTTACGTAGATTGGCGGACGATCTAGTGACTAGATATTAAATAAAATAATGTTAATTTCAAATGGTCCGGTCTACTCATGAGATATTGACTACCGTTGACATGTATTTTATTTTAGTCAAATTCTAAATAGGTAATGGGATCTAATTATGTAGGGGGCTGATTATACCGACAACATTCATAAGGTTAGTCTAAATGATGTATCAATTCAACACTTAACCAACATTTGATTTCTCTCTCACGGATCAACAATGCATGCCACTTCTTTATGGATTTTTTTAAAGATGTATTTTAAACTGATTCCAAAGCCGATTACTTGTACCCGAGTCAAACTAACTCAAATTTCTTGATTGGATCAGACCAGAACGTTTAAGAATTAATTTTTTTTTATATGACATTCAAGGTTAATCAAGGAATTCAAATTATAAATTAGAGAAAAATGAATCGAGTGTTTTGAATGAGGTGAATGTCATAGTAAAACTCAAAATAAAAAAATATAGTCTGAAAATTCAGTATGTTACAGTGTGTGTGTGTATGTGTGTGTGTGTATATATATGTGTGTGTGTGTGTGTATATATATATGTGTGTGTGTATATATATGTGTGTGTGTGTGTGTGTGTGTCTATATATGTGTGTGTGTGTGTCTATATATATAATGTGTGTGTGTGTATATACATATATATATATATATATATATATATATATATATTAATTTGGGATATTGTAGTATTGGATTTGACAAGATATCATTCACATCGCATGTAATAATAGAATGACAAAACCAAAATCCAATCATATCAATTATCCCATAATATAGAAAACCGACATTGGATCTGGTATCACTATAGGGAAATATGGCTACAGAATAGGCAGTGAAAATAAAAAAATTATGTACCATATTCCCAATAATCAGCAGATCACGTCAATTACTATAAGATAGGAAGGATGGTTTCAAGGATATACCTAGTCCTAGAGCAAGTCCAGTGACAATCCTCGTCGTCATAGATGCACAACTTCTGAATCCTAGTTGCACTGGGACTCGTCTGACTATTGTGCCTCCTGGTCTATTCCATGGACCGCAGCCACAAACCTCATCTTCTTCAACAGCTCCTCTTGTCATAGATTGTTGGTCGACATTGTCCTCCTAGCGGCACACAACGACCTCCCTTCTCTATGGTAGTCCACACAGACCGCCTAAAACTCTTTTCATCATGCTAGAATTATCAGGAAGGATTTGCCCCTTCTGTTGGTGTACTAGTCACCAACTTTGTCTCCCATGATAATGTTCTCAATTGCTCTTTCCCTTGTTGTTCCTCCCTAATCGGGTAGAACTTGCTTGGGCTCTCGTGGTTACCACAACTAAAGAGAAAAATGTTTGTCATAGTAACTGTTTCTCAATTGTATGTGTTGTGTTCTGGGAAGCCCCCAATATCCCTCTATTTATAGGTGGGGTTTGGGTCCAGGTTCCCAGTCGATGCGAGAGTAGAAAGGATTGTATCCAATTTTTGTAAAAATTCTGGTGTTTTCACAGCCTACAACAACCCAGACTGTCGTATGGAAACGTAGACAGTCGTCTGGCATACCAGACGGTCATTTGGCACAGCCCATACGACCATTTGGTTGTTTCCCAGTTATACATGAAATTTACAATTCATTTCTAATTAATATCTCATATTAATATCTTTGCACAACAAGTAATGTACAACTCAAATGAATTAGGAAATATCTAGAACCTTCCCTTGGCTGGACCAAACCATATCGCCCATGCGAGTAGGCCGTTTCGACCACCCATACAGTCATCTGGTGACCCGAGTCGAGTCAGTCAGTTTGATTGGTTCACTTCCTTAGACAATTCAAACTCATAATAGGCATGACACCCTAGAAACCCATCTCAACACTTGAGACGGTCATTTGTCACTTTTAGACGACCGTCTCAACACTTGACATAGGGGTTTGGCAGTGTCGTCAGCCTATTTGTTGCGTGAATCAAATACCTAAACATTTTGTACTTAATTCAATTGTCATTCAAGATTTGAGCTCCTCTTCTATGATGAGACATATGTGTGTGACCCTATAGGTCCCATATTATGTTGGTAGTGAATGCCCATAATAATTTATAAACAAGCAATGAGTGGTGCCCAGACGCACATCAACTCTATCCAAGTAAATGGAAAGTTGGGAACAACTTCAACCTACAATATGTGTATGGTGTTGTAGTGTTTGTATAGTTCCTTTATCACTAATGTCCAGATTAAACTAGAGGCATGAAGCAGTCACCCTCATTAATATTCAATCCTATTTCTTGAACCAAGAGCAGACAATGTAAGATCAATATCACATATTGACTCACATGTGCATGGCCATGCATTTCTCAGTCTCACTAATCAAGAGGCCTAGGACATCACACTCTGGTAGGAGGGACAAATCCCATATTTATCACTCACAATCAATCCCCATGTGTCAAAGTCACCCAATCATCACCGTTATAACAACCCATGTTTAAGGACTGCATTTGATGATGTCAAAGTGTACCCAACGACATGTGATGAGTATAGTGATTTCAGGTCTAAGAACCACAACCACCACCATCATTGTGAGACCTGACTATGACTTCCATGATGATGGCATCCATGTGTCAATATCACGGTGGGTATGTCTGATACACTATTCTCTAACATGTATATGTGTGCTTGGTTTGATATAGCCATATAATGGTTAATGAGATTCTGTTATCAACCAACTCACACTCTGATCTTATGTGTCATTGTTTTCTATCAACCTTCCACAATGACAACCGATCAATGACATAATGAGAATATATATGTACTCTTAACATATGTATGCTATTATTTTCCCAAGTCTTAAACATGAAGACATACATCATTGAGTAATATTATTTTCTAGACATATATAATGTTACATCATTATCTCATAATTGAATTCAACAAAATAAATTGGAAGCTTGCCTTTTGCTAATAATCAAATCACTTACAAGTTATGCCATTACAATCATCACATGATTGTCTCTCTGGGCATACATACCAACAACATAGTCATCATTTATCATACACACTACTCTTATGTATTATTGTCATCTTATAACATCCACAATAAAAACTAAATAAGTATCGACACACTAAAACTTCGTGTGTGAAACACAAGTGTACGCATCGTGTAGTATAGGCCTATGATGCCTGAGTGTCGAATTTAGGTTCTAGAAACTACTAATAACACTAACCTAATTATGTAGACCTAGGAAATATGATTGATTGGTTGTTATATAAATAAGAGTAAGAATAAAATCTAAATTTAGTGGAAGTGATCGGGAATGGATGGATTCCTTAGGATTATATTTTCACCATGGTATGGACTGCATTCAACTTCATTTCATCACTACTTTTTTACCCTTAACCCTAGACTAAAGACTTTTAGAAAGTATTACCCACTCCCACAGTGTAATACACTACCTATACTAAGATAAACCCCACTTCCATAGTGGTTTAAGATTTGTCTAGATGTAGTAGTGATAACTCTAGGTTATTCTTTCACAGTCATAAACCCTCTCTGTGGAACAATATGTGATTTGTAAATCTATAGAATTTCCAACCCCTAATCCCTCTCTTGAAGAAATTAGTGGTATAATATATTGGTCATGGTAATCAATCACAAATAATGTGATAAGAAACTGTGATTCACATCCAGAATTGAAGGAAATACATTATTAATTCATGAAAGTCAAATACAAAGCAATACTGAGCAGATCTTGAGAAACATGTGGATTATCCTCGCATGATTTCACCATTACAATAATAGAGGTATAGCGATAAAAGGATTTAAACATTATAAACTCCAATGAAACCCCTTAAAGAAGCAGTCTTGATGGTCCCCTCTGGTAGACACCTCAATCTACAGTGTTCCAACTACAAGTCCATCTCCCAGAAGTTCCTGGATCATCCCATTTTTGGCTATCTTCTTCATATCCTCCTCTCATGGCTTCATGCTCTATTGCATTGAGATATAATGTTATATATTTCTTTAACTAAAATTTCCTTACATCATGAGTGGGTCTCGAGAAGTCATTAAGTCACACTCGTTGGACCGGTTGTAATTTTCAATCTACATTGATCGTGCAAAGCCAGTAACATCGAATGGATGTAAGTGACATCAAGTTTTCATCTGACTCAAAATCCTTGATAAGTTGTGGTACTACTGATGAGTATGTAGATGGCACTGAGTTGATTTGTGTGAGTTCTTACTTGCTTTGGGTACAAAAGTCAGTACCACTGACTGGCATGTCAATGTCACCAAAGTCAATAAATATGGTTCTTGATGCGTTCTGGGTGGTAAGTTAGTAGTAATGACTCCTATCTTTGTTAGCATCAAGTGTCTTCTTGGTAGCATCAAACAATGTCTCAGTAACACCGAACGATGTCTCATTAGCACCAAAATGTTTGGAATTCCCTGTTGCATTTTCACTTCATGTTGGTTCCCCCAACACACATCGGTAGCATTGAGCTGTCATGTATATAATCAAATTACCTGAAACAAGGAATAAACAATATAAGTCCTAATAAAAGTCGATAATTTAACACAATCTGGTAGAAACATTCAATACTTGATGTAGTAGTGATTTTCATGCTAATAATGATAAACAAGACATAACTAGTGTCAAAATGAAAAACTATGTGCTAAAATTTTGGAAAAATAGATTGTGAAAAGAAACTAAAACAGAGTCCATCAAAATCCCCTAAGCTTGAATGTTTCTATCCCTCGAGCAACACTACCTTTGGATCGGATTGAAATAAGTCATCAAGAGGAGAAATAATGTGAACTATATTTTTCAAATACCCCCACCCGAGGTCCTGAACCAAACCTTACTAACCATTGAACAATTAACTACTCTCAAGTAGCCAAAAATGTTCATTAAATATTTCCACCCTTAGATCAATGAAGCACTATTAATAGAGCAGTTAATATCATTATCAATAGGGCATATGCTTGATGCATCATGTGATTCCCTGTGTATATTGCTCTTGTCTACCTACCAAACTATGATGGGAGAAGTTCCTTGTATAAAAATGAATGAGGGGATCAATTATATATGTGGTCTTCCACAAAGAGCAATGGGTGGAAATAAAGTAGGTGGTTACGAACAATTTTCATAGGTAGCATTCAAATTATTTATGCAAAAACAAAATATGATGAGCCTATATAATGAAAGGAATGAAAATTGCATGAAACTTAATGCCTGATATCATGGTTGAATGATGAATGCACTAAATGTCTCATCCACATAATTAGTTGTTGGTGAAAGAATGCATACATGTAACCATTTTCACCTTCTCCATGAAAAAAACATAATAAGCTCAAGGCATCCTTCTCTCTCTTTACTTGATATTTATTTTTTTTCTCTACCCTCTTATTTTGGAATTATAATTATTTATGCTCGAGCTTTCATCAACTCATTGCTTTTTATTCTTTTTTTATTTTGTAGAGATATAGATGTGTATCCCATCACTTTATCTATCGGAAAAGACTACAAACATACATGTTGCAGAATATGCAAATAATGATGCAAAAAGACAATGCAATATACATGAAATCTGTTATGCAACTAATTGTTGTGCACATCTATATATTTTTTCTTTTTCTAACTAATGCACTATAAAGAAATTAGATACCATGCTACCTTATTATGCTATAAAATACAGTCAAGAGGAAACAATTTGGGTTACTTGATCATCTTATGGTGGTGTATGAAATATAGTGAAAGGTGGGTGGAATCATATGATTAAGAGACAATACATGTCTTAACTATGATGTGTCCCTCTCCTATCAACCTTTGTATAGGGCAACCTTAGGGTTTCTTTCTAAAAATCCCATTTAAAGTTGTGTTACTTGTTTGATTTGTTTGGGCTCAAACCTCTTCATCATACACAAGTCTTGGATAACTTAAGATTTTCATTAACTTGAAGTGTCCTCAAGCTTACTAACATAAACACTTCCTCTAGCTAGTGTAGCCTTAGACTTTGCACATGAGCTTAAAAAATGTGATCATTTACAATTTTAAAATTTCATTGCAAGGGCATGAAATACAATATTTTTTGATGATATATGAAATCATGATAATTAATCTCCATGATCACACTTAATAGATTTTGGATCATATACATGCAAATAAGAAAAACTAAAACAAGATAGAAAATAAACAAGATAAAGTTGTTATAGAACACCCCTAAGCTTGAACTTGACTATGTCCTCATAGTCAAAAATCAAACAAAGAGGTGGAACTGGGGTAACCTATGCTCAGTAGGGTGGTGGTTGTGGCTAAAACTTTCCTGGTGGCATCTGTGGATCAGGAGTTTAGGAAATGCCAATGAACTTGGGTGGGTTGGCTGGCATATGTGGCAGTTATGGGTAGATAGAAAAGTTTCCTTGACTCTAGTAGTGGTCATAGGGCGGATGTTGATGATACTCTATGCGTTGTAGGCGAGTGTGCATGTTATTCTGGTTGGCCAGGAGAAGGCAGTCATTGGCGTTGACTGCCCACTATTGCTAAAGGAGATTTTCCTAGACACCATAAATCTTAGTCAAGGTGGTTGTCTAGTATTGTTGCTTTTGTTGAATGAATTAAATCATCCAAATCATACCCTTCATGGAAAAAGATGGTTATAGCCTCAATTTCAATTGTACTTTATGTACTTGAAATACAATTATTCTAGTAAAAGAAACTTGATTGGAAATTTGTGTGCTTTGTTCTTAAAGAATGGTTTTCTTTGCAAATTTCCTTTAGATACTTGCTTTTGTGATTTCTATTGTATTATTAATCCAATAATGAATAAAAGTAAAAGGGAGAGAAGAAAATACCATAATAAGCAAAGAGAAAAAGAAAATAGATAATAATGATATTTGCTTAAGATAATTGTGTAGAATTCTCTAGAAAGTGTCATAGATGGACACAATAAATTAGTTTTCAGTTGCACATGGTTTTCTAATAGAAAGAATATCCAAAATAAAGAAATAAAGAAAGAGAAAAAGATGTGTTTTAATGCACATCATATGCCTTATAAGTGGATGACTTGGATGTTAAGAAAAGGTCTTTTACTTTCTGAGTTTTGGTCCCAATCTTTCCACACATCTAGATAAAGTCATTAATGAATTCCCCTTAAAATTTGAGATAAAAAGGATGGATGGTTTGAGAGATATGGATTTTATAAAATCCCTAAAGTGTGGGTATTATAGAGGGATATTATTAAATGTCACATTTTTTATTTCTAGCATGATTATATTTTCCACTTTTTTTATTTAGTGTGCACGATGTGGGCCATTAGATCTAGAATTCAACGGTGATTCTGTCATCACCTAGTTCACGTCAAAATGGGAAAGAAGAAAATAATGCATAGACTTGCTAATCCCATTTCTCAGTAATTTGATGTGTGAGCAAGTAAGGAAACTTGCTCTTCGCCTTCATTAGAATAGGACAAACACACCTACCCTAAATTTCATCTAGGTTTGAGGATTCTATGAGATTCTCCAAATTCCCCATCCAAGAGAAGACCATACCGACTTAGGAGGGTATATATATGGAACCCCAGACTATCTGTGAGAACACAAACTTACTCTCGAGACTCTGGTCAATCTCATGCCTCATTCTCTTCTCTTAGTCCCCCCTCCCATAACACTACCTTCACCCTGATATCTCCCACCATCTCGTCAGAGATCCTCCTCTCCATCTCAATGACTCTGACCGCCCTAAGGGAATTGAAACCTTCAATGAGTTCATCGTGGACCGGTGGGGGGTATTGGTGATGTCACTCATTGGTCCTAGGGCTAGTTCACAGAGTCAACATATCAGTTGACTAAGCTACTTCACAAGGGAGAATCGGGATGAGGTAGAAGACGATCTGTGTGGAAAGGACTTCTCTTCCCCGCCTTCTTCATTGAGTGGGTAATGAAATTCCTATATTTCCTTCCCTTTTACGCATCTGACTAAGCAAGGCCACACAAGCTCACTTGGCCTAGGTAGCGTAAGACCACTGGTCAGCTCAGCCTAGTTGGAAAGGCCGGCACTGGGGCGCGTTGTCTAGGTGGCAGCCTATGATTGGCTGAGGTTAATTAAATTTGTAAAAATTGTAACTATTAACGGGTAAGTACAAATCTAAAAAGTAATATATGATTTTTTCTCAAAAAAATGCAAGCAGTGAAATAAAAATATAATCAGGACCTAAAACTACATATAGTTCAAAAAGTACCTAAAGTTAGCATCTTTAATGTGTTAAATGACTCAAAACCCTAATTTTTATGTTATGATGATTTTGATGAATCCAATTGATGTTGATAATCAAAGATTGGTCTTTTATGGATAAAAAGATTAACTTGGGACTTATGTGGACTTGACAACCCATAACTTGATGAATTAGGGTTTCCTTGAGACGAAAAGTACAAATAATCATAAATTAGGGTTTTCAACCCAATGAACATGAAATGTGGCAATTAGGGTTTGGAAAGCCAAAACCCTACTAAAACCCTAAAGTTGACCTTGAAACCCTAACTTGAGATCCAAGTAAGTCTTAATGGTGATTTGGATAAAATAATAATGCATGGATGTATTGCCTTAATTTTTAGGATATTTGCTTGGTTGCTTGTTCAATTGCTCTTGCTTGGACATCCAATGATCAAGAGATGTGGTTACGCCTATGACTAACCACTTTAGTTTCCCGGCATTTTTTGAGGTTTTACCAAATTTCTTCAACTTAAATGATTGGATGACATTTACTTCCTACAATCTATAAAGTCACTATGGCTATCACAATATTATGCTTATAACTTTCTTGAACCCACATACAAACTCTAGGAATTTGAGAATGCAAAGAAATGTAAATTCATGGTGATGACTAAAGACCAAGCCCCATATTGGGAAGGTCTGACTAGGCCCCAGATTGGGAAGGTCATAAGAGGTCATGCCCTAGATTGGGAAGACCTACATGGCACCTAGCTCTAGATTGAGAGGTGGCCAATAAGGCACCTAGCTCTAGATTGAGAGGTGGCCTAATGTCCACTGTAGGGATAAAACCCTAAGAGAGGGTATACCAGAGGTTGAGTAAAATTGTTGAGAATTTATGAATAAAATGTTAATTTTGTTTCTATAACAATAATTGTTGTTGTTATGTTGTTGTAATTAGATGTGGACATTTTCCCCCACATACCAGTACAACTCGTTATGCTGAACATGCTTTAGTTTAATGTCATTTTAGGATAATCTGCTATTCTGCAAGTAAGAGGAAAACGGATATCCCGGAAAAGAAGGCACTCAAATAAAAACATAGTAATATCATCTTTGGAGGATTTAGTTAGCTTTCTTTTCACGTTGCAAACTTAGAAATCATATTATGTAATTCCTTTATGAAAAGTTAATCTTGTACAAATGCATTCCTATTTAGTGAAAATTTATATATTATTAATGGTTATTTGATAAACCTTCAATCCTATAATAAATGTAATGACCCTTACCCTCTCAGTCCTCCTGAATAGGGGATAACAGGGGGAGGGGGTCATTACATTTGGTATCAGAGTTGATTTACCATTTAACCTATAATAATTATTAAATTCTAAGAATTTTGTAGAGTCTGGAGGGAATTATTAAATTGTTTCCAAATCCAATGGTGTCTAGAAAGGAACACGATCCATGGGTTGGCAATATTTTCCTCCACACTGCTAGTCGGCTTAGGAGGACTCCTGGACCCGTGCTTCCTACCTAGACAAAGTTTGAGGACTTTATCAAAATAACATACCTCTAGGATTTCTCATCTTTTTCATCATCTCTTTACCCTCTTCACTCACAAAACCCTAGGTACTTATAAATTCTCTATGTATCCCTTTCTGAGTATTAGGGTTATGAGAAATAGGGGTTAAGTCATCCTCTTCCAAACAATAAAAATCATGTAATCAAGATG
Organism: Alisma plantago-aquatica; assembly: GCA_963693085.1. Classification (NCBI taxonomy): domain Eukaryota; kingdom Viridiplantae; phylum Streptophyta; class Magnoliopsida; order Alismatales; family Alismataceae; genus Alisma; species Alisma plantago-aquatica. Next base: position 559,228,955 of record OY856409.1, read on the forward strand.
TCATGGACATAAATTACGATGCTTTAAAAACTTAGACTGAGTTTAATTATCTGCTTATGTGAACCGGCATGGTCCGTTACAATACTATCGCCATTCCCTTTGAAACACCCCATGATCATTCAGAGGGTAAGCCCTCCCACAGGAAGAGGAGGTCCTTAGAGAAGAAGAGATGGGCTATGGAGGAATAGTCCTCCAGGAAAAGAAAAAGACTTAAAGGAGCCTCTGAGGAAGGCCCCAAACCTAAATGTGTTCCCTTTGACAACCTAAACCAAGAGAATGATAAGAATGGTGATCCAATGTCAGAAGACAAGGTCAAGCCCTAAAGAACAATGTTGATGGCCTATGACCTATAGTCGGATAAGTAATGCTCCACACTCTTGATGCTCTGTGGATGGAACAGAAGAGGAAATTGACTGAGGCTATCAGTTGCCTAGCCCTCAAGGACATAGCCAGAGATGAAATGGTGAGCCACTGCCTGTTCACCCTCGCCTTGGAGCCACCATTTTGGACTTTGTAAAGATGAACATTGATAGGTTTTAGGGAGAAGATAAAATGGAAGTAGTCAAAAAAGATGACACCTACTTCTGGTAGTAGAGAATAGCTTCCGGATGCTAGAAGTACATTTGAACAAGAATGTCCCTTTTGTCTCTCACCTCCTGGAAGGAGAGCCTAAGATCTAGTGGGAGAACCAAATCATGGGTTGAGATATAAAATAAGACCCAATGGCCTGGACTGACTTCAAAACTGTCTTTTCTACCAAATTTGTACCCATCTCAGCCAAGAAAGAGAAAGGGAGGGAGTTCACCTACCTAGTTCATAGAAATATATTTGTGGCAAACTTTGCTCACAATTTTATCCTTCTGGAGCGGTTTGGTTATATGCTAGCTGAGGAGAGGCGGGTGGATCACTTTGTAGAATGTCTGCACCCTACAATCAAGCCCCAATGATGGTGAGCAGACCAACAAACTTCATTGATGCCTATAGCATTATCATGGACATGGAGAAGATGGTTATGTCTGCTCCAAACCCACTAAAGGGGTACCTAGGTTTCATTGAAGGTACCTCTGTCCCAAGGAATGACCATCGAAATGGACAAGGACATAACCATGCTAAAGGAAGACATGGAGGAAAAGGAAAATCTCACAACAAGAACCACCACCCAAGGTGCCGCAACTGTGGGAAGTCACACCCCGACAGGTGTCGCTTTGAGAATAAGGTGTGCTTTCATTGCCAATAAGAAGGACACTTTCAAACCAACTATCCTCTTCCTGACCTAAGAGGTATGAGCCCAATAGCAGCCCAACCTATGGCAGCAGTGCCACCAGTAGCAATAGTTGCACTAGTTGCATCCCCACCTGTAGGAGAGTGAAGGCAAGCCTGAGTTTCTGCCATAGACAATGAAGAGGCTCAAGCCAATGCTAATCGTCTGATATAGGGTAATGACCCTTAGAGTTCTTTTTCCTATTTTTAGCTAAGCATTGCAATAGTTTGACTATTATGAAAACAATGTAGACAAGCTTGAGATCATGGGACACCATGTAAAAACTCTGTTTGACTCAGTTCTACTAATGCTTTTATTTTGAGAAATCTTTCAACTATGATTTGTTTGGACATCAAGGATTTAGGATATGTTTTAGATGTCACTACCCCGAGTGGTTGAATCCTTACATATCTCTTAAAAACCCCAATTATACCTATTAAAATATGAATAACGAGCTCCCTACAAATTTTATCCTTCTCGACATGAAATGACTTTGACGTGATCATTGGTATGGATTGGCTTTATACATATAGAGAAAAGATAGATTGTAGGGAAAAGAAAATAAGACTAGAGAGACCAGGTCATCCACCATTCATCATAAGAAGTAGAAAGGATGCTACCACTAGCCTGTACGTGTTAGCCTTGAAGGAAGAACAAATGATGGCCAAAGGTTTTTAGGCATTTCTAGCAGTAGTTACTGAGTTGGAGCCTAAGGTGCAGCCTTTAGAGCAGATAGAGGTGGTCATGGCCTATGCAAATGTGTTCCCAGATGATTTTTCTGGGATACCTCCTCAGAGAGAGGTGGACTCTTCAATAGAGTTAGTATAGCGACCCCGCCTCCCGGTAACCCCCAATTAAGGGAGACCGAAAGGTCGGCGCCGTTATCCAATTAACAGGATTAAAGGTTCGAAAAATAATCAATAATAATTATGAAATTCTACTAACTAACTGGAATTTGGTATAAAATTAAAACTTTACTTACCTTTGAAAACTTTGGAAATCTATCTATCCAGAGCTTGAATTATTGTATCTAATCCTCCTTACACTTTAGTTCTTATTTCCACAATGTGTCACTTTACTGTTTGTTCTTTTAATTGTTGTTCCTAAAATTCCAACAAACAAAACGTCGGTCAGTATATCGAAATATACTGGTATGTGGGAACAACCAAAATCTTGCAAATATGGTTAACAATTTAATAATCACAATCAAATTAATTAACAAGCCAATTTACACTTTTCAGTATGACATTCTCCACCACTTTTGCCCTAACCCTGGCATACCCACCTTAGGGTTTCCTTTGCCAATGAATTAAGGCCACCTTCTCAATCCCGATCTTGGTGCCTGGGGGTCACCACCCATGGTGCCCATTAGTCATGCAATATCATAGGCCACCTTCTCATTCCAGAGCTTGGTGCCTGGGGTCACCACTCAAGGTGTCCATTGGTCTACCCATCTGGGCCTGACATTTGGCATCATCCATCAGGGTGGCATGTAGGTGCGAGAATACATACTTCTATTTTTAATGTGATAATCATAGTGACTTTATGATTTGCAAGTATGAACATCCAAACAGATAATTTGCATTCAATGCAATTAATCATCCAGAAAATCCTCGGGAAACTAAGACGGTTATTCATAATTAACCACATACTTGATCTGACGATTTGAACAGAAATATCCATGCAAATAAGAATCCAAGCAAGCAATCATTTTCAACAAGATCCTGAAATAACCACGTAATTCCCTTTTTATTATTCATGTCATCAAGATCCATTAAACCTAGCTCACTTCCTAGGGTTTCTAATTCACTTTTAGGGTTTCTATTGCAATTAGGGTTTCCCTTCATCTTTTACTATTTTAAACCCTAATTTAATGCAATTGATCCCCAACCCTAATTATTTCCACATCTAATCCGTAATTTCGGATTAAAGGCATAATTAACCATTAATTAAGCTCATTAAGCCTCTTTTACATTAAAGCTACTACTTTTTATCCCTTTAATCCATGATAAGATCATTATACACATTTATCATCAATTTATAGTCCATTATGGTCCAAAACACATATGAACTCGATTTACCATTAATTCTATCTTTTATTCATCAGAAAGCCCTAATTACTACATTTAGGGTATTTATCCACAAATTAGGAACTTTACTGCTCGAAATAGCTTATAACCATGAAAACTCAGTTTGATACATGAAATTGAATAATTAAAGCAATTAATTACCAACATTAGGGTTTCAAGGCCCATTAAAGCCTATTTATGTACATAAACTCTAAATTAAGCGAACTACATGCAAAGTTCATTCTTTTTATTCCTAATGTCCCTTTTTATCATTAACATGCTAATATCAACTTTAATTATCTATTAAACCCTACTAATCACATTAATCATATCAAAATAGGGTTCTTTAAACATTAATACATTAAAGTTGATATCTTCCATTACTTTTCAAATTGCAAAAGGAATCAGGATTCAATTATATTTTTAATGGATTCCTCTTATTTTTCTGAGCAAGATTGATATATTATACTTATCAATCCAAGCTACCATTAATTAGTTATGATTTTTGTAAGATTTCACTTACCCGGACCAATCAGAGAGCGCCACGTGGCTGATCTCATGCAATGCGACTACTTTCTTTGGAAACATAATGGAAAGACCATACTACCCTCGGTTAAGTCGATTTCTTCTCTAGCCCACAGAGGGCAGAAAGATCCAACGCCTCCCTTCCTTCTTCAACCTTGCGACAGTCGGTTACTGTCACCCTAGCAGTGAATTACGCCGCCTCTCCTTCCTTCTCTGCACCCCGCCGACCTCCGGCGATGCTCTCCCTACCTCCACCAAGCCCTCACGCACCCATAGGTGTCCTTCGTTTGCGGCCAGGATGGTCGGCTCAGGTGGGGCGGCCTGCAACTCAGGGTCGGCGCTGTAGCTGTGCTGCAGCCATTACACATAGGTTGGAGCACAGGGATGATGGCTGCAGTTCTCTCTGACGATGTGAGACACCACTCCTCCATCGTGATGGCTCAATGATTCCTCGCTGTCCCAGGGTTAGTGCTAAAGCTTTCGGTTAGGGTTTATACATAAGGAGCAAAGAGAAGAACATGGGATCTCTCTCTCTCTCTCTCTTAGGCTTGAACTAGGGCTTTACCCCTTTATATAGGGTGCAGTATGAAGCCCTAAGGCATGCCTCATGAGGCCTCAAGTCCCAAACTCAAAAGGAAACACACTTTCCTTGGTTGTGAACCAACCATCTCTCTCTCTCTTCATTAACTTTTATTTCCTTGATATTCCTTGTTGCATGGATATTTAGGAATTCAAAATTCCTCTCCCTTATCCTCTTTAATATTGTCTTTTAATTCATTGGCCTCAAAATTATATTCTCCTCAATTAGGAAAATACTCCTTCTTAATAAAACCACATAATTCCATTAATTATGTATTCCCATTATCCTTATTTTGCAATTTTGGTATTTTCTTTTTCTTTCCTCTTCATTGGGACACCTTGGATCCCAAGAAACTCTATTATTTCGAAATCCTTTTTATTGGATGCTCATTATCCTTCTAGATGCATCTAAATGCATTATTCTTCATTATCATGTGTATTTCGTATTAGAATATTTATTTTTGAGGATTTCTCTTTATTTCTCTTTTATTTTCCTCATTAGTATTCCTTTTATCATTAGGAATCCTTGGAATATGAAATTCCACTAAGGATAATTCAATTATACCTCTTTTCACTTGTTTTCCACATTTTACCATTGTTTTCAATTTCTTTCTAATTAAAGAAATATTTAATTAATCTTTTCTTTTCTTATTGCTTTTCTTTGCAACTTTGGACTCCTTGGAACCCAAGGAACCCATGTGGCACGAAATCCACCTTTGGATTAAATTCTTTTTCCTTCTAGAGGTTTCCACACCTTTCTTTTCTCAAAACTCAATTATTCATTTATTAATTGGATTTCCTTGTTATTGGGCCCAATAGCCAATAAAGCCCACAACACAATCATCAAAGCTATTGTAAACAAAAAACAAATTATATCTTTATTTGTTCATTTATCTTTATTATGAGAAATTACATTTCTGACCAAATGAACCCAAAATTTGGGGTTGTAACATCCTTTCCCTCTTATACGAATTTTGCCCTCAAAATTCCATCAAGCAAACAAACAATTCAGGATAAGCCTTTCATACGTCCATCAGGGCTCCCATGTGGCGTCACCCTTTCCATGGTGCTTCCCAAGAACCTTCATCATCTCATATTCTTCCATCTGAGTTCTTTCTTACTTTGGTATATCATACCCTCATAGGTGACTCAGGACATTTCAACCTCTCAAAAGCTGAATAGGTTCAAGGCTCAGGACATGGCTTGGGTACCTCACATAGTGCTCTAGATCGGACTCATGGAACACATTACACATCATGTTATCCTGAGGGGAAAGGCTAAACACAACCATCTCCACCAATCCATCTCAAATGGACCCATATATCGGGGACTCAACTTTCTTAGCTGGAGCTTAGATGGGTCAGATTTTCACATCGCATATTCTCCCATAGTGAACTGCATGTCAGTCTGCTTTGCATCAACTCGTGACTCATGTCACCACTGGGCTCTCTCTCGGCCATTGCACGATCAAAGCGACTTCATCTACACACACTGTGGTTCTTTTCTTACCTTCGTGAGGCCTCCTTCACCAACATCATCTTAATGAAGTGGTGACCGACACAACCTCCCTTTAGAACTTCTTACATCCCGATAAAGGCTATGGTGGTTAACATCACATCTTAAGAACTGTCTCTATGTATCACCCTGAATGAGCACAAGTGCTCTCATCAGACCCTCTAGTCTAGATCATACTGTCCATTAGTATGGGGTGATAAACTGTACTATTATCGAGTTCTTCATGTTTCTACTTCCACCTCATGGAAGTGAACCCTTAGGTCATACCCAAGAACTTTTGAACTCACGTCATGGTGTAGTTGAACCATCTTTCTCTCTTAAGTAGTTCAACCGAATCTGTCCCATGACAATACTCTTTCTTTCTCATGTCATCTAGGTAAGGTGATCTACCATAACCCATATTGCATTCTGACCTTCCTTGGTCTAGGGGAGACTCACAACATCTATAGTGATGAACTCCCATCCCTTCTCGAGAAATCTTTATACTTTATATCCATGCACTGGGTTATTGGTGTTCGTCCTTCACCCCTGGCTTGCATGGCCACATGCCACATGCAACTTCATTTTAAGCATCCACAGTACTAACGTCACTTACTATCTTTGTAGTACGATATATGGCGATCTTAAAATCATGATCTCTGATATGTCATGATTCCTTAGAAACCTTAAACCATTCTCATCAGGGTTTTATTACCTTCCTATGCAAAGAAGTGTATCCATCCTTCTACCACATCAAGGACTAGGCTGGCTATCCAAACAACCACTAATCTTGTTCAACAGATCTCGTTATATCTGAGTGTTAGCCAAACTTATCTCTTTTTCTCAACTTAAGGTTAGCCTAACAACCTCAACTTCTTATAGCTTCCAGCTAAACTAGGCAGCTATATCTCAACCATAGCATTCATTACCCCTTCTTATCCTTAGGTGTTAGGTAATGTCAAAGACATACACCTCCATGTATTATACTTATCACCTCATCTCAAACTCTAAGTTTATCTTCATCAAGAAACTCCAAGCTCATCCACCTGGTGATCAAACTCAACCTTGTATAACTTGCAAATTCCACACAACTTCTACTAGGAACATCCTTACAAGGTGATTATCTTAATACTTTTATCGTTTGTACCTGTCCATGTATCATTCATTCCACCAAGGTATGTTATCATCTCTAGCCACGTTGCAACTCACACCATCTTTTATCCTTGGTGTATGGCATGCATACTGTCCCATCTCTCCCTCTCATAACAAAAGGAAATAAGCATTTGGCGTCCGTCCAAACACAAAGTTCTTCCTGTTCCAAGAGTAGAGATGATACATCCACATTGCCAGTACACCTTCATTTCTAAGTCGAAACGTGTAACTTATGTCTCTACATCACAAACATCATGATATCAAAGTTACTTCCATGGAAAATTGGTCTCGAACCTACTTGGGTCACCACACAATCCTTGGTCATCTCCTCTAGGTCTATAGGGTGCCGACACTTTTGGGTTTATCCCTTTTCCCTTATGCATCCAGAGAGTGCCCTACTCATCTGCCCTTTGGGTCCCATGAGTTCATGAAGGTGATAAATCTCCTAACCCATGGCCCTCAGACAATGATAGCTGTTACCTCCCGACCCTATGGTCATGTACAACTAGGGAATTAGGCAACTCCTTCTTCCATCAGTCTTATCCCTACCTGACCCTAGGATAGACTTCAGATTCTATTATAGTACATTTCCAACTTAGAACCTTACCCAAGCATTCATCATCTCTCTTCCTGCATACATGGGCTGATTTTCATCCTTTCATAAGGATCATGGCAACCTGCCTACCTTGGTTAAGCCCCATACCGGTTACCTCCATGGTAACACATCCACATGCACATAGAGATGGTTATCTATGGGTCTAAAGGTTCATTCTCATGCCATGTACTATTCACTTTGCTTCTCAAGATCCTATGAAACCTCCTTAGGTTACCTCAAAACCAACCAAATTGGAAAACTCCCTACCATAGGGTCCCTCTCCCAGGATGGGAGGAAAATACACCTTGATAACAAAGGTCACAAGCATCCTTAGGGTTTACATTCACATGAGCATGCTTAATCCAACAACTACTAAGGCACAAGCGTACCTACTAAACCATGCCATGTTATACTTATTTTCATCCTCATCATTAGACCAACTTAGATGTGAGGGGTTCATCAAACATACCCTTAACGTAAGGGATTTCCTTTACCTCTACACATGAGGAGTACACTGCTCGAAACTATAGAGACTCAAATCTCATCATGAGCATCGAATACACTACTTCCCCTCTTAGGCCTAGGAACCCTAGGTTCACCTTTGGGTGTCCGACTGCATGCTCAATCTTTTAACCACGAATCAAGCATGTCCAAGGTATGTCATGTACTTCCATGATCCTTCCACTCGAGCAACACTTCGGAGTTGAGTTCTCTTTCAGGACAACCAACTAGGTATAAAGCCTCACAACTGGTTACTTAAACCTCCTCAGGGTCTAAAGCACTCTTTATCTCATCCATTAGGTAATCACTTATACCATAGGTACTAGAAGCATCATCCTCTCTCTAGGGTTTGGTTCCTCTTGAGGCAACCAAGATATCATCAGCCTCCAGGGATCAAGCATAAGGCAACCACTATCATCCACTTCGGTCGCATCATCCTCAACTCCCCACTACCCCTCATGTCTCAGAATCTAAGCTTCCAACCTTCTTTCTTGGGTCCTGCTTTCTCTCTCAAGATCTAACTCCACATCCAGCCTCACTACATGAAGTTGGATCAAGCTTACCAACATATCCCTACCTGGGTGAAGCCTTCGCTCAACTCATGTTTGGCTCAAGATTATCCTTAGCTCTTTATGTTTGTCCCATAAGACATCCATCATGATTCCTTGTACATGGTTTCATCCCACTGTCAACACTACTGACGTACTCTGGGTGCAAGCTATACCCTACTTGCACAAGCCCATAGGGTTCTATTAACTTCATCCATGAAGGAGCTATCCTTTGCTCAAACATGATTGACCCTTCCTAGGGTTGGGTTGCCAAAGGTGCTAGGTCATCCAACCTCTCATGGCTCATATGGCAATCCAAAAGCATATCTATCCAAACACCCAGTCAACCATGTCATCTAACTCATCATGTCATATCTCTCTCTAACCTCCACTTAGGGTTAGGGTTAACATCATCCTTAAAAGATGTGCTAGATCTCTACTTTAATGGATATCTCTACCTCCAAGACTCACTTTCTCTACTCATCCTCCTGACAAGAAGGTCTAGCCTTAGGTTTCTCCTGAGGGCAATGACAACTTATGTCATACGACCTAAGCATGTATCTATTCTGTAGTTTGCGCTTAATCTATTAAGCTTATGTCCATGACATCTTATTTACATGTTTTTCATTAATTTGGTGGAGGATTCCTTAGACCTTATTAACCTTACCCATACCTCAAGAGGGTGAGGAGAAGAGAGAAAACCCTAATCCTTAAGGTCCTTAACAGAATTTGAGTTGAGAAGGGATGAAAAAGATGAGAGAGTCCTAAAGGTATCGTATTTCGAGTCATATCCTAAGACATCGGCCAGGCAGTCACACAATTCGGGAGTCCTCGTATTCTGACTAGCGGTGCAGAGGAAAATATTTCCAGCCCCCAGACGTGATCCTTTTCTAGACACCTCAATCTTTCAGACAATCCTCTAATAACTCCCTTGGGTTCTATGGAATTTGTAAATTTTAATAATTATTAACAATTAAGTGAGGAACCTATGCTCTGATACTAATTGTAACGACCCCGCCTCCCGATAACCCCCAATTAAGGGAGACCGAAAGGTCGGTGCCATTATCCAATTAACATGATCAAAGGTTCGACAAATAATCAATAATAATTATGAAATTCTACTAACTAACTGGAATTTGGTATAAAATTAAAACTTTACTTACCTTTGAAAACTTTGGAAATATATCTATCTAGATCTTGAATTATTGTATCTAATCCTCCTTACACTTTAGTTCTTATTTCCACAATGTGTCACTTTACTGTTTGTTCTTTCAATTGTTGTTCCTAAAACGCCGACAAACAAAACGTCGGTCAGTATATCGAAATATACTGGTATGTGGGAACAACCAAAATCTTGCAAATATGGCTAACAATTTAATAATCACAATCAAATTAATTAACAAACCAATTTACACTTTTCAGTATGAAATTCTCCACCGCTTTTGCCCTAACCCTGGCATACCCACCTTAGGGTTTCCTTTGCCAATGACTTAAGGCCACCCTCTCAATCCTGAGCTTGGTGCTTGGGGGTCACCACCCATGGTGCCCACTAGTCATGCAATATCATAGGCCACCTTCTCATTCCCGAGCTTGGTGCCTGGGGTCACCACTCAAGGTGTCCATTGGTCTACCCATCTAGGCCTGACATTTGGCATCATCCATCAGGGTGGCATGTAGGTGCGAGAATACATACTTCTATTTTTAATGTGATAATCATAGTGACTTTATGATTTGCAAGTATGAACATCCAAACAGATAATTTGCATTCAATGTGATTAATCATCTGGAAAATCCTCAGGAAACTAAGACGATTATTCATAGTTAACCACATACTTGATCTGACGATTTGAACAGAAATATCCATGCAAATAAGAATCCAAGCAAGCAAGCATTTTCAAAAAGATCCTGAAATAACCAAGTAATTCCCTTTTTATTATTCATGTCATCAAGATCCATTAAACCTAGCTTGCTTCCTAGGGCTTCTAATTCACTTTTAGGGTTTCTATTACAATTAGGGTTTCCCTTCATCTTTTACTATTTTAAACCCTAATTTAATGCAATTGATCCCCAACCCTAATTATTTCCACATCTAATCCGTAATTTCGGATTAAAGGCATAATTAACCATTAATTAAGCTCATTAAGCATCTTTTACATTAAAACTACTATTTTTATCCCTTTAATCCATGATAAGATCATTATACACATTTATCATCAATTTATAGTCCATTATGGTCCAAAACACATACGGAAAGACCATACTACCCTCGGTTAAGTCGATTTCTTCTCTATCCCGCGGAGGGCAGAAAGGTCCAACGCCTCCCTTCCTTCTTCAACCTCGCGACAGTCAGTTACTGTCGCCCTAACAGTGAATTACGCCACCTCTCCTTCCTTCTCTGCACCCTGCCGACCTCCGACGATGCTCTCCCTACCTCCACCAAGCCCTCACACACCCAAAGGCGTCCTTCGTTCGCGACCAGGATGGTCGGCTCAGGCGGGGCGACCTGTAACTCAGGGCCGGCGCTGCAGCTGTACTGCAGCCATTGCGCATAGGCTGGAGCACGGGGATGATGGCCGCGGTTCTCTCTGACGACGTGAGTCACCACTCCTCCATCATGATGGCTCAATGATTCCTCGCTTTCCCAGGGTTAGCGCTAAAGCTTTCGGTTAGGGTTTATACGTAAGGTGCAAAAAGAAGAACATGGGATCTCTCTCTCTCTTAGGCTTGAACTAGGGCTTTACCCCTTTATATAGGGTGTAGTATGAATCCCTAAGGCATGCATCATGAGGCCTCAAGTCCCAAACTCAAAAGGAAACACACTTTCCTTGGTTGTGAAGCAACCATCTCTCTCTCTCTTCATTAACTTTTATTTCCTTGATATTCCTTGTTGCATGGATATTTAGGAATTCGAAATTCCTCTCCCTTATCCTCTTTAATCTTGTCTTTTAATTCATTGGCCTCGAAATTATATTCTCCTCAAGTAGGAAAATACTCCTTCTTAATAAAACCACATAATTCCATTGATTATGTATTCCCATTATCCTTATTTTGCAATTTTGGTATTTTCTCTTTCTTTCCTCTTCATTGGGACTCCTTGGATCCCAAGAATCTCTATTATTTCAAAATCCTTTTTATTGGATACTTATTATCCTTCTAGATGCATCTAAATGCATTATTCTTCATTATCATGTGTATTTCGTATTAGAATATTTCTTTTTGAGGATTTCTCTTTATTTCTCTTTTATTTTCCTCATTAGTATTCCTTTTATCATTAGGAATCCTTGGAATACGAAATTCCACTAAGGATAATTCAGTTATACCTCTTTTCACTTGTTTTCCACATTTTACCATTGTCTTCAATTTCTTTCTAATTAAAGAAATATTTAATTAATCTTTTCTTTTCTTATTGATTTTCTTTGCAACTTTGGACTCCTTGGAACCTAAGGAACCTAGGTGGCACGAAATCCACCTTTGGATTAAATTCTTTTGCCTTCTAGAGATTTCCACACCTTTCTTTTCTCAAAACTCAATTATTCATTTATTATTTGGATTTCCTTATTATTGGGCCCAATAGCCAATAAAGCCCACAACACAATCATCAAGGCTATTGTAAATGAAAAATAAATTATATCTTTATTTGTTCATTTATCTTTATTATGAGAAATTACATTTCTCACCAAATGAACCCAAAATTTGGGGTTGTAACAGCTAGCTCCCAAGATGAACCCTATTTCCAGGGCACCTTATAGGATGGCCCCCGCAGAGTTACTTGAGCTGAAAAAGCAACTATAAGAGTTGCTTGACAAAGACTTCATCGTACTTGGCAAATTTCCATGGGGAGCACCAGTACTCTGTGTGAAGAAGAAGGATGGATGACTCTAAATGTGCATCGACTAGTGGATGATAAAATAGGCTACCATTAAGAACAAGTATCCTTTACCTCGTATAGATGACATGTTTGACCAGCTTAAGTTGGCTCGTGTCTTTTCCAAGATTGACCTGAGATCTGGCTATCATCGGTTGCAAGTCAAGAATGAGGATATCCCAAAAACCACTTTCCGAACCTGTTAGGGCCATTACGAGTTTGTAAACATGTCATTTAGGTTGTCCAATGCCCTGAGTGTGTTTATGAATCTTATGAATAGTGTGTACCAACCTTTCCTAGACTCTTTTGTCATAGTTATCATAGATGACATCCTAGTTTAATCTGATGACTAGAGGAACATTGTCCACTTTGTTAGAGTCATTGATATCCTGAGAAAGTAGAAGTTCTATGGGAAATTCTCAAAGTGCAAGTTTTGGATAGACCGTGTCATGTTCATAGAACACATCATATCCAGAGGGACAATCTTAGTAGACCCTTCTAAAGTGTCGATCATATGTGATTTCCAGCATCGAAGAACCCTTACAAGATTTGTAGCTTCCTAGTATTGGCCAGATATTATTGGCGCTTCATTAAGGATTTCTCGAAGATTGCTCTGCCCCTCACCAAGCTCACCTGAAAGCACGACAAGTTTGTATGGTCTGACTTATGTCAAGCTCAATTGTGGGAATTGAAGGAGAAGTTCACCACACCTCCTATGTTGACTCTACCATCAGGCAATGAAGGTTTAATGATCTTCATAGATGCATCAAAGATGGGGCTTGGATGCATGCTAGAGCAAAATAGACATGTTGTTTCTTATGCCTCCAGATAGCTCAAGTCAAATGAAGTAAACTACCCAACACATGGTTTAGATCTGGTTGTGATTATACATGCCCTGAAGATCTGGCAAAACTGTCTTTGTGGAGCCACTCTTGAAATCTTCACCGACCACAAAAGCTTAACGTACCTCCTAACTCAGAAGGATCTAAACCTGTGACAAAGACGATGGATGTAGTACATGAAAGATTATGATTTCACCATTGCCTACCTCCCGAGAAAGGCTAATGTAGTAATAGATACTCTTGGTCAGAAATAGGTCAAGTGTATAGTTGTCCTATCTACCTAGTGGAGAGAACTGGAAGAGTTTCTAGGTGGACTCTGCAGCCCTTACAAGACTAGATCCATGTGGCTAACATTCAGATAAAACTAGACTTGTTGACCTAGTTGGTAGCTATCTAGTTAGCCATCCCTAAGCTTAACAAAATGAAAGGTATGTTGAGAAACCTTAAACACAACTCTCAGTGAGAGTAGGTGGTGAAATATGCAACAAGAGTCATATTTGGGTTCCTGAAGATTTTCCCTTGAAGATTCACATCTTGTAAGAAGCTTATGGTTCTGAGTATACGATACACCCTAGTACTACCAATATGTTTAAAGAGTTGCAGGTATACTTTTGGTGGCCTAGAATGAAGAGATATATAGTGACATATGTGGCTAGTTGTCACATGTGACTAGATGGTGAAGGATGAACACCAGCAACCCAGTGGATTACTATAATTAATTGAGATTCCTGAGTGGAAATGGGAACAGATCTCCATGGACGTTGTGGTGGGTCTCCCCAAGACAAAGAAAAGTCATGATGCAATATGAGTTGTTGTAGATTGCCTTACCAAGTCAGAACATTTTCTTGCCTTAAACATCACTACCAAGGTGACATACCTAGATGAACTATATGTTAGAGAGATAGTTCGATTGCATGGTGTTCTGAGTTCAATTATTTTTGATAGCGACCCTAAGTTCACCTCCAAGATGTGGAAGAAAATGCATGAGGAACTTGGAACTAGATTGAAGTTTAGAATAGCATATCACCCCCAGACTGATGGATAGACAAAAAGAACAATCCAAACTTTAGAGGATTTGTTGAGAGCATTTGTGCTCAATTGGGGTGGATCATGGGAGCAGTATTTGTCCTTAGCTGAGTTTGCTTATAATAATAGTTACCAAGGAAGTATTAGGATGCCACCGTACAAAGCTCTTTATGGGTGGTCGTGTCAGTCACCGCTTCACTGGGATGATGTCGGTGAGAGGACTTATTGAGGTTAGAAGAATCACAATTGTATGTTGATAAAGTTGCTTTGATTAAGCAAAGGCTAAAGAGAGACTAGGATCAACAGAACTCATATGTTAATGCGAAGTCCACTGACTTGCACTTTACTATGGGTGAACATGTGTTTCTAAAAATCCAATCCCTTTGAGCTATATCTAAGAACAAAGGAAAGTTGAGTCCCTAATACGTGGGTCCATTTGAGATTTTAGAATGGATTGGTGAAGCTACTTATCGTTTAGGCTTACCCCCTCAATATATTATGATGCATGATGTGTTCCATGTGTCCAATCTAAAGTGTTATATGAAGGATTTGAGCCATGTGTTAATCATTTAACCTATCGAACTCCAAGGAAGGTTGACATACCCTGAGTCACCTATGAGAGTATTAGATACCAAGGTGAAAGATCTCAGGAATAAAAAGATAGAGATGGTAATGGTTCTTTATAAGCACCATGGAGAGGATGAAGCCACATGGGAGCTGAAGACAGACATGGAAAAGTCTTATCCTAAGTTGTTTGTGTGATTAGTCAAATTTTGAGGAAAAAAATCCTACAAGAGGGAAAGGATATTATAACCTCAATTTCAATTGTACCTTATGTAGTTGAAATACAATTATTCTAGTAAAAGAAACTTGATTGGAAATTTGTTTGCTTTGTTCTTAAATAATGGTTTTCTTTGCAAATTTCTTTGCATACTTGATTTCATGATTTATATTGTATTGATAATCCAATAATGAATAAAAGGAAAAGGGAGAGAATAAAATCCCATAATAAGCAAAGAGCGAAAGAAAATAGATAATAATTATATG
Organism: Alisma plantago-aquatica; assembly: GCA_963693085.1. NCBI lineage: Eukaryota > Viridiplantae > Streptophyta > Magnoliopsida > Alismatales > Alismataceae > Alisma > Alisma plantago-aquatica. The sequence continues at coordinate 559,244,459 of OY856409.1, forward strand.
TGCTTAAGAGAATTGTGTAGAATTCTCTAAAAAGTGGCATAGATGGCCATAATAAATTAGTTTTGGGTTGCACATGGTTTTTATTAGAAAGAATTGCCAAAATAAATAAAGAAAGAAAGACAAAAAGATGTTTTTTAATATGTAGCATATGCCTTATAAGTGGATGACTTGGATGTTAAGAAAAGGTATTTTACTTTTAAATTTTTGGTCCCAATCTTTGCAAACATCTAGATAAAGTCATTAAAGACTTTCCCTTAAATTTTGAAATAAAAAGGATGGATGGTTTGAGAGATATGGATTTTATGAAAATCCCTAAAGTGTGGGTATTATAGAGGGAAATGATTAAATGTCACATTTTTTATTTCTAATAGGATTATGTTTTTTTTTAATCTTATGCGCGTGAAGTGGGCCGTCATATGTAGAATCCACTGATGATTTTGACATCACCTAGCTCACACCATAACGGAAAAGAAGGAGATAGTGCACACACTTGCTAATTTGATCTCTTAGTGATTTGATGCGCGAGCAAGTAAGGAAACTTGCTCTTCACCTCTGTGAGAAAAGTACAAGCACGCCTACCCCAAATTTCACCTAGTTTTGAGGGATTCTAGGAGTTTTTCCCAATTCCCCATCCTAGAGAAGACCCTTCCGACTTAGGAGGGTATATATATGGGACCCTAGACTCTCTATGAGAGAACAAAATTACTCTTGAGACTTTGCTTGATCTCACGCCTCGTTCTCTACTATCAATTTCCCCTCGTAAGACTATCCTTCTCCCTGATATCTCCCCACCATCCCACCAAAGATCCTCCTCTTTGTCCCAATGACTTTGATTGCCCCTAAGGGAATTGAAAATCTCTGTGAGTTTTTCATGGACCAACAGAGGTATTGGTGTTGTCGCTCGTTGCTCCCAGGAGCTAGTTTACAGAGTCAACCTCTCGGTTGACTACGTTGCTTCATGAGGGAGAACGGGGCTGAGGTACAAGATAATCCGTGTGGAAAGGACTTCTCTGCACCGCCTTCTATGTTGAGTAGGTAAGGGAATCCATGCTTTTACTTCCCTTTTATGTGCCTCACTAAGCAAGGCCATGTAGGCTCACCCGGCCTAGGTGGCGTAAGCCCACTGCTCATTCCAGCCTAGTTGGAAAGGTTGGGACCGGGGCACACTTCCTAGGTGGCAGCGTATGATTGGCTGAGGTTAATTAAATTTGTAAAAATCGTAACTATTAATTGGTAAGTCTAAATCTAACAAGTAATATATGGTTTTTGCTTAGAAAAATGAAAGCACTCCAATAAACATATAATCAGGACCTAGATATGCTTCTAGTTTAAAAAGTACCTAAAGTTAGCATCTTCAACATTTTAAATAAATCAAAACCCTAATTTCTAAGTTTTGATGATTTTAATGAATCCAATTGATGTTGATAATCAAATACTACAAACTTTTGAATTAGGGTTTCCTTGAGACTAAAAGTACAAATAATTATAAATTGGGGTTTTCCAACACAATAGACATGAAAAGTGGCAATTAGGGTTTGGAAAGTGAAAACCCTACTAAAACCCTAAAGTTGACCTTAAAACACTAACTTGAGACCCAAATCAGTCTTAATGATGATTTGGATAAAATAATAATACATGGGTGTATTTCCTTAAATTTTGGGACATTTGCTTGGCTGCTTGTTTGATTTCTCTTGTTTAGACATCTACTGCACTTGATCAAGGTATGTGGTTACGCCTATGATTAACCGCTTTAGTTTCTCGACATTTTCTGAGGTTTTACTAGATTGCTTGAAATTTAATGCTTGGATGATATTTACTTCCTGCAATCTATAAAGTCACTATGGCTATCACAATATTATGCTAATAACTTTCTCGAACCTGCATACCAACTCTAGAAATTTGAGAATGGAAAGAAATGTAAAGTCATGGTGATGACTAAAGACCATGCCCCAAATTGGGAAGGTCATAAGAGGTCACGCCCCAGGTTGGAAGACCTACCTAGCACCTAGATCAAGATTGAGAGGTGTTCAATAAGGCACCTAGATCCAGATTGAGAGGTGGCCAAAATTCCATTGTAGGGATAAAACCCTAAGAAAGGGTATACTAGGGGTTGAGTAAAAATACTTGAGAAGCTATGAAGAAAATGATAAATCTTGTTTTTGTAACAAGAATTGTTGTGGTTATGTTGTTACAATTAGATGTGTACATTTTGTTTCCCCACGTACCAGTATAACTCGTTATGTTGAGCGTTTTTTTATTTCACATTGTTTTAGGATAATCTGCTATTTTGCAAGTAAGAGGAAAATGGATATCCAGGAAAAGAAGGCATTCAAAGAAAAAGACAGTAATGTAATCTTTGGAGGATTTAGTTAGATTTTTTTCATGTTGCAAACTTAAAAACCATATTATGTAACTCCTTTGTAGAAAGTTAATCTTGTACAAACTCATTCATATTTAGTGAAAATTTATTAGTTATTTATGGTTATTTGCTAAACCTTCAATCCTGCAATAAAGGTAATGGCCCTTGTCCTCTCGGTCCTCCTGAATAGGGGATAATAGGGGGAGGGGGTCATTACAAAGAGTCTCTTGGTGGTGGACATGGTGGAACTATAGAGTTGGATGTTGCATATCATCACAAAATGTGGTGTAGTTGTCTTCGTGGTGTGAAAGGCATCGCTTGACCTCCAATTCTTCTTCTTCTAATTCTTCTTCTTCCTCATCCTCTTCAATGTTCTCTCCCTCCAATACAGCCTACACATCGTCTGTAGGCCAACGAAGGTTCCGCACTCCCCTCAGACAAAATATGGGGTCAGGAAGAGCCCTTTCCTTCATGTGTTCATTGATGGTGTAGCAGGTGTACACCTTGCCTTGTTATTTGGTGACAAGGTGTGCCCGCTTGAAGTACTTTAATTCAGTTTTGGAGGAAGTCTTTAAAGCATTAGCCTTGGAGAGATCGAGGCAGTGGTGTAGGGAGAGCGGTGTAAGTAGACCCCCAAAGTGAATTGGGGGTTTCCTCTAAGCTTGCCTCTTCACCACCAACATCTGTTGAAGGAAGAATGACTCGAGATTGATCTTCTCCTTTCCTAAAGACAAAGATGCCCACAAAGAAAATAGGTCGGTATTCTAGACCTTCCCTTTCCCTTGAGTGGACTTGGCGAATATGGTGCTCGTCGAGTATTCATGCAGAGTCTGAGCAAAGGGGCGCTCGATGTCCATCATCGAGAATTGGCACCAGATGATAGCAAACTATGGAGGAAGGGTTGTCATCTATTGCTAGGCCATGATGTGTTGAAAGTCTCCTGGCATGAAGTGTGATCAACCCATTGGCCAGTTGTATATCAAGTTGAACTTTGTCATAGTGAGTTGGTGATCGATGTTGTAGAGACAAAACTTGACCCAACCTTCCTTGTAGGCTTCCACATGCTAATGGATGCAACAAATCTCCATAGTTGCATGGAACTCACAAGCTATCTCCTGGTATGTGGGCCAATCACCAAAAAAGGTTGATCTCCCCCCATAGCCTGCCCATTGCATACTTGGTGAAGGTTGTCGATGAAGCTGATGTTGTTAAGAAACGTGCAATATATGTACAATGTGGGTAAGGTCTCCCACTTCATCATGAAGTCATACAATTTCTTTTGATCTTTATCTGAAAAAGTCATCCTTGATGGTTTCAGTACCATCTACTCATATGTGTTCGGGTACGATGAAGCTTGCCTCCTTGAATCCATTGGTGTAGAAATCATAAAATAGATCAAGGAAGGGAGCTAGGTGTAGAGTCAGAGATGTCAGGTGGCTCTACAAATCTTTGGTAGCATCTGGCGCCTTCTTAAGAGCAAGGGGAATGCTTTGGTTGTGAATTGATAGCACCCATTGCCCCATATATAGTCAGAGAGTTTCCCTATCAAATTGTGTCAGTGGTATTGACTTCTTTAGCTATCTATGGGTGTGGTATCATCCATTGAAATTTCATTTATGGGTCGTCAATGCACTGACCCTCGAATCCTTCTATGTTAGTGGTACTGACATATGTTGGTGGTAGCAACTTCTGAAATGCACATCCAATGTCACCAACTGTCGGATGCATTAAATCATGATCGTTGATGTAGGTGCCAAAAATATGGCAATTTTGAATCGATTCCACCAATGAGATGTCAATGCCACCGATATGTTATTTGCACGCCTTTAACATGTATGTTGGTGCCACTAACTTTTCATGTTTATGGTACCGAGCTGTATCAATTTTGGTCATTCTAGAGCTAAGTATGTCGATACCATCAAGAAGCCTCTTCATGTATTCACTTAAGTCTTATGGCCCACTATTCTATCTTTGACAAATATTGATACTACCGACATCAGTTTCAGTAGTCTCAACTTCTTGTAGAATTAACATGCTACAAATTTAGTGTCACTGACCCTCCTATCTGTGGTATTGAAAAATTTGATTTCTCGATTGAAATATGGGTGTCTTTTGATGCCACCAACTACATTGTCATTGATACCAACATTTATCCTGCATTCACACCACACAAAAACATCAAGGTACTTTTTTTATTTATAAAAAATAAACAAGAAGAAAGTATGAAATATCTACTTGAAGATCCTAAACAAGAGATACATGAATACAATATAAATGAATGGGTTGCCTCCCATAAGCGCCCTTGTTTAATGTCTTAGGCTCGACAATCATTTTTCCTCAAAATCTTAATGAAGCTCAATGAGCTTCAAATCCTCCCCCTTATGGACCCCCTCTCCTCCATAATAGTGTTTGAGGCATTCTTCATTTGTCAAGAAAGTCTTGTCACCATAACTAATCTCTACAGATCCATGAGGGAATGCCTTGATTACCACATAGGGTCCACTCCACTAGGACCTCAACTTCCTAGAATGCAATATCATCCTAGAGTTGAACAATAGAACATGTTGACCTAACAGAAACACCCTATGGAAAATGTGGTGGTCATGCACTTCCTTAATTCTATCCTTGTAGATTCTAGAACTTTCATAGGAATCTAGCATAATCTCGTCTAATTTCTTCAGTTCTAGTCTACACTTCCTCCAAGCACTAGAAAGATCAAAATTCAATTTTCTCAAAGCCCATTTAGCTTTATGCTCTAGTTCCAAGGTAAATGACATGCCCTCCCATAAATAAGTGTGTAGGGAGTGGTGTCTATGGGTGTCTTGAAAGTCGTTTATAGCCTATAGAGCATTATTCAGTTGCATGCTCCAATTAGTCTTATTGGTTGAAACACTTTTTCTAGGATCATTTTAATTTTCATATTTGACACCTCAACTTGGCCTTGAGTCTGGAGATGATATGGGGTTCCTACTCAGTTCTTCACTCCATATTTTCTCAATACAGCTCCAAATTTACAATTAGTGAAGTGAGACCCCCCATCACTTATAATCACTCTAGGTACCCCAAACCTATAGGAAATGTGATCTTTCACAATTAACACACAACATGTGCATCATTAGTGTGGGTTGGAATTGCTTCCACCCATTTGACACATAGTCAACTGCTAGCAAAATGTAAAGGTTAGAATTAGAAGACACAAAGGGTCCCATAAAGTCAATTCCACATAAATCAAAGACCTCTACTTTTTGAAACATATTAAGAGGCATTTCATGTCTTCTAGATATGTTTCTTAATTGTTGACATGTTTCACACCCTTGCACATAGTCATGAGCATCCTTAAATAATTACGGTCAATAAAATACACTCTCGAAAACCTTAGACAATGTCCTCAAGCTAAAATGGTGTCTCCAGTGGTTAAGGAATGATAGTGAGCAAGTATGCTCTCAAACTCACACTCTAGATTGCACTTTCTCAAAATGTCATCCCTATAATTTTTAAGAAAAATGGTGTCATCCCATACATAGAATCTAAAAAAATGAAAAAAAAAACTCTTTTTAACTTGATATCCCCAATCTTTTGGTATTTCTCCACATGCCAAATAATTCACTATGTGAAGACTAGGGATCCTTGTCTTTCATAGAAAAAAGTTTCTCATTGGGAAATTCTTAAAAAATAGGTACTTCCAGGCCCTACTTACTCACTCACTCCAACATAGAAAAATGATCCGCTACTAATTCTCTACCATAGCCTTAACTTTAAATTCAATATCAAACTCTTGTAGTATCAAGATCCATATAATCAACCTTGATTTGGAAACCTTTTTCTACAAAGGGTACTTAATAGCTAAAGCTACATGATCTAGCCAATCACTTTTCCCCTAACAAATATTATTTAAATTTATCAAAGTCAAAGACAACAACTATAAGTTCCTTTTCCATGGTGGTATAATTAAGTTGGGCATTGTGAAGAATTATAAATGCATAGTAAATGACCAAAAGAGCATGATCCTTACATCGGCCTAGAACATCTCCTACTACAAAATATGATGTGTCACACATTAACTCAAATGGTTGGCTCCAATCTTGAACCACCACCATGAGTGCGGAGATCAACTTCTCCTTCAAAATATCAAATCCTTTAAAACAACAATTGTCAATATTAAATTCAATGTCCTTCTCTAACAGTTCGGGAAGCAGCTTTGTAATATTTGAAAAATATTTTATGAATTATCAATAATATACAGTGTGTCCTAAAAAACTCCTAACTCCCTTCAGCGAGGATGGCAGAGGAAGCTTAGAGATCACTTCTATTTTTACCGGGTCAACTTCCATCCCTTTTTTGGACACCTTGTGTCCCATCACAATCCCCTCACGCACTATCATATGACATTTTCTAATTCAAAATTAGATGAGTGTCCTCATATCTGTGCAATACTTTGTCAAGACTGGCATGGTAGTCCTTAAATGACTCTCCATAAACCAAAAAATCATCCATAAAAATCTCAAGACAATGCTCTATCATACCTGTGAAAATTGTGAACATATATCTTTGAAACATTGCTGGAGCATTGCAAAGACCAAACGACATCCGACGGTAAGAAAAATTACCATAAAGAAAAGTGAAGGTAGACTTCTTTTGATCTCGTGATTTGATAAAAATATGGTTGTAACTGGAATACCCATCTAAAAAGCAAAATGTCAACGGAGGTGATCCTCTCAAGAATTTGATCAATGCATGGGAGCAGAAAGTGATCTTTCAAGGTGGAAGTATTCAAAAGGTGATAGTCAATACACACAAGCCACCTGGTCACTAACCTAGTCAAGACTAACTTCCTTGTAGAATTTGTAGTGATCACAATTCCTCCCTTTTTAGGAACAACCTGAGTTGGTCTAACCCACTTACAATCAGTAATACCATACATTATGCATGTCGATGGAAGATTTACTACCTTTTTCTTCACCACCTACATCATGATTGGATTTAGATGCTATTGAGGTTGGGTTATACATTTTTCTCCTTCTTCAATTTTGATCATGTATTCACATATACTAGAGGAGATCTCCTTGATGTCAACAATGGACAACCCAAATACAGCTCGATGATTCTTCAAAACTATGAGCAATTGCTCCTCCTCCTTCATACTAAATTATGCAGAAATTATCATGAGGAGTTTGTTGTCCACTTCCAGGATTGTATACCTAAGTGAGGTGGTAGTGGATTCAATTTCCAACTCAAGAGGGGCATTGTAAGGATGGGACTAATGGTGGTGGTGGTTCTAGATCTTCATAGTTCTGTGAATAGAAGCATGACAATGTCTTTAGAAATAAGGCACACTCCTCTAGTGAATGGTAGCAAGTGAAATCACCCACCAAATTCATTAGACAAGTTTCTAAAGGTAACTGAGGATATGTCAACATTATTGAGGAAGAGACTGCATCTGCAACTGTCAATGGGTACTCCTCTTTTGGATCATCATGGTACTTCACATTCTTTTTCAGTGATAGTTGCTTTATATGCTTCATTATATCAACAGAAGAGTACCCTTGTCCACGTTTGTCATGACATGGGACATGTCTACAAGTGGTTTCCCCAAGATTAGGGATACCTCATTGCCCAAATGTCACATCATGTGACATTATGCCCTCTCCTTGTCCTATGGTTGGTAATCAGGTAACTCTATCTCAAACTGGTCATCCTGGATACCCACTCAATCTTCCTTGCCCCATCTCTAAAATGATAGATGTTGTGGCTTGGAAAGGTCTTCCTAGGATTACTTCATTGTCATAGTCATCCTACATCTCCATGATGATGAAATATGTTGGAAATATGAATTTATCAACCTTTACCGGAACATCTTCACATATTCCTATTGTCCTCACCACTGAATTGTCTTCCAGATGGATCTTCATCTTGCTCTTCCTTGATTCTTTGAGTCCTTATTTCTTGAACGTAATTTGTGGTATGAGATTGATGCTTGCCCTGGAATCACATAGTTCATGTACAAACTTGACCCTACCAATGTAGCTTGGTATGTTGAAACACCCTGGATCATGTCTATTCTGTGGCAGCTTTGTTTGTACCAATGCACTGAATTCTTCCTTTAAGATCACCACATTAGAATCATGCATCCTCCTCTTCTTGTTGATAATTTCCTTGAAGAACTTTCCATAAGAGGATATTTTCTCAAGAGCATCAACTAGTGGTAGGTTGATATGTAGTTTCCTAAATGTATCTAGTAATTTCTTGAACTATTGATCAACCTTCTTTGCCTCCAAGAAGTTAGGAAATGGTAGTAGAGTCACAGTTTTTGTTGATGGGTGTAATGTAGGAATTCTTATTGGCCTCTAATTGCCTAATAAACTATTATTAAGGGGCTTCCTCCTATTGTGTGATGTCTTGTGGCTGGTCTAGAGAGATAGATTCTTTCACTACCCCAATATCAGTTGGTGTGGTGCTCTTCTTTCGAGTATCCTACTCTTTCATCAACACTTTGCTACTATGGAGAAACAATGCATTCACCTATTGATTACCGGATGGGATATCTGTGTTCCCGAGAAATCCTTGTTGACTGGACTTCTTAAGGGATGCATCTCTATTTCTAGTTGAGAATTTGTAGAACTACACCCCTTGATTTTGTTTCTCCCTTTTTGTATGGTCGAAAAGGGTCTCATTATAACTCACCAACCTGCCCAACATGTCTTCTATACAGTCTATCTTACTGGAGGGGACGTCCTGCTGATATTGTTGTGATATGTTGCCATATTGTTGTTTGGGTTGATGTGCCTGTGCAACATCCTACTGAAAATTATTGGGATCTTTCCTTGAGGATTTAGGATTCCCTTCTCCACGAGTACTCGTTGTTTTCCCTGTTATTCTACTATCATACAAACATGCACTCTTCTTCTTCACCTTCAGATGAGGTGCCATATTTCTGATCCAATTTCTTTGTGAGTTTGTCCATCTGATCTTTCAGTTTGGTGATCTCCTTGGATTCCATAGTACCACTAACTGTTGATGGTGTATCTCTCTCATCACCCAAGACTCATTTTTTCCCATGTTCTTTAAGATCTCATGGCATATGATAGCCTTAGTGTTCAAAAAGAAACTTGCAAGTGTAGTCCTTTCCCCTTTGTGGAGGCCATAGTAAAATTGTTTTGCATATCCATACAGGTCAATCCCATGATGAGGGATCAACGTCAAGTTGTGGATCTTCCCCACTAGTTCATTCATCTTTTGAGGTGGACTCCTCAACATTTTTCTTGAAGTTGTGAATCTTCCCCACTAGTTCGTTCATCTTCAGAGGTGGAAAGTATTGCTCAAAAAAGGCATGAATCATTTCATTCCAAGTCTCTATTGATTCTGGAGGAAGGCTAAGCAACCATGCATTGGCTTTGTCTAATAGTGAATAAGAAACCAACTTCAAGTAGATGAGTATCTAGAACCCTCTCAAGTTTGAGTGTATCACAAATCTCTACGAAGCTATTGATATGAGCCATAGGGTCATCCATATTGTGGTCGTGAGATGACTAAGATTTTACTAGTGCCTCCAATCCAAGATCTACCTTGGAACTTCCCACGTTGACTACTTTCTTCTTGATCGGAAGTAGTTGCATTGTGGCTGAAGATGCTTTGATATTCCCCCAGAAAATATGTTCCTCAAGTTGTTCCTTTACAAATTCTTCACCATTCCCTTCCATAACTACTGCATATGCCTTCTATTCATGTGGTGGTGGAGTTTGGATTAGCTTCTCAATTGAAGCTCCAAACTCTCTTTCCTTACAAAAAATTTCCTCCTAGCCTATACCTATTGGAGTGGATTCCCCGTAGTTTTTGGTTCTGGTATGAACCGGACACTAGTACCTGAAAATGAGATAAAAGTGTGAGACAATGAATACTAGTAAACTGTTATGAGAAAATATTTTCAATCATACACAATTTCAAAGAAAATAATTGAAATGTAAATAAAAGAAAAAGAAATGTCATAGAGTGTCTGATCACAACACTCATAGTGTGGGACTTGTCATTTCCCAGCAACAACGCCAAAAATTTGACATGCCTAAACTATGTGTGTAAAATGCAAGTGTATGTGTCACATAATATAGGCCTACGAGGCCCAAGTGTCAAACTCAAAGATTCATTTTCCAGAAACTACTATTAACTATAGCCTAATCAACTAGGCCTAGAAAATTTGATTGGTTGGATGTTTTATAGCTAAGAGCAAGAATAAAATCTAAATTAAGTAGAAGTGATCATGAATGGATGGATGTCTTAGGATTACAGTTTCACCATGGTATACATAGCATTCAACTTCATTTATCATTAATTATTTACCCTTAACCCTTGACTAAAGACCTACATCAAGTATAACCCACTCCGCAGTGTAATACACTTCCTATACTAAGAAAAATCCCACTTCTATAGTAGTTTAAAAATTATCTAGATGCTAACTCTAGACTATTCTTTCATATCAGTAAGCCCTCTCTCAAGGAACGATAAAAGTTGTGTAATTCTATAGAATTTCCAACCCTTAATCCCTCTCCCAAAGCAATTAGTGGTCTAATATATTGGTCATGGTGATCAACCACAAAGAATATGATAAGAAATTATAGATTCACATCTAGAATTAAAGGATACTAATTCATGAAACTCAAATACAAAGAAATATCAGGATACTCTTAGGTCCTAAGGAATATGGGGATTATACCCGCATGATTTCTACCATCGTACAAAGAGAGGAAGAGGGAGAAAACTATCTAAACATTGGAAAAACCAATGAAAACCCTTAGAGAAGCAGTCCTGACGATCCCCTCTGGTAAACACCTCGATCTGTAGTGTTCCAGCTGTAAATCCACCTTGCAGAAGTGTCTAGAGCATCCAGTATGTAGCTATCTCCTTCGTCTCTTCCTCTCCTGTCTTTTCACTCTGTTGCAATAGGGTCTCAGGCCATCATTAAGTCACAGCCTTCAGATCAGTTGTAATTTTCAATTTGCACTAATCACACAAAGTCAGTACCACCAACTCGATGTCGGTGGCATCGAGATGTCATCTGACTTGAAACCCTTCATAAGTGTTTGGTACTACTAATGAGTATGTAAATAGAATCTAGTTTGTTTCTATGATTTCTAACTTGCTCTAAGCATAAAAGTTGGTACCACCAACTGGCATGTCAGTGGCACTGAAGCCAATATATCTGGTTCATAATGCTTTTTGGTAAGTGAGTTGGTAGCATTGACTCCTTGACTCCTCTCTTTGTTAGCATCATTTGTCAACTTGATAGCACCAAAGGATGTCTTGATAACACCGAAATGTCTGGAATTTCTTGTTGCATTTTTGCATCATCTCGATACCACAAACACATATATCGGTAGCACAAAGTTGTCATGTAGTACTCAAATTATCTACAATAAGGAAAAACCAATATAAGTTTGAACAAAAGTTCATAAATTAACACAATCTGGTAAAAGTACTCAATATTTGATGTGGTAGTGATTCACATGCTAATAATGATAAACAACACATAACTAATGTCTACATGGAAAAATAGCATGTGAAAAATAACTAGAACTCAATGCATCAGGTACATAACAAGAATGAATTTTTGCAAGTCTACACATGATCTCATGTTTAGATCCTCAACCCAAACCATTCATCATCTAGTTGAAACATTATTAGGACATTATTACATTTATTTAGCATCTCAATACTAGAACAAGTATAATAACTCGAATTATATTTATTAATAATCCAATCATATGTATAGTATTCAATCATCACATGATGTCTCTTAGAGAATGCAACTGTAAAGAAGTGAAAATACCTCTCTACTAAAAATTTGAACAATAAAACCTCCAATCCAAACAAACTCAAAAGGTATGATGGAGTGGGTGTAAAATTTTCAAATCTTTATATAATGGTAACAAAAGACCAAAGTATAGCAACGGAATAAAAACATGACTATATTCAATTATAAAACAAAAGGTTACAAACTTACATCACAAGAATCCATGTAGAGGAAATCTAAACCACCTCAAGATTGTCTCCAAGCTTAACTTCATATTCTAGTCCAGGTCAACAAACCTTGTCATCCAAGTCCTCCACCTAGGGTTGGAAGCATACCCCAGCAAAAGAGAAATAAAAGGAGACATCAACAAAGGCTGGTATGTGCATACTAAAAAGAAAATTGAGCAATATAAGGAAATAGGGACATCAAAATAAAATGCTTCCCATGCAAGAGATAAGTACCACCCAAACGGGTATCAAAAGAAAAGTAACATAACAAAAGGGATACTTGCCATAACCAACAAATAATAAGAATGTGCTATCAATATAAACATCCACTACCATGGTGGGAAACAAAGAACATATCATCATCAACCTACATGCATGTGAGATAAGCATAGCCCTAGAACAATATAAATACAATTGGCGGCCAACCCCCATAAAGCTGAAGCCTGATAGAGAAAGGAATACTGCCAATCTCCCAAATATATAAAACGGGTCAAGACACACATCTTGCCCTGGGTACGAGGTTCCTTGCCGTCCCAAAAAGAGCAGGAAATATCACATCTGCTATAAACAAAACCAATACACTTACACTAATCTAGTACTACTGAATCACATTGCATGTAAATATAGAGGCAAGTAAAAGTATAGTTAGAAATGTACAATGTTGCCATCACACAATGGACAACACATACATATAAACATCCACTTCAAAGTGGGCACATATCAACAAGTAAAAATCCACATCACAGTGGGCATATAATATCAAAAGTCCAAATTGCACAAAGGCAACAAGATAAGATTCTAAGAGAATATCCATGATCACAAGATCAATAACAAAATAAGGTACTTCACACGAAGCATGATTTCAAAAGAATAAGACAATGTGTAGGCTAATGTCCATAGGACCAAAAGTAAGACAAAAATAGGATAATTGCTCAACAAGAATAATCGGGGATGCAAACATACCTCAACTTTAGAGTCAAACGATCCAAAGTCACATCTAGGTCCAAGCCTAGGCTTCCAAAGCACCTATTAGAATATATGTGAAATAAGGGTTAGGTTTTATATTGATTTCATAAACCCTAAAAATCGCCTTTTTATTATTAGTGAATTAAGTTATCAAAACCATGCCATATATTAGGTTATATTTTTATGAGTCCAAAACATATTTTATTATATTTTTCTGACTTATAGATATTTAGCTATGATTTTTATAGTTTAATTCATCATTAATTCGATCTATTGAAAACACCTATTATTAATATTTAGAGTTAGTTATCAAAACTTATGCCATTAGTTAGAACTTATTTTTCTGATTCCAACGAGTATTTATTTGTAATTTTCTGATCAATATTTAATTAGTTATTAATTTTATAAAACTGACCAATAGAAATTAATCAAATTGCCAAGTCAGCGAAGCAAGCAGAGAGAGGAGATAGCGGGGCCGACCTGTGACTTGGCCCAATAGGAAGTGGCCGTGTCACCAGTCAACCTCCCAATTGACCTCACCCATAGACTAGGAAAACAAAGAGTGAAAAGACGATTATGCCCTTAGCTAGAAAACGAAGAAAAGAAGAAGCAAGGAGGGGTAAAACTGGGAAACCAAGTGAGGGATTCATCCCCTACGTAGAGCCCTACCATGGCTACAACCTGTGCAGCAACAAGTGAAGCCCGAGATTGGGCGAACACACAGAGATCGCTCAAACCGGAAAATAAGAACAGGAAAAGAGAGAGGGAAACCTACCGAACTCATCATAAGGCTCAATTGAGGTGAGAGGGTCATCGTGGTCCATGGAGGATAGCCACAAGTTCGTGGGAAATGAAGATCTACCGGTAGTGGAGAACAAAGAGAAATAAGAAATTGAAGCAAGAGGGTGATTGCAAATCACTTGGGGATCATTGTGGTATGGTTATTTATAGATGCGTGGAGGAGGTGAGGCGAGAAGATAGGTGGCCGCAAGGCTTGGGAAGCAAGGTTTTGGGCGTTTCTAGGAAACTCAACGAAACTAGGTAAATAAGGGATAGGCTTATGCGGAATTAGATCACAAACTCAATGGTGAAGAAATCGTCGAAAAAGATTAATAATCGAGGGAGATATCCTCAACCGAAGAAACCACAGGAAACAACCTGTAATCCTACTCCGATCGGAGCTAGGAGACAAACCTGGAGCCATTGGATCTAAAATCCACGGTCCAGATCGGTGCGCTAAAATCAAAAGCGTGACAAGGAAAAAAAATGATCAAGTAAATAAAGTAAGAATTTCATTTAATGTCTCTTTTTCTCTCTCTTCAAATAAGGGTTCAAACATCATCCAAAATAAGCCAAATTTTGCATAGAGGCCAATAAAGGCATGTAGATTCGGATTATGCACTTAGTTTTGCCTTTTGGAAACTTTTAATGGGTTAAATAAATCAAATATCATTTTCTCTTTCCTCCTTCATTAATGACATTAGGATTATCTAAATTTAATAAAACTTGACCCACAAGTTATATTTAATGTGTTGGATACGAATTTGTCATCAATTTTACATATTGGAGTTGTTTGAGCCTATATTTAATATTTTGAAGGTTCTACACACTTTCTCTCTCCTGATTTTATCTTTTAAGCAAACTTTCTCCAAATTGGATAAAAATTTACCCAAAGACTATATTTATTATGTAGATCAGGAATATAAGATTATTTTCATCTTTTAGAGTCATTTATTATTTTTATTTATTAATTACACCTTTTAGGCAATTTCTCTCTCCTAACTTACCATATTATTTTGAGGAGTCCAAATTAAATGAAAATTGACATGTAAACTTATTTTAATGTGTAGATTACGAATTTGAAGTCTATTCTTTATTTTGAGGCTTTCTTACATGGGTTATGCCATTAGGCCCATTAGAGGCCCATTAACCATATTATGCATGAAATTAAGTTATTTATCATTTTATTATCACCAAATGAATTATATGACATATTAGATTACATTGTTCATGCATTAGATTATTAGGATCACTCTATCCTCAACCTTGTTTGGCCAAACCCAAAAGGTCACAATTCTAGGTAGGGTCCAAGATCTGGTATGTTACAACACACCACTCCTTAAAAAGGATTTCGTCCTCAAAATTTATAGATCCAAACATCAACTATCAACTATTCTCCACCCCTTAAAGGGTTCAACCTAACAAGTCAAACTAAACATCTTTTTAGAACTACCCACATCTCTTAATTGTGAAAGTTTTAGAGATTTATGTTTCTCATGTATCCAACTATCAAGTCACCATATAGGGTTGAGATTTTAGGTCCTCGTGTCTCTAACCTATCAACCCTACATGAACATCCAAAAAGTCATAGGGTAGGTCAACTGCACCATTATATCAATCCTAATCACAAACTAGGGTTAGATTCTACTCAAACTAGAGTTTCTCTTCATTGTGACTTAGTTCAAGAAAACATTGATAAAATCCAGAGAAAGCATTTTCTTTTGTACATATAGTATTATATGGAAAATAATTTGTTGTGAAAAACTTTTACGATTGAAAACTGAAATTTTAGGGCCCAAAATCAAAGCGAGAAACCAAGTCACAATATTTCCATATGAATACTTCCTCATAACCTAATCTTGATCTCAAACCAAACCTTATTGCATAAAAGATCATCATAGATCAAATCTAGGGTCAACATCTCACTTGGAGGCAACTAACTAAGTCAAGGGTTATAAAGGGAGACAAAATTGAAATAGTCGATTCTGACTACCATGGGCTCTGATACCATGCTGTAAAGAAGTGAAAATACCTCTCTACTAAAAATTTGAACAATAAAACCTCCAATCCAAACACACTCAAAAGGTATGATGGAGTGGGTGTAAAATTTTCAAATCTTTATATAATGGTAACAAAAGACCAAAGTATAGCATCGGAATAAAAACATGACTATATTCAATTATAAAACAAAGGGTTACAAACTTACATCACAAGAATCCATGTAGAGGAAATCTAAACCACCTCAAGATTGTCTCCAAGCTTAACTTCATATTCTAGTCCAAGTCAACAAACCTTGTCATCCAAGTCCTCCACCTAGGGTTGGAAGCATACCCCAGCAAAATAGAAACACAAGGAGACATCAGCAAAGGCTGGTATGTGCATACTAAAAAGAAAATTGAGCAATATAAGGAAACAGGGACATCAAAATAAAAGGCTTCCCATGCAAGAGATAAGTACCACCCAAACGGGTATCAAGAGAAAAGTAACATAACAAAAGGGATACTTGCTATAACCAACAAAAAATAAGAATGTACTATTAATATAAACATCCACTACCATGGTGGGAAACAAGGCACATATCATCATCAACCTGCATGCATGTGAGATAAGCATAGCCCTAGAACAATATAAACACAATTGAAGGCTAACCCCCATAAAGCTGAAGCCTAATAGAGAAAGGAATACTGCCAATCTCCCAAATATATAAAATGGGTCAAGACACACATCTTGCCCAGGATACGAGGTTCCTTGCCGTCTCAAAAAGAGCAGGAAATATCACATCTGCTATAAACAAAACCAATGCACTTACACTACTCTAGTGCTACCGAATCACATTGCATGTAAATATAGAGGCAAGTAAAAGTATAGTCAGAAATGTACAATGTTGCCATCACATAATGGACAACGCATACATATAAACATCCACTTCAAAGTGGGCACATATCAACAAGTAAAAATCCACATCACAATGGGCTTATAATATCAAAAGTCCAAATTGCACAGGCAACAAGATAAGATTCCAATAGAATATCCATGATCACAAGATCAATAACAAAATAAGGTACTTTACACGAAGCATGATTTCAAAAGAATAAGACAATGTGTAGGCTAATGTCCATAGGACCAAAAGTAAGACAAAAATAGGATAATTGCTCCACAAGAATAATCGAGGATGCAAACATACCTCAAATTTAGAGTCAAACGATCCAAAGTCACATCTAGGTCCAAGCCAAGGCTTCAAAAGCACATATTAGAATATATGTGAAATTAGGGTTAGGTTTTATATTGATTTCATAAACCCTAAAAATCGCCTTTTTATTATTATTGAATTAAGTTATCAAAACCATGCCATATATTAGGTTATATTTTTATGAGTCCAAAACATATTTTATTATATTTTTCTGACTTACAGATATTTAGCTATGCTTTTTATAGGTCAATTCATCATTAATTAGATCTATTGAAAATACCTGTTATTAATCTTTAAATTTAGTTATCAAAACTTATGCCATTAGTTAGAACTTATTTTTCTGATTCCAACGAGTATTTATTTGTAATTTTCTGATCAATATTTAATTAGTTATTAATTTTATAAAATCGACCAATAGAAATTAATCAAATTGCCAAGTCAGCGAAGCAAGAAGAGAGAGGAGATAGCGGGGCCGACTTATGATTTGGCCCAATAGGAAGTGGCCGTGTCACCAGTCAGTCTCCCGATTGACCTCACCCATAGATAAGGAAAATAGAGAGCGAAAAGACGATTATGCCCTTAGCTAGAAAATGAAGAAAAGAAGAAGCACAGAGGGGTAAAACTGGGAAACCAAGTGGGGGATTCATCCCCTACATAGAGCCCCGCCATGGCTGCAACCTGTGTAGCAACAAGCGAAGCCCGAGATTGGGCGAACACACAGAGATCGCTCAAACTGGAAAATAAGAACAGGAAAAGAGAGAGGGAAACCTACCAAACTCATCGCAAGGCTCAATTGAGGTGAGAGGGTCGTCGTGGTCCATGGAGGATAGCCGCAAGTTCGTGGGAAACAAAGAGCTGCCGATAGCGGAGAACAAAGAGAAACAAGAAATTGAAGCAAGAGGGTGATTGCAAATCACTTGGGGATCGTTGTGGTATGGTTATTTATAGATGCGGGGAGGAGGTGAGGCGAGAAGATAGGTGGCCGCAAGGCTTGGGAAGCAAGGTTTTGGGCGTTTCTAGGAAACTCAACGAAACTAGGTAAATAAGGGATAGGCTTATGCGGAATTAGATCATGAACTCAATGGCGAAGAAATCGTCGAAAAAGATTAATAATCGAGGGAGATATCCTCAACTGAAGAAACCATAGGAAACAACCTATAATCCTACTCCGATCGAAGCTAGGAGACAAACCTGGAGCCGTTGGATCCAAAATCCACGGTCCAGATCGGTGCGCTAAAATTAAAAGTGTGACAGGGAAAAATCGATCAATAAATAAAGTAAGAATTGCATTTAATGTCTCTTTTTCTCTCTCTTCAAATAAGGGTTCAAACATCATCCAAAATAAGCCAAATTTTGCACAGAGGACAATAAAGGAATGTAGATTCCGATTATGCACTTAGTTTTACCTTTTGGAAACTTTTAATGGATTAAATAAATCAAATATCATTTTCTCTTTCCTCCTTCATTAATGGCATTAGGATTATCTAAATTTGATGAAACTTGACCCACAAGTTATATTTAATGTCATGGATACGAATTTGTCATCAATTTTACATATTGGAGTTGTTTGAGCTTATATTTAATATTTTGAAGGTTCTACACACTTTCTCTCTCCTGATTTTACCTTTTAAGCAAACTTTCTCCAAATTGGATAAAAATTTACCCAAAGGCTATATTTATTATGTAGATCAAGAATATAAGATTTTTTTCCTCTTTTGGAGTCATTTATTATTTTTATTTATTAATTACACCTTTTAGGCAATTTCTCTCTCTTAACTTACCATATTATTTTGAGGTGGTCCAAATTAAATGAAAATTGACATGTAAACTTATTTTAATGTGTAGATTATGAATTTGAAGTCTATTCTTTATTTTGAGGCTTTCTTACATGGGTTATTCCATTAGGACCATTAGAGGCCCATTAACCATATTATGCATGAAATTAAGTTATTTATCATTTTATTATCACCAAATCAATTATATGACATATTAGATTACATTGTTCATGCATTAGATTATTAGGATCACTCTATCCTCAACCTTGTTTGGTCAAACCCAAAAGGTCACAGTTCTAGGGTAGGGTCCAAGATCTGGTATGTTACACGTGTATAGTATCCCTATTCAATCATCACATGATGTCTCTTAGAGAATGCAACCAAACAATCTCTCACTTGCGCTAGATCCAATAACTTATGAATTGAATTCCAAGTGACCTTACATGACTATCATGCTTCTACCAGGAAGGTACTTTTGTCAAAGGATCAACAACATTGATTTTAATTGGTACTCTACAAATATTTACACCTCATCTATGTATGATTTCTGATTTGAAATGATATCACTGTATTAGGGCTTGATAAATTGATGCAATCTGGGTTCCTTAGCAGTAGCAATGTCTCCATTGTTTTAGGGACTTAAAATTGAAAAACTCACGTTCAATGATGATATATTATGTATAGCATTCAAATTGAAACTTGTAAGCACATGTTGATATTTTTTTCTATGGATTTATATACATACATATATATTGGAATTTTCTATGAATGTATACACATAAATATATGTTGGAAACTAAAATTTAATTTCGTTGAACTATCTTTCTTTCATGGTAAACATTGTCTATGCACAGAATCAAGTTATCAAATATTGTTAGTTGGTAAAAGTGTTATCTTTGTTTTGTTTTGTTTACAATCTATGTTATGTGTAAATCAAATTATCAGACACTAATATATTCACAAACTTTGTAACTCTATGTTTGGTTTCCAAAGTTTGAATTACCATGTTAGTGTGGTATTAATCAATGTGGTAAATTTTATATGAATAACATTGTTTATTAAGATGTGTGGGTGTGTGGTTAAGATAACATTTTTCTCTTAAACCTAACATGATATTCCATTGTATAGAATTTGGATAGTAGTTTATTTAAACAAATCTTGATCAATCCCATTGTTAGTCTGTTAATTCATATAATTATCTTTCCTAATATTTAATGTCTTTAAGAATTTTTTTTAAATATTTTAAGTGTATGTTTGTTTTAAATTAGTGATGTTGGGGTAATCATTGTATGTTACACGAATTGTATAATCTTCAAACATGAATGCTTATAGTTAATGTGTAATGAGACACTAGCTTCCTAAATCAATCTCCACTGATATAAATAGGATGAACCAATCATTCAATAGTAGTGGAAAAAAGTAAGTATCTAAGTCCTAGGTTTGGTGGGTATGTATTAGACCATATCAAATAAGGAAAGGTAGGTCAATAGGATAGGTATTAGTTTGTAATAGATATGAATCCCTTTACAGTGGATTAGTGTAATACATAATAAAATAGATTTTGTGGTTAGAAACTTTAAGTGTCTAGGTTTCATACTAATATGTTACAAAATTCTGAAGAAATATAATCTATGTATACAAAAAATGTAAGTTCTCGAGGATACCTATGACATTACTAACATTGACCCCATTATTGGAATAGACTATACATCTAGACATTTTGATACATTTCATGTTCCTATGAAATTTATAAATGGAAATATATGTATTTTATTTATTTAATGAAATAATGTTAAATATAGTGAAATCCTAATTAATAGAATTGGTAGGTGTACCTTGTACCAAATTTGAATAGTGAATTTAGGTTAGGTTAATGGGAATAATATTAAAAATATTTGGCATGAACACTAAAAAAATAACTACCCTGAAACTATAGATATTACCCCAAGGTTCCACTTACTGAGGATGAATCACATTGACCTATTTTCAATAAATTGTAGGTATTAGGATCAAATAAGCTAAGAAAATCCTAAAGGACACAAGGGATCAAGGAATTTACACATGTTATACCTCCTTGACCTCTTGTAGATGTTTGAGTTCGAATTTATTGACTATAATCCCTACCTCTTAACCCATAGGTAAATGTAGTGCGAATAAAGAGTCAGATGATGTATATCTAGTCCACAAAAATGATGTTTAAGGTAAGAGCATCTAGGATATCAGTTCCATTGGCATATATCAAAGGGGCATTTATATCTAAAAATGGAAACATCACTAAGAATTGAGGTTATCTGGGACATTTCAGATTAAGGTATATACTTTTTATTATGATTTTTATAGTAAAAAATAGGAATCTCAAATATTACACAAAACGTCTAAAAACATTTCTGAAGAGGTGCTATCTACAAACTGGGTTGTCAATGCATTTTGAATGGAAAACCCAAATATCTAGTGATAAAATATGAAGATGTAAATGACGACATCATTGCATTCCTATTTATGATATGTCATATGTATTGTAAGAGGAAAATTAAGTCATCGTTAAGCACACTAAAGATATAAAAGAAAAATGGAAGGATGTGATGATGGTTTGCTTCACATGAATCATCATGCTTATGAACTATATGTGTGGTCGTGTCAAAAGATACCTTGTCTATGTTGATGTTATTTGAAATATTTTTAATTAATGGAGAGATCCTATTAAGATAATTGCAAGCATGTTTTCCTTCATTCCCATCAAATTACAAAATTTTAATAGGAATTTAGTTGTGGAAACCATCATGTTGTGTTCTTATAATGGATATTGGAGCTTCTTTCAAGGCTTTTATCCGAGTTCAAGAAGTATTGTCAAAAAGGACATCTCAAATGTCATCTTGATAGATTATGAATCTTGGGAAATGTGACGGTATGTAGCATGGTTACTGAAAGGGTCAATCTCTATAGAATGGCAAAGAGGACAACACACATGGGAGTAGGTCATGTGACTTCTTAGGTGGGTGTAATGAAATGATTTCAAAGGCATTGAAATGAACATGCAAAATATCTAACATAGTGAAATATTGACATAGTGACATAATTAATAAGAGTAACTCAAATAAGTGAGTAGGTGATGATTCAAAAATTGGACTTATCATTGATGAATGTTGTTCATCTAGATTTTACTCCCATATATTTTTAGGCATTTCATGACTTAAATTTCATGATTTGGTTGTATAGTTAGCTTCTAATTTCTTAAATAGTGTAATCAAACTTATTCATGTCATTTGGACCAATATAGGATTATTCCTTACATATATTATGAAGTTTCATTTATCAGTATCCAATACAACCCTCATAACCAATAAAGGAAGACCAAATTATGGAGTAAAGACTTGATATGTAGAATCATGGAGTTCACTATCAAGAAGCCACCTAGAATTCTCCTTTTTGTTGCACAACATGCACACTCACGAGAAAGGCATGCACAATCCTAGAAGTTGTTGGAAAACACTACCCCAATTTGCATGGAATGCACCATTTGAGAAAGGAGGTTGGTAACTCTAATGGTGTCTCTAATCCAAAAGAGGCTAAAAGGAAGGTGGAGGATTTGGAGTAAGATCTCTCTATCTAAGTTTGGAAATCTTGAAGTGTAGCTCACTTGTAGAAGCTAATCCCTCTATAGCTGTTGTATTTCATTATCCACCTTCTTCCACTATATTTTCTTCTACTTACTCCATGACACTTGCCAAATTTGTGATGTATGTGCATCACCAATATTATGGAGTAAATGTTTGTGTACATTGGGTGCCTAAATGACACCTATTATTCATGTGATGAAAAGTAGTTCTTAATGTTGTAGTTCTTTTTCTCTTGTTTCTCCAATTATTGTGAAATGATTATGAGAATCAAAGGCCTAGGTTCTCTATGTCCCCAAATTTGTACCTTGATAGAGGTATAAGGTATAGTGGAGGGCAATTAGACTCTAGTTTCTATTATATGAAAATGATTAGGGATTCATACATGCTACGGTATCTTTGTTTGTCAAAAAAAGGTAGATTTATAATTCTCTTTGTAGTAATCTAAGAGACCCTATTCTCTAGTTCTAGAATTGTGAGTTGAGAGACAAGTAATCTAGCAGCCTAGGAGATCAATAGGTGAAAATTGTTCATTGTATTATAGTGTTAGATGTAGATAAGAGAGAGAATGACATCTATTTCTATGTGATTGTTTGTCAAATGATTAATAGGGATTAGGTACCAAATTCATTCTTTTTTTTGGTCGGTTGAAAACTCGTGTTGCTTTTTTTTGTATTTTTCTTTTTGGTTTCTGTACAATGCATTCCATCTTCAACTGAAAATGGAGAAAGAAAAAGAACAAAAGAGGAAGGAAAACTATACAATGTATACTAAGAAGGAGAGGAAAGAGGAGGGAAAAAACTGAGCAACAGAAACACTCCAACTCCTCCAGATAAAAAACCTTCAGCAGATCAGCATAAGAACTTCCAATGGGCAGAGCATCACAGATCAGCATAAAGACTCACCCATCATTGCATAAAGCAATGAGAGGGGAGAAGACATCACCAGAAGGAAGAAGAAACGATCATAGCAAACGAACAACACCCCCAAAGCGCCAACCAGACAGCCACAACAGAAACACCAAGGAGAACAGAGACAGAAGATAAATCATCACAACTCAATCTTCAGCAAACACCATGATAGGAAGGGAGGGGAGCGTCGACATCCACGTAGGATAGTGACTCGACCCTCACTTCAACCATCAAACTTCAGCAAACTGTCTCATGTAAGACTATCCATCAAACGAATCAACACAAGAGCAGAAAGATAAACAAACTAATCTGATCCTCCATCATGACACCAGCCAGAAAAACAACCAAAGCATCCAGAACCAGCCAACCATCAACAAGAACAAGGCTAAATCTGCATAATATAGAGCTACAACAGCTTTAAAATGGTCAATCAGAACAAAAAAACGACCACCATGATAGAAAGGGAGGGGAGCATCGACATCCACGTAGGATGGTGACTCGACCCTCACTTCAACCATCACAAATGATGAGAGGGGAGCGTCGACATCCATCGTAGGATGGAGACTCAACCATCACCATACAGAGCAGAACAAACATCAAAACCTGCAGTACTTCTTTAACAACAAGGAGAGTGCGATCTCAGCAAGCTAACATCATTCTCAGCAGACAAAGAACCAATCTTTTTTATCCGCAGAAACTGCAAGTAAACCAGGACCAGAGACCCCATTCTCCAATTAACAAAAGATCTTCAGACTCCAATCTTCCAAGAAACAGGTGCTAGGGAAAGAAGGCAAAAAAGCCATCATGACAGTTCAGACCAATCATTAGAGGGAAGCAGTAGACAAGGAAATCTCAGTAGTACTTCAACCAAAGACAAGAAGACCAAAAAGCATCTGGATCAGATTAGTAGGTCAGCACATCCTTCAGCATATTAGCATAAAAGAATCCCAAGAAGCAAAGCACCAAAGACCAGCAAAAAGAGCTCGACCATCATTGCAAAAGGCAATGAGAGGGGAGAAGGAAAGCACCAGCAGGAAAAGATAGGGATCACAACATACAAATAGCACTCCAAACTGCCAACCTTTCCAGACATCAACAGAGGAACAAAGGAGAACCCAGCCAGCAGAAGAAACTCCCGAAGAGCCAAGCATCACTAGCCATAAAACTGAGGAAAGCCAAACAAAGAGACCTGCTAGAGCAACAAATAGAATAGAGGACAACAACTCAAGTAACAAAAGAACAGAGCCGTCTCTGCTTCTCATAACAAGAGAGAAATAAGGAGCAGCCATCAACTATAGGAAACTAGAAAAAATCATTGAATAATAAGAGTAATGTCATGTTCAATAATCCTCCAAAGTGTAATCACATCCTTGCTTATGTTATCATGGACCCTTCTGTTTCGTTCAAGCCAAGAATGATAGAGAATACTAGGAATAGCAACACCAGCATTAGTACTCTTCAAATTGATGATACTCTCCCAATTCATAGGAATAAGACTGATTAAATCTTTATCCAGGGCTTTATTCCATAACTCCTTCATGAAACTACAACCAAAGCAAATGTGAAACGTGTCCTCATAGTCATTCATACAGAGATAACAGATGGAAACAACATAAATCCCCCTTCTTCTGGAGTAATCAGTAGTAGGAATCTTATTATGGATAGCTTTCCACATGTGGAACTTAGAATTCATACTAGCTTTAGTCTTCCAAAGCCACGAGAAAATGTCTTTCTTCTCACCTTTAGATCTAATATGGTCCCAAATAACATTCAGCCTTACCTCGTTCTGTCCTTTGAAATAATAGTTGTCATCTTGTTCCTTATAAATATGCACATTTTCCAGAATATCCAAAAAAGTCTTAGAGCACCTCGTATCCTTGATATTCCAACAACCATTTTTGATAATAGTGTCCAATTTAGCACCATTAGGTAAACCAGCACGAACAGAATAATTAAGCTCAACAAAGTCATAAAGGAATCTCCCATTAAGCCAAGGATCTTTCCAAATATCAACACTATCCCCTTTGCCAATCTTTATCTCAAAGAATTTCAGCAAAACATCCTTGATACGAATGAGATTATTGAACATCCACAAAAAATTTGTGGATACATTCACACTCCAAAATGTTTCCTTCCTTAAGTACTTCTCATTCACCCATTTTACCCATAACGAATCCTTCTTCCGTGCCACATCCCAAGCATTCAAAATGATGCAAGCTTCTGCCACCTCTTTGCTCTTCCTTAAACCAAGACCACCGTCAGCTTTAGGTAAGGTGATACTCTCCCATTTTATAAGATGAAGATTAGATTTCAACTCAGAGTCCCCCCAAATGAAGTTGCGACAGATTCTATCAATGTCATCCAAAACAGAGCTAGGAAGAGGGAAGGAAAGGATCCAATAAAGATGTAAAGTAGATAAAGTAGATTTAACCAGCTCTACCCTACCAGCCAAGGACAAATTCTTCAATTTCCACCCTTCCATTCTTCTATTGATTCTATCAATAAGTCTACCACAATAATTCTTATTGAGTTTACCAGGAAAGATAGGTTGGCCAAGATATTTAGCATCCTCTAACTTGCCAATCTTTATACCCAAGATATTAGATATATCCTCCGCATCTTTGGTAGGGTTCATAAAAATCATACTCTTGTTTTTATTAATACATAAGCCAAACAAGGAAGCAAAGTCGTCCAACAAGGACCTCATATTCTCAGCCTTGTCATTACCAGCTTTGGAAAACTGAGATCATCTGCAAAAATAAGATGGGAACATCTCATATTCTTAGACACCTGGATAGGGGCATAGTTAGGCTCATTCTTTATCATCTCGGACAGACCCTGCATAGCAATGGTGAAGAGATAGGGCGCAATAGGATCGCCTTGTCTAACACCATTCATAGGAAAAATATTTCTGGTTACCTCTCCATTAACAAGGATTTGATAAGAAGTAGTACTGAAGATGACCTCAATCCATCTAATCCACTTGCAGGAGAAACCCATTCTTCTCATCACAGAAAACAGATACTTCCAATTCACAGAATCATAAGCCTTCAAAATGTCAACCTGGACACACATATTTTTGCCATTTTTATTAAACACATCAGTCATGATCTCATTCGAAAGAAGAATAGCATCCTTTATATTTCTCCCTTTAATGAAAGCACATTGATTCATATCAATGATGGAAGGGATACAACCCTGCAGTCTATTGGCTAGAATCTTAGATATGAGTTTATAGAACACATTGCACAAAGCAATAGGCCGCCAATTAGTGATCAACGATTTATCATCTCCTTTAGGCAGAAGAGTAATGTACGTTCTATTAGCTTCTTTCAGAAGAGAACCATTCACAAAAAACTCTTTAACGGCTTCAAAAACATCGTCTCCAATAACTTTCCAAGCTTTCTTATAAAAACAGCCATTAAAACCATCAGGGCCGAGACTTTTGTCCTCATTCAAGTTAGAAACAACATCGTCCAGCTCCTTTCTAGTAACAACTTTAGTAAGTAACTCATTTTAGCTAGGACTAATTTTATCACCTTTCCATTCCCCTTTCCACACTCCTCCATCGTTCAACTTGCAGAAAATATTCTCATAATGGTCAACAATAACATCCTTTAATATTTGGCTATCCCTAAACGTATCACCATCAACATTGAGACTTTTGATATTGTTCCCGCACCTTCTAGTTTTCATAGAAGAATAGAAATACTTGGAGTTAAGATTACCTTCCTTCAACCAAATCGCCCTAGACTTATGTCTATACAAAGCTTCTTCTCTGATGGATGCATCGTTGCCTTCTCTTCTCAGGACATTAGCTTGTAGTCTAAGACTCTCATCTTCAGGATTCATATCGGACTTCTTCTGAGCTTCAAGGGCTTTGAACTTAGCTTCAGCAGCCTTATCAAACACATTCCCAAAATTAGTTTTGTTCCACTTTTTGAGCTTAACTTTCAAATGTTCTAGTTTTCTATATAGACGAAACATAGCATAGCCTTGAACTTCAATATTCCAACTCTCATCGAGGATCTTCCCAAAGTCTTCATGATTCACCCAGATGTTAATAAACCTAAAAGGAGAACTTCTTTTAATAGGTTTACCAACCTTCAGAGAAATCCTACAGTGATCACTGATAGTATTAGAAAATGTTTCACCATAAAATTAATCAAACCCAGCTTGAAAATTCTAATTATACAAGATTCTGTCTATTTTAGTAGTAATAAACTTATCACCATCTTGATTTTTTTCCAAGTATAGCGAGGACCAGCAAGGTTCAAGTCTAACAGACCACTAGTCATCATAAAATTGTTAAAGTCATCCATGGACTTCTTAGTGGGGGGAAGAATGCCAATTTTCTCATCATTCCTCCAAACAACATTAAAATCTCCAATAATGACCCAAGGACCATAAATAGAGTTACTACAATGCTCCAAAATAGACCAAAGCCCTTCTCTATCATAATCCCCATTATGACCATAAACAGTAGTAATATTCAGAGCAATATCATCTTTCTCAAGCAAGAAATGCAAAGTTTGATCGGATTCAGAGAACTTTGTAATAGTGCAGTTATCATTCTTCCACAAAACAATGATACGACAAAGAGCATGAGACCTACTATTAGAAATCCAGTTATAATCAGCAAAATATTTTCTCATCGACTTTTCTAATCTATCCCTTCTTAGTTTTGTTTCTATCAGGACAAACACATCACAGTTTTCCCTTCTCACCTCCTCTTGAACGCTAAAGATCTTGTTGCTTATTCCTCTAACATTCTAAGAGGAGATAGTGCATTGAAGAGTCATTTGATCTTAACGGATGTTGTACTGTCAGCCTCAGTTTCAGTAGAAGTTAGATTCAGTTCTCTTGGAGTCGGGGCAGATTGAAGATCTTCCAGTCTCACATTGACATTCAGTTTAGCTTGGCATTTGGGAGGTTCCTTCGCCTTACCTTTTCCTTTATCACAACTGATAGAATTTGATGAAGCCTGCGAACTTCCTTCACTGACAGGAGAAATATTAGGAAATGCAATAACTGAGGATGGTGTACCAGGAACAAATGTGAACTCGTTATTACAACTGATAACATCACCAACAGACTTTCCAGCTTGGCCTTCATCAGGATTCTCACATCCAAAACCATGGTTAACCTGTTCAGATAAGAGCTCATCTTCGACAATGATTTCAATGGGATAATTACTGGAGACGCCTCTTCTAATCTCCTCCATATCTTCAATTTCTTTCAAGATAAAATTATCAGCAGAATTCGTATCCTTCTCAGGTATTTTGTCAAGAACAAAGTCCGCAGTCTTCTTCTTGACTTCCCATATCTGCTCATCTGACGACCTCTGTAACCACGTCCAACAGATTTGTTTTGAACAGAGCATTCATCGTTCCCTAGGTAACCGCACCTGCCACAGACATAAGGAATCCATTCGTATTTGATAGCAATGCGATGCTCATTCCCACATTCGTCTTTCATAATGACCTCATCTGGAAACTTTGCGTTTCTATTCATTAGAACCTGGATTTGTGCCATATCAAGCCTCTGGAGATTCAGAGTAGATTCATCCATCCTTATAGGCGTTCCCAGGACGGAGCCAATCCTGCTGAACATCTTCTGATCCCATAGGTCGATAGGAACATCCTTCAGTTTAATCCAAACCGGAACATCCAGCAGCGGCGTCTTCACTTGTTTCTCGCCCGGCCGCCATTTCTTGAGGATGACGGGCCTGTCCAAGACATACTAGTCGCCATTAAGTATCTTTTCTAGGTCCTCCGACAACTTGAATCTGATCAGAAAGAAACCATCACCTTTGTTGAACACCTCAAAGTACCCATTGACGCCCCAGATGTTGCTGAAGTGATTCGTTAGAAAGGGAATATGTGGCCGGAAGTTGATCACATAGCCTAGGAGACAATTGCTCCACTTACTAGCATTCTCCACTGCCTCACTTCTTGGATAAACAACCTTCCCATCTAACAGAATGATGTCCACTTTTTCCAGATCCGTAGCATATCCACTCCTTCTGGGCTTGATACTCTCCCAGTTGCGAGGCTTTTCCACCTGATCTGAAGATTCCACCACGCCGTTGATAGGATTAACAGTCGGTTCACTCTCCCTCCGTCTCAGATTTGACTAAGGACGCGGCCGGCGAGGGACCGTCGCGCCTCTGATCGCCTCTCCAGTCGCCCGGACGGGAGCACGGTAAGTATCCATTTCCAGATCTTCATGTGTCCATTCTTACAAAACATGCATCCTTCCTTTACCAAATTCATTCTTGAATTAATGATTTGATAGATAACATGTGAAAATTTATCTTAAGTTAGGACTTAATAAACAAATCAATATTTTTTGTCAGCAACAAATCAATATTATTTTGACTAAATTGCATGTTCAATTAGAACTATTTCGTATTCAATTGCTTTGTATCTCTATGGAGTTGACCCAAATCTATACTACTTGTGTCTCAAACTGTTGCATATGTCAAGGAGTTTCTTTAGTTTCATTATTGAAAGCACACTTCATGCACACATCAACTTTAATGATGTATCCAGGGAAAAAAGATTTGTTAATTCAACCTTAATCGATTTCTAGATAATTGTGTAATTATGTAGGATTGACCTCCTACACTATTTAGTCCCTGTGTTTTAGAAAAATCATGAGTAACTAAACTTCTTTTCATTTTTTTAGTAGGAAGAATGCATGGTTCATATGTGGTCTGGTCGGGACTCTTTCATAGATATCTTTAACAACCCTAAGGTTGAGTCAACCGGTGGGTGACAATAAGTAAGAATGAAGATGTAAAACAAATCTGAAGCAATTGTACAATTATGGAAGCTTAGAAGTCATTGCCTGACTACACCTATCCTCATCTTAATGAGGCATCCATTTTTTCAATAGTGAGGCAAACATTGGAAGTTGCATGCTTATGATTGAACACAAATTGAATCACCTAAATGCAACAATACCTAACTTCTAGGCTGTTACATGAGGATCCAAATCTTCATCTAGAGAATTTTATTACACTTAGTGTTATGGTCAAATTCAATAAGATAATCAATGATGGACTATGACATTGACTTTTTTCCTTCACCTTGAGAGGCAATCAAAGCTATGGATTATAGGAATCAAAATGGGGTGCATTCAAACATGAATGCCCTCTTGACAGTCTTCCTACAAAAATTGTTCCCACCTAGAAAGACATGTGAGCTCTTAAAGAAGATCTCCAATATTGAGTAGCAAGATGGAGAAATTTTAGTAGAAGCATGGGAAAGATACAAAGAGTTACTCCAAAAGTGTCCAAACCACAAATAGCTTGAGTGGACATAAATGAGCACCTTATATAGTGGGTTGTATCATGACACTACCTCCATAATCAATGCAACCACCATAATAAATATCTTGTTGAAGAAAGAAAGTACAAGAAGGATACTTCTAGAGACAATATCAAGGAACCACTTATTTATAGGTGCAACAATAAAAGGCAAGGCCATCCATTGTGTTGATACAATCATAGCTCCCAATGCCAAGATTGATAGCATCTCCATGTAGCTCAAATCCATGAATGTCAATCAAGTGCAACAAGTCATGAGATGTGATTCTTGTCATGGTCCAGAATAGGTTGTGGATTGTAGTATATCCATGCAAATCTAAGGTGGTATACATAAAGTGAATTACATAGGGAAAACCAAAGGAACAACCAAAGTTCAATCTCTTACAATCCAAGGTGAAGGAACCTCCCTAATTTCAACTAGAGAGACATGGACCAACATCCCTATGATAGACACCATGCAAACAAGCAAACACCACAACACAACATGCTATTTGGTTTTGAAGGTACATGATATAATTTTAAGAGTAAGATTTCTAAACTTTTGCATAATCAAGCTCGATTATTAAGGGGATAGGAATTCAAATCAGGCATTCTGCCAGTTCCCCTACATGATGAAAAGACAAGGATGGAAGAATCGTTTAGTATCATTGGCTCCAATAAAAGGGCGCATGTTAAATAAATATTTCTTAGGAATCAAAGAAGTGGAGAGGTTAGTGTAGTTCAACATGTCCAAAATGAAGACAACATAGACACTATAGAGGACGATCCATTTGAAGTTATCAATAAATGAGGAGAACACCACTGGTGGTGAAAGGGAAACAAAGACAAAAATTTACCATTTAAATTCCACCACACTTGAGGGACAAGAATGCAAAATTTCACTATCCACATAGGTTGTGCCAAGAGCAAGTTGATAGACTATTTAAAGGTCTTGTCAAGTCAATTTGCAATTGTATATAAACATTCCTTTTTTTGAAGCTCTTGAACAGATGTTAGTCTATGAAAAATTATTCGAGCATGTCCTATCCAAGAAGAGAAAGTCTGTTTGCAACAAGGTGACCACATTAAAACCTCATATGTGTTATAATTCAAACTAACCTTATTTTCAAACAAAAAGAATGCAGTGCATTTTATATCTTTTTAAAATATAAACCCTAGAATTTTCAATGCATTCTATGATCATGGGGATAGCATAAATTTAATTCTACTTAATGTTTACAAACGGTTTGGGTTTAGAAGAATCCAAACAAGTTCCATGTCTTTTCAAATGGCAGATTTATTTTTCAGGTACCCTGAAGGCATTACTGAGGACATGTTGGTA
Source organism: Alisma plantago-aquatica (assembly GCA_963693085.1). Lineage (NCBI taxonomy): Eukaryota > Viridiplantae > Streptophyta > Magnoliopsida > Alismatales > Alismataceae > Alisma > Alisma plantago-aquatica. The sequence continues at coordinate 559,276,716 of OY856409.1, forward strand.
AAGGTTGATATGCACAACTAGTTAGTAGATTTTGTAGTTCTTGACACTAAAGCAGGAGATTCAGTCAATATAATATTCATTTGTCCACTATTAAAAACTTACCAAGAACTCAATTTATGTGGACTCTTGTCAACTGACCTTTCACATTTCAATAGTAAAGTCACTTTTGTAAGTGGAGTGAGAAAGGAATTGATGATGTTGAGTCAAGGCATGTAGTTGAAAAACTAGATGATTTTGTAAAATACCATACAGAGGAAGAGTATTATGAAGACACCTTGGAAGTGTTCACACAATATCTAGATGAAGGTGAAGTTATGAGAATTTCGATCAAGGAATGTTCGGGCCCATTTTCCCCACCAATTAAACCTTCCATTGAAGAAGCTCAAGTCCTTTTAATCAAACCACTCCAACTCATTTAAAATATGTTTATTTGTGGGAAAAATCCACTCTCCCTATTATTATTTATAATTTCCTTACCTGAACAAGAACACATATTTGCATGTACTGAAGAAGCACAAGGGAGTCTTTGGATGGAAAATAGGTTACATTAAAGAAATTTCACTAACCCTTTGCATGCACAAAACTAGGATTATAGAGGATGAGAATTTGTGTTCTCAACCACAATGGTGGATCAACCTAATATGCAATAAGTTGTAAAAAATGAGGCAATAAAATTATATAATGCCAGTATTATATATGGTATGTCTGATAGCAAATAGGTTAGTCTTGTTCAATTGGTGCTAAAAAGAGAGGCACTACTGTTATAAAAAAAACTAAAAAAGAATTGATTCAAAGTAGGGTGGTCATTAGTTGGAGGTTTTTATATATTATCATCATTTAAATGATGTCATTAGTAAAGACCATTTCCCCCTACCCTTTATTGTTCAAATTCTTGAAAGGCTTTTCACCATCCCTTCTATTGCTTCTTAGATGGATACTTCGAATTCAAATACTCCTAAGACCAAGAAAAAACTAGTTTCACTTGCACTTATGGAACTTATGCCTTCATACAAATGTGTTTTGGTCTATGTAATGCCCCATATACTTTCTAGAGATTGATGATACCAATCTTCTCATATATGGTTTGGAAAATCCTTTGACAATTGTTTAGATAACTTGGGATATGAGATCTATAAATGTGATAAGAAAAACCTTATCCCAATTTGGGATAAATTTAAACTTATGATTAAGGAGGGGATAATACTAGGGCATAAGATGTCACATAATGGAATTGAGGTAGACCTAGACAAGATAGATGTTATAAAGAACCTCCCACCACTGTAAGGGAGTTAGGAGCCTATTGAGACATGTTGGATATTGTAGAAGGTTCAATGGAGGATTTTCTAAGATTATCAAACCCATGTGCAACCACTTGGTGAAGTGTTGGTGTATATGCCCTAGAAGCCAATCATTAGATGACAAATATAGGGATATTTTATACTTTTTATTTGATTAATAAATGTGATTCCAAATTATTGATGAAGATTTAATTATTGCAAATTAATGTACATAATAAATGTACTTAGAGTGATTGGTTCAAATACATGGGACTTCAAGTACATGACTTGAACATGAGATCCTAATGGATGGTAAGAATAATATTCTTAAAGGTCCTTAGTCAAGTATTATAGAGGATTAGACAACAATAATACATGTAATACTACTACATGTGGTGACCGATGTCCATGTCTCATAGGTCATAGGTATTAGATACCAAGTAAGACACATAAGTACATGTTAGATAACAAGTATAATGGACGACCCCTTTTTAGAGTGATTCATGGATAGGTATACGGTATTCATAACTAACTCTCAAATGTAACAGTGGTGTTGTGGTACTTTCACCTGAAGTCACTAACATAGTGACATGACAATCATCTTGCTTTGTCACTACTTAATGTGATCTTAAAGAAGGTTGTTGTAAGACCACTGACATGAATTAAGGCTTAAACATACTTTCTTATCCTAATTGGGTGCTTAATTCCTTAATAAAAACCTAAATTATTATTTGATATCATGATACTAATTTGTGTTTCAATTTTGGTCCATTTTGGACATTGTTTGATTCTGTTTTGCAATTTATGTGTTTATATGGAATTTTATGCAATTTTTCTATATGTAGGGTTTTATCTGTAATTTTCACATGAATTATGTGCCTCACAAATGTTCTTAACATATTGGATATAGTTTCGCCTTTAAAACTCCTAGATGCACCATCAGATATGTGATTCTTTCTAACTTGGGGTTCAGGACCTAGGTTTTCCACCTAAGTACCTAACTCGATGGTTTCACCAAGTGGCTATCTAAGGGCATGATCTGATGGCTCTTTTGATGCTACAACTCAATGGTTCACCTAAGGTGACAACCGATGGTCCTCCTAGACTAACAAACTAATGGTAGTTATTCTCATGGATGGGAGGTTTCGACATTTAGATACATGGCATATATGCTCTCAACCCTCAACCCACCTTCCTCTCTCATCATAACCTTATATACTTCTCTCCTCTCTCCCAAATGAGCTTTTTACACCCCCTTCATCTCTTTCTTGTTGCTTTAGAGGTCCAACCCTCATGCTTGGTGGAAGAAGAAGAGCCTTTGAGGATGAAGCTTGGTCAAGCTTGCTTGATGTTTCTCTAGGGTTTGGATCTACCCTCTCTAGGATCGTTGGAGCTTCCTAACCTAGTTTCTTTACCTAAACAAGTAAGACCACCTTCCTTATCTTCATTTTTCTTGTTTCCCTCCTTCTCTTTTCTTCTTTGGATGAATCCATGGTGTTATTGGTGGAAATTCGACCATGTGGTTGAAGAACATCTTTTCTCTCTTTTACCCTAGATCCACCTTGAATAAAGGAGCCATCTTGGAACATTTGAAGTGCTAAATATAGGATTTCTCTTCTCTCTTTCAATATACCTTGGTTTTGGACGTTCATCATCCTCCTTGAGGCAATTTATATAACTTTTATTTGGTTCCTTGCTTACTCTTAACTTGCTATATCTAGATATTTCCCTAAAAACGTAGTAATAAGTAAAAAGATGATTTTTTGAGTTGGGTTTAAGCATATGTAGTAGTACTTGTGTAGTTAAAAGTACCCCTTAATCTTGTATACGTTCTTATTTAAAGTAATATACCTAAACCTTGCAAGTCGATGAACTGATGGTTTCCTTGAGTGCTGAAATGATGGCTTCCCCTTGAGTTTTATGAATTGATTTCTCTCATGAATCATGGATCAATGGTTTGATTCCCTATGCCAGATGATGGTTTATATCTAGTTGCTAATTTGATGGTTTTCCTTGTGCATTTCAAACAATGGTCTCTCTAGAAAGTGAAATTATGGCTTTGTTTTGCTTGAGAATCGATGGTTACACTTCATTCAAAAATCGATGGTCATGTTTGATGCCTAAGTCAAGGCCCTCCTCAAGTAGATGAATGGAAGGTTTCATCTGCACCTTGAATTGAAGGTTTTTTACTTAGTGTAGAGGGCCTTATATTCACCTAGTCTTAACAAACAATGGTCTATATAACGTCCAAAACTGATGGTTTATCTCATGCTCACAATCGATGGTTTACTTAGCACTTGAAACCAATGGCTTTTCTATCTCTTACAACGGATGGCTTGTCTATCCCTCACAACTGATGGCTTGTCTATCTCTCACAACCAATGGCTTATCTATCTCTCACAATAGATGGCTTATCTATCTCTCACAATCAATGGCTCTTCTACTCTATGAGATGAGTAACCGACTAAGCTGAAGAAATGATGGTTTCACTAGGTACATGATTTGATGGTTTTTACCTATATGGAAACTGATGGTTTTGTTGAAGCCCATGATTTTATGGTTATTCCTTGTGTAATATATGAGTCTATATTTGTGCAAATTATGTGAACCGGTGATCTTGCAAGTGACCATGATTCAATTCTTTTTATTTTGGCTAAATGTATCAATGAACCAATGGGTTACTTACGGAATAAGACGGGGCTTTGTCCAACACATAATTGTTGGGTTTTGGAGGAGGGCAGAGAAGCAGCGGAAACAAATTTTTTTTTCTCCCAAACCCGGAACAAAAGGAATCGCGTCAACATCTATATAATAGGAAAGATGGTTTGTGAATCATACCTTGTCCCGAGGCTTGCTCGGCGACAGTGCCACGCGCCTTGCGCGGTCTTCACCTCCAGTCTTGGACGGTGTCTGTGCAGCTCCTGGTCGCACCGGGAATGAAGACTCCTCCTCCTACCATACTGTCGGATGACAGTTGTCCTTCTGAGCGGCAGTGACCTCCCGCCTCTGAAGTAGTCCACACGGACCACCTGGAACTCCACTCTCCTTGTCCCACAAGGAAGTGGAAGGAGTCGCACCCTCCTGTTGACATACTAGTCGCCAACACACTCTCCTGCTGTCGACTGCAACTGCAGTTTGTCCTTCCCTTGCTGCACCTCCCTTTGCGGGAAGCACTTGCTCGGGCTCTCTCTCGGTTACCAAAACCAGAGAGAACGACAAATTTACAGAGCAGTCAACTTGCACTGAGTTGTACTCTGAGAAGCCCCCAATACCCCTATATATAGGCGGGTCATGGGACAGGGTTCTCTGTGCCCGGCAATACGAGACTAAAAGTAGGAGTAGAAGGGTTCGGGATTTTCCACAAAAAGCAACCATATCGCAACCTGAACCGATCGGTTCACCACTGAACCGATCGTTTGGGACCCTTGAACCGATCGGTTCACTCATGAACCGGTCGGTTGGGGTTCCAGGTTGGTTCCCGATTGACTTTCCTTCTTTCGTTTCCAATCGGTATCGAATACCAATCCTATTTCCAATCAAATTGGAGAATTGAAACAAAAGGAAAATTCTCACCAATCCTACTATCCCAAGTTGCTCGATTGCACCAGTTGAACCGATCGGTTCAACACTTGAACCGGTCATTTCACTCTGTGCATGAGCCGATCGGTTCAACAATTGAGCCGACCAGTTCAGCAACCTCAGCCGAATGGTTCATCACATGAACCGATCGGTTGGGAATGCAGATTGTGCAGAATCAGTCAAATGTGATTTCAATCAATCCGATACTCCAATCAATGCGTCCAACACCTTGAACATTATGATATTGAGCTATCGATTAATTGAGTGTTTAATTGAACTACTAAACTCCTTTAGTAATCAATCTAAACATTGCTTGTGGACAAATCTCCTCTTCCAGGTTAAATCCTATGTGTGTGACCCTGCAGGTCCATTTCACGTTGGCAGTGAAAGTCCATAACACTTATGACTTCACAAGCAAAGAGCGGTGCCTAGTCACACATCATTGCTACCCAAGTGAAAGTAGAAAGTTGGAGAACAACTTTCATCCTACAATCCGTGAATGGTGTTACAGTGAATGTATAATTCCTTTGTCACTGATATCCAGAATGAACTCGAGGCATGGAACAGTCATCCTGTCAATGTTCATTCATTTCCTTGATCTCAGAGTAGACCGAGTGAGATGTGTATGACATCAATATCACATATTGATTCACACGTGCATGCGCATGCCTTTCTCAATCCTACTCATCAAGTGGCCAAGGATATCAAACTCCCTCAGGAGGGACAAATCCCATATCTATCACTCACCCCTCAAAAGCCCCATGTGTCAAAGCCACCCAATCATCACCTTTATAACAACCCATGTTTCAGGACTGCGTTTGATGATGTCAAAGTGTACCCAACGACATGTGTTGAGTGTAGTGATTTCAGGTCTAAGAATCACACTCACCACCATCACTGTGAGAGCTGACTGTGACTACCATGTCATGGTTCCATGTGTCACTCTCACGGTGGGTCTGTCCGGTACCTTGTTCTCTAACAAGTACCTATGTGCTTGGTTTGATATCACTATATCATGACTAATGAGATTCTGTCATCAAGCAACACACAATCTAGTCTTCTGTGTTATTGATGTCTATGGCTATTTCCACAATAACAACCGACTAGGGACTAAACAAGAATGTATACTCTTAACATCCATATGATCTCATCGTTTAGGTCATGAACCTAAAATCATATGTCATTGAGTAAAAAAATCTTTAGACATCTATCATGTTACACCATCATCTCAGAAATAGTTTAAACATATAGATTGGAAATTGCCTTTATTATTATTCAAATCAATTACAAAGTATCCCATTACAATCATCATATGACTTGCTCTATGGGCATACATACCAGCAGACTCCCACTTGCACTTAGAGCCAGTCACCAAGGAAACACAGTCCTTGTGACCTAGCATGACGATCATGCTTCTGCTGAGAAAGGGCCTTAGTCAGTGGATCAGCTATGTTGTCTTCAGTTGGTACTTTGCAAATCTTCACATCTCCTCGCTGTACGATCTCTCGTATGAGATGGAAGCGCTGCAGTATGTGCTTGGACCGCTGATGTGATCTGGGCTCCTTAGCTTGTGCAATAGCTCCATTATTGTCACAATAAAGCTCAATTGCATCACAGCTACTGGGAACTACACCAAGTTCAAAAATGAACTTCCTGATCCACACAGCCTCCTTTGCTGCATGCGAAGCAGCAATATACTCGGCCTCTATAGTAGAATCGGCAACTGTTTCTTGCTTGGAACGCTTCCAGCTCACAACTCCATTATTAAGGCAAAACACAAATCCTGACTGTGATATGTAATCATCTTTATCGATTTGGAAGCTTGCATCGATGTAACCCTTTACAACCAGCTCTTCCTCACCGCCGTATACAAGAAACTGATCCTTAGTCCTTCGCAAGTACTTGAGGATGTTCTTCACGGCTGTCCAGTGAGCATCCCCGGGATCTGACTGGTACCTGCTCGTCATGCTGAGAGCATACGAGACATCTGGGCGTGTGCACAACATAGCGTACATGATGGATCCGATGGCTGATGCATATGGGATCCCATTCATACGCTCCCTCTCTTCACAAGATTGGGGACATTGAGCTCTAGAGACAGTAACTCCATGTAGCATAGGGACGTTGCCTCTCTTTGAGTTCTCCATGCTGAACCGCTTCAGCACCTTGTCAATGTATGTGCTCTGACTCAGTCCGAGAAGCCTTCTAGATCTATCTCTATAGATATTTATTCCTAGAATATAGGATGCTTCTCCTAAGTCCTTCATTGAGAAAGTTTTCCCAAGCCAAGTCTTTACCTTGTCTAAGGCTAAGACATCAGTCCCCATCAAAAGTATGTCATCCACATACAATATGAGGAATGTGGTCGAGCTCCCACTAACCTTCTTGTACACACAAGGTTCATCTTCATTTTGAATAAAGACAAACACTTTGACTTCTTCATCAAATCGAAGATTCCAACTCCGAGATGCTTGCTTCAATCCATAGATTGACCTTTGCAGTTTACAGACTTTATTGGCATTCTTTGGATCTACAAAACCTTCAGGCTGTGTCATGTACACATCCTCATGTATATTCCCGTTAAGGAATGCGGTTTTAACATCCATCTGCCAAATCTCATAGTCATAATAAGCTGCAATAGCAAGCATGATCCTGATGGACTTAATCATGGCAACTGGAGAAAAGGTTTCGTCATAGTCAACACCTTGAACTTGTCGAAATCCCTTTGCAACCAATCTACCTTTATAAGTTTGCACATTGCCATCCATGTCGGTCTTTTTCTTGAAGACCCACTTGCACCCTATGGGTTTTACCCCTTCGGGTGGTTCCACCAAAGTCCATAATTTGTTGGAGTACATGGATTCCATCTCGGATCTCATGGCTTCAAGCCATTTCTCAGAATCTGGTCCCTCCATAGCCTCTACGTAGGTAGTTGGATCATCATCTATGATCAACTCTCCGCCTTCCTGAGTTACAAGGTATCCAAACCTCTCAGGTTCAAGGCAAGTCCTACTAGATCTACGAGGTCCTTGTGTTACCTGAGGAGACTGAGATTCCACAACACCTTGTGAATCTACATTTTCCTCTGGTACATCTACCGGTTCAATGTTTTCTTGTTGGGCTTGAACCTCTTCAAGCTCTATATTCCTCCCACTACTTCCTTTGGAAATAAATTCCTTCTCTAGGAACACAGCTGTCCTGGCAACAAACACTTTGTTGTCAGTAGGGTGGTATAAGTAATATCCCCTCGTTTCTTTGGGGTATCCAACAAAATAACATTTATTGGATTTGGGTCCAAGCTTATCAGGAAACGCTTTCTTGACGTAAGCTTCACAGCCCCAAATCTTCAGAAAAGACAAATCGGGACGCTTCCCGTACCATATCTCATATGGTGTCTTTTGAACCGATTTAGATGGTACACGGTTAAGCATAAACACGACGGTTTCAAGAGCATGACCCCAGAAGGAAATTGGAAGATCAGCAAAACTCATCATTGATCGCACCATATCTAAAAATGTGCGATTCCTTCTTTCAGACACACCATTATGCTGTGGTGTTCCAGGCGGAGTCCATTGTGATACAATACCACGGGCTCGCAGAAGGTCCTCAAACTCCTGGCTCAAGTATTCTCCACCTCGATCGGAACGAAGTGCCTTAATACTCTTACCAAGCTAGTTCTGTACTTCATTCATGAAATCCTTGAACCTTTCAAGGGTTTCCGACTTATGTTTCATCAAGTACACATAGCCATACCTACTGAAATCATCAGTGAAGGTAATGAAGTACTGACACCCATTTCTGGCATTAGTTCTAAAAGGCCCACATACATCAGTATGTATGAGTCCTAATAGATCACTAGCTCTCTCACCTTTACCTGAAAAGGGAGTCTTGGTCATCTTGCCCAACAAACAAGATTCACATGTCTCTATTGATTCATAATCAAAAGAGTCTAGATAACCATCTTTATGGAGTCTAGAAATGCGCTTCTCATTTATGTGCCCTAGACGACAATGCCAGAGATATGTTTTGTTTGAGTCGTTGAGTTTTTGCTTTTTGGTGTTTACGTTGTATACACTTGTCTCCAAGTCTATCAAGTATAGACCATAAGACATAGGGGCACTGCCATAAAAGATCCCATCTTTAGAAATGGAACACTTTCCATTCTTAATAAGAAATTTAAATCCATCTTTGTCCAAACAAGAGACGGAAATGATATTCCTATTTATGGCAGGTACATAATAGCAGTTCTTCAACTCTATTATTAGCCCACTAGGTAGAGTTAACTCATAGGTTCCTACGGCACTGGCGGCAACTCTTGCCCCATTGGCAACACGTAGTTCAACCTTGCCTTTCCCCAAAGGCCTACTTCTCTTAAGATCCTTCACATTTGAACAAATGTGAGATCCGCATCCGGTATCAAGTACCCATGACGAAGAAGTAGTAAAGTTAATCTCTATCACGTATACACCAGAAGTAGAGATCTCTATCTCTGACTTCTTCTTCCATTGTTCCTTCCATCCTCTCCATGTAGAAGAAATTGGTTTCACGAGAGAACACTTCTCTCCCTTACCTTCTTTCTTCTTCACCAACGCATTAAGCGTACATAGAGTGGATTCTAAGGCTCCTGGTATATCTGGATTGTGCAGAAGACTTCTCACAGTCCTCAACCAGTTATGGAATTTATTCTCAATTAATTTGCCCATTTTAAAAGATGATTCTTTTGCCATTCTACAAGAGAAAATTTGCATTTGTCAAAACCTTTTTGATTTGATTTGAATAAAATTTGACGATAGTTAATTAGGCCTTTAATTAATTACCGCTCCCACTATTTTGACTCAAATTGATAGCCCTCACCATCAATTCGGAAGATTGCAGTGTACAATCTTCTAGTGGGTCAAGATCCTGAAATCCTCTGAGCCATGGACCAGCTAGGGCTGTCACCCACAACTCAAATCTCTCAGGTAGGAAACTCTTGCCAATTGCATCATATGCAACTCTTGAAAGATGTCATATGCAACTCTTTGCAATGATCATCTCCATGCCTCAAGGTGCTAGATCCTATCTAGGTCACCTTGTTAAGTCCGACCCAAAGCCAACACGATGAACATGCACCCTGCTAGGGCAGACCCACACATTCATCCTTCATGCTTCCACAAGATAGACGGTGCACCACGCTAGGGCGTGCCCACACTTGGTCGATCAAGCTTTTCACGTGTGTCGCATTTGGAAGGCATTTAAAACTTAATATTTAATGAGGGATTTGGTTTTTATATACATATACATATCCAATCACCACAATGTATAGTACGTATCATATACATGCTATATCCCACAGAAAACATGCATAAACGATAAAAAGCAATGATTATGGCCATCCTATTTGTGATTCCTCGAGCCAAGAGGAATCACGGTCATCTAGGTCTACATCACATGCAACCTGTACAAGATGAAATTTGTGCCTGCCTTTCTGGGTTTGATCAGCTCATCTCCATGACTGATCGGCTCGCCATCAGGTAGGTTTTTCGGGTGCCACCAGCCGATCGACTGGCGCCTCCAGCCGATCGGTTCACCGGTCATCGTGCATCTCCTCAGGTCACCACCCGCTCATCTCGTTCCTCGAACCGGTCGTCTGGATCACCAACAGATCAGTTCACTCCTTGAACCGATCGTCTTTAGGTTGTCCGCCGTTCTTTGACATAACAGGAAATAAAATCTATCCTATTTACAATTGAATTGTGAAACCCCGAGTTACATTCGGGGGAGCAAAGGTAGGAAAAGAATTCTCGAATTATTTCGAGTTACATAAGGAATATGAGAAAGGGAATCGATGCGCAGACCGAGATGCAAGCAACCACACAAACAACCACACACAGATATAGGGGTTTATAGGCCATAATCATGCTACACATCCACCACAAAACTCGTTTAAGGGCGACGCGTATCGAGTACATTAATATTACATATCATATATGTATATTTAGGGATTTGTGGATAGGACATGTATAAAGTCGATATTATTCGCATCGCATGCAATAAATAAAGGCGACAAACCAAAATCGATCACATCGATAATCCTAAAATATAGAGAGGTTGACGTGGCTCTGATACCACTGTTGGGTTTTGGAGGAGGGCAGAGAAGCAGCGGAAACAAAATTTTTTTTTCTCCCAAACCCGGAACAAAAGGAATCGCGTCAACATCTATATAATAGGAAAGATGGTTTGTGAATCATACCTTGTCCCGAGGCTTGCTCGGCGACAGTGCCACGCGCCTTGCGCGGTCTTCACCTCCGGTCTTGGACGGTGTCTGTGCAGCTCCTGGTCGCACCGGGACTAAAGACTCCTCCTCCTACCGGACTGTCAGATGACAGTTGTCCTCCTGAGCGGAAGTGACCTCCCGCCTCTGAAGTAGTCCACATGGACCACCTGGAACTCCACTCTCCTTGTCCCACAAGGAAGTGGAAGGAGTCGCACCCTCCTGTTGACGTACTAGTCGCCAACACACTCTCCTGCTGTCGACTGCAACTGTAGTTTGTCCTTCCCTTGCTGCACCTCCTTTTGCGGGAAGCACTTGCTCGGGCTCTCTCTCGGTTACCAAAACCAGAGAGAATGACAACTTTACAGAGCAATCAACTTGCACTGAGTTGTACTCTGAGAAGCCCCCAATACCCCTATATATATAGGTGGGTCACGGGACATGGTTCTCTGTGCCCGGCAATACGGGACTAAAAGCAGGAGTAGAAGGGTTCGGGATTTTCCACAAAAAGCAACCATCTCGCAACCTGAACCGATCGGTTCACAAGTGAACCGGTCGGTTGGGGACCTGAACCGATCAGTTCACCACTGAACCGATCATTTGGGACCCTTGAACCGATCGGTTCACTCATGAACCGGTTGGTTGGGGTTCCAGGTTGGTTCCCGATTGACTTTCCTTCTTTCGTTTCCAATCGGTATCGAATACCAATCCTATTTCCAATCAAATTGGAGAATTGAAATGAAAGGAAAATTCTCACCAATCCTACTTTCCCAAGTTGCTCGATTGCACCAGTTGAACCGATCGGTTCAACACTTGAACCGGTCGTTTCACTCTGTGCATGAGCCGATCAGTTCAACAATTGAGCTGACCAGTTCAGCAACCTCATCCGACCAGTTCATCACATGAACCGATCGGTTGGGAATGCAGATTGTGCAGAATCAGTCAAATGCGATTTCAATCAATTTGATACTCCAATCAATGCGTCCAACACCTTGAACATTATGATATTGAGCTATCGATTAATTGAGTGTTTAATTGAACTACTAAACTCCTTTAGTAATCAATCTAAACATTGCTTGTGGACAAATCTCCTCTTCCAGGTTAAATCCTATGTGTGTGACCCTGCAGGTCCATTTCACGTTGGCAGTGAAAGTCCATAACACTTATGACTTCACAAGCAAAGAGCGGTGCCTAGTCACACATCATTGCTACCCAAGTGAAAGTAGAAAGTTGGAGAACAACTTTCATCCTACAATCCGTGAATGGTGTTACAGTGAATGTATAATTCCTTTGTCACTGATATCCAGAATGAACTCGAGGCATGGAACAGTCATCCGGTCAATGTTCATTCATTTCCTTGATCTCAGAGTAGACCGAGTGAGATGTGTATGACATCAATATCACATATTGATTCACACGTGCATGCGCATGCCTTTCTCAATCCTACTCATCAAGTGGCCAAGGATATCAAACTCCCTCAGGAGGGACAAATCCCATATCTATCGCTCACCCCTCAAAAGCCCCATGTGTCAAAGCCACCCAATCATCACCTTTATAACAACCCATGTTTCAGGACTGCGTTTGATGATGTCAAAGTGTACCCAACGACATGTGTTGAGTGTAGTGATTTCAGGTCTAAGAATCACACTCACCACCATCACTGTGAGAGCTGACTGTGACTACCATGTCATGGTTCCATGTGTCACTCTCACGGTGGGTCTGTCCGGTACCTTGTTCTCTAACAAGTACCTATGTGCTTGGTTTGATATCACTATATCATGACTAATGAGATTCTGTCATCAAGCAACACACAATCTAGTCTTCTGTGTTATTGATGTCTATGGCTATTTCCACAATAACAACCGACTAGGGACTAAACAAGAATGTATACTCTTAACATCCATATGATCTCATCGTTTAGGTCATGAACCTAAAAGCATATGTCATTGAGTAAAACAATCTTTAGACATCTATCATGTTACACCATCATCTCAGAAATAGTTTAAACATATAGATTGGAAATTGCCTTTATTATTATTCAAATCAATTACAAAGTATCCCATTACAATCATCATATGACTTGCTCTATGGGCATACATACCAACAATAATTTCATGGTTTTTTTGTCCTTGCACCAATGGACTCCTTTTCCATGGATATAAGGGAATTAATGGTTATGTTTTGATTTTGTAATGCTAATGAATTGATGGTATTGCTTTTTATTGGATTTATCAATGATCCTATGGTCATTCTTTTGGCTAAGTGCTTCAACCATCTAATGGTTTAGATTTGTCTAAATACATCAATAATATGATGGAGTTTCTAGGTATAATAATTTATTCCCTTGATTAATTATGAAATGATCTATCTATAAGAGAAAATGAAATGATGGCTACCTTAATGTCTACCTAAGTGTGCCAATGAACTGATGGTCTAACCATGTGTTTCCTAGTGTGATAAAGAACTAGTGGTTATTTGTGGATGTTGATTTGTAATGCATATCCAATCTATGTTGTTGAATCACTCTTATAATGATTGAATGGTATTAGTTTACAACCTTAACCTTCATCTATTGTTGATATGATGAATAGATACAATTCATATTGCTAAAAGTAACTCTTCTATGTTACACTTGGAAATGTCATAACTATTCCTTACGAATTGATGAACCCTGATGATGGGTCTGAAGGTAATAAGTGTGTTGATGACATGTTGAGCCCTGTGCAGGGTAGGGAATGATAATGATGTATCTGAGGAATAATGTTGTTTTGGCCTAAATGGCTTTTGGGTTTGTTTTCAGCCCTTATGGAAATATAGTCTCTTCATGGATGACAATGAACTAGTACCCTATGATGTTGTGATAAGAAACATGTCTCATATTCCATAAAGTATCTTCATGGATGAAAATAAACTAGTACCCTATGATGTTCTGATAAGGAACATGTCTCATATGTTTTATATCTTATGGAGTTGTTATATATGAATGTTTTTTAAAAATGAATAAGGGTTTGTATGTAACTTGATTGATGCAGCCTAAACTCACCCAATTGGCAATAACTAATCAAGTGAAACCCTAAACATGTATTGCCCTGTGTCATAAGACTATTCTAGTGTCAGAACTTGGATAGGGAAATGAGTATTCTAGAAGGAAACTCAGGGTCATATATTGTTGAGGATATGAAGGTGTAGGGAGGGTATATCCTTGTCATCCTAATCACAAGGTCATGGAGAATGGTCGATGACGTATCTCAGATGAAAATTAATATGCATATGTGATGGGATTGAGGACAGTTGTGGTTGTACCTCAGATGATAGGTTTGGATACCCTAATTTCTAGTGTTGTGGCATGTGTATCAAGGGCAGACTAGGCTGATTGCAACTTGACTAATATGTCACTATGACATACTTGTACTGACTGAGGGGAAGAGATCTCAGGATTCTGGCTCTCCTATATCTTGAATGAAACTGATTGTGACTTCACAATGGTCAGTTGGAAGTTTGATTGGTATGCCTCAAACTCCCTAGGGCTTAATAAAAGATATAATTTAGCCATGTAGCATATCTGTTAGGCTTAGTCAACGGTTCACATTGCATGATAATCCTTGTTTTGCTTCTTATAATATTTAGATGATGTATAATGCGGTAATAGAAATCAATTGTGCTTATGATGTTAGCCATGCTTATGATGATAACTGTAGCATCCATCTTATGAAAATGAAATTTACTTAAGCGGAAGCGAATCATTTGCAACAGATTACTGAAAATGACTAAAAAATTAAAACTTTTTGCAAAGAGATCCACACATAGGAAATCTTTTTCATCAAGAACCAAAGTATAATATTTACATTCTGTTCCATAAATACACAACCAGTACTATCTCTTCTCAAGGATTGCAACATCGGCTGTCCTATTCAACATTATATACATACAACATAAAACCTCAAGGCATCAAGCCAAAATCTCAGATCGATTCAATACAAACACTGACTACTGACTCCGAGGACCTGAGAGTACAGAGATGACACATAGGACTTTCTAACTATATGACTAGACAAGCAGTATCTCCACCTTAGATATTACTACAGTCCTTAATGTTGCTGCTGTTGTTCTTTCTCTGCTAAAGGTTTCCTGCCTCTTTGTCTGCGTCCACCTAAAAACATTGGATCCCATGGGGAGTGAGACAATTGTAAATTGTCCCAGGGGGAGATATAACTCTCCGCCAAAACATTATTATTGCAGTTATATACATAAAGCTGGACAAAGGATATGCAGTTCAAAGAATTCTCATCTTAAAGCATTGTAACTATCTATGATAGAACAATAGATCAACTTTTCTCTTAATAAGGAATAGGAAGAACATGTATATCATTTATCCTCCATATTATACCATCATGTCAAACTTCTCTTGTGACACTCATTATCTTAATGTGTCACCCATGAGCCATTCTTATTTCAACTTAATGGCCTTAGCCAATCTGCTAAACAGACTTTGGTTATATTGGACATCAGAGTGTGCATCATCATGTCTTATTCAGGCATTGGTCTATACCAATCCTATATAAATATTCCAGGCATTGGATTACACCAATCATGTGCAACTAGTATAAGCATTAGACTTATATTATTCCTGTGTAACCATTCCAAGTATTGAACTATGTCAATCTTGTGTAACTATTCCAGGTATTGATCTATGTCAATCTTGTGCAACTATTCCAGGTATTGATCTATGTCAATCCTTTGCAACTATTCCAGGTATTGGGAGTTAGCCAATCCTGTGCATTCTAGGTATTGGGTATTAGCCAATCCTGTGTTATTATTCCAGGTATTGGGAGTTAGCCAATCCTATGTTATTATTCCAGGTATTGGGAGTTAGCCAATCATGTAT
Source organism: Alisma plantago-aquatica (assembly GCA_963693085.1). Lineage (NCBI taxonomy): Eukaryota > Viridiplantae > Streptophyta > Magnoliopsida > Alismatales > Alismataceae > Alisma > Alisma plantago-aquatica. Next base: position 559,292,710 of record OY856409.1, read on the forward strand.
TATTATTCCAGGTATTGGGAGTTAGCCAATCCTGTGTTATTATTCTAGGTATTGGGAGTTAGCCAATCCTGTGCATTCCAGGTATTATACTACGCTAATCCTGTGGTTTATAGGCTTCATGCCTCTGCCATGTATTGGACTTTAACCAATCCTGATTACACAGCCAGGCAGTGGACTCTAACCACTCCTGATTACACAGCCAGACAGTGGATTCTAACCACTCCTGATCACACAACCAGGAAATGGACTCTAACCACTCCTGATTACACAGCCAGGAAGTGAACTCTAACCACTCCTGATTACACAGACAAATAGTGGACTCTAACCACTCTTGATTACACATCCAGGCAGTGGACTCTAACCACTCCTGATTACAGTCTTCATGCCTCTGCCAGGTATTGGACTTTAACCAATCCTGATTACACAGCCAGGCAGTGGACTCCAACCACTCCTGATTACACAGATCATGGGATATAAATTCCTTTAACTCATCATTGATCATCACATCCTTCTCTAGGCTCTGAACCCTGAGGTTAGCCTTCATAGCTTTTCACATTATTTATTAAATACAATTGTTCCTTTTATTAAGTTTATTAAAATGTTATCATTTCTTACAATAAACTTTTATAATCATCTTGGTACCTTTCACTATGCCACAATTGTTCTCATGGCTCATAAGGCCCATAAAATATCTTTTCACCTCTCACTAGGCAACATCTAATCATATGGCTCACAAGGCCATTACACATCTTGTCACCTCTCACTAGGCAACAATAACATATCACCTCATGTAATACAATAGTAACACCACTATTCCCTCAATAGGGTTAGGGCTTACTATTCATATCATATTATGATTTCTCATGTCCCATTACCCAATTTAGGGTTAAGGTTTCCCATCTCATATTAGGATTTCATAGTTATCAAAGTATATCAACTTTGAGATGCTAACTGTGAAGTCTTTCATATCTTGATGTATCACTTACCTAATTACTGCCAACTTTCTTGAGTTATCAACTTATCTTGGATTAAGGTATTTCCCATCTTAATCCTTTCATCCACTAGCCTATCACTCTTATCATGAAGTGCATAGGTCACACATAAGAATGGTCCAAATATCTTTAATGATATGGACTCATCTCAGGTTAAAGCATTGCTTGCTATAAGGGTATCTACAATCAATCACTTTAGGTATTTCCCCCATCAATGTATTGGTTACCATTCCATTATTCGAATTAGGGTTTCCCATATCATTACTCTTTAATAGGGTTTAGGGTTTCACATACTATCATATTTCATTAGGGTGAGGATTGCATATAACATTACCCTTCATTAGGCTTTCACATCTTATTGCCTAAAATTAGGGTTTACTATTCATCCCACCAAGAGTTTCTCATAGCATCACCCTCAATTAGGGTTTCTCATGGAATCAACCTCAATTAGGGTTTCACATTGAATCAACCTCAATTAGGGATTCACATGGAATCAACCTCAATTAGGGATTCACATTGAATCAACCTCAATTAGGGATTCACATGGAATCAACCTCAATTAGGGATTCACATTTTATTATCTTGGTTTTAGAGTCACAACATTACCCTAGGTTTGGGTTTCATCTGATATTGCTCTAAATTAGGGATTGGGGTTCAACAACCTTCTTGATTAGGGTTTCATGATCTCTTTATTATGGATCATACCCTATTCATCACATGATCACTACTCATGTATGAATTCCTTTCCATCATCCTCTCAACTTGATTAGGTTACATCAACCCTTCAATCAAGTACATACAATTATGATTTAACATAATGTACCAAGTCATTGTTCTTATAGGCAATTAGGGTTTATCCCTTAATTGGAACTAATCACTTAGGTACTATTAGGGATTCAACCTTTGTACCTTAATTGATTATCATTACTAACCATGATTGGATCAATGGATCATTCATCATCTTAATTCTCAAGAGATTTGATTACATTGGACCTCCATTACATAAGGTATCCAATTGAATTGACCAATTGAATCTTCAATTACAAAAGGTGTCCAAGTGGATTAACCAATTGAGTCCTCAATTAATTTTGACTACTTGAGCCCCAAATGGTCTTAGTCATTCAAATCTCAAATGGTTTGAAACCGTTTGGTAAAGGTGGTGCTTGAGATCGTTTGCTAAAGCAAGTACTTGAAACCGTTTTCTAAAGCACCTTTTGAAACCGCATGGGCTCAACCGGTTTGGGATCATTTGGTCCCAAACAGTATTGAGACCATTTGGTCCCAAACAGTCTTGAAACCATTTGGACTCAAACGGTCTTAAGACCGTTTGGTCCAAACTTCCTCAAAACCGCATGGACCAAATATGGTCTCAACCAATCAAATTGGATTAGGGTTTCCAATATTGATTCCTCCAATCATTGAATTCATGGAACCAATCATCAATTGGACCTATCCTCATACTTCAATTGAGTTTAATAGGTCAACCTTCAACTGATTTGGCCCTCAATTAATCATCAATTAGGGTTTGAATTAATTGAATTAGGGTTTGGAATCAATAATCCTTCAACACTAATCAATGCAAGATTAGTTACTTTGAAACCATTGAACCATCATCCAAATTGAACATGACCTGACCCCAAACAGTCTTGAGGTCGTTTGGATGACCACCAAATGGTCTTGAGACCGTTTTACCATGTTAACATCAAAATCCAAGTCAACCAATTAGGGTTTGGATCATTGGATTGATCACCAAATCAGCAATTGATTACACTCCAACATAGTATCTTGGGATCTTCAATTGCTTAACCATACTCAACCCTATACATCCAAACGGTCTTGGGTGACCTCCAAACGGTCTTGAGACCATTTGGATCATCCAACCCTTGGATTCTAGTGAAATATCATCAAGGTTTGGTCTATTGAGTCGATCAACAAATCAACAATTGATTGCTTTGTAACTTGGTAACTTTGGACCTTCAAATAGGTAACCATACTTAACCCTAGACCTCCAAACGGTCTTGGGTGATCCCCAAATGGTATTGAGACCGTTTGGGTGATCCCCAAACGGTTTGGAAACCGTTTGGGCTAATCAACCCAAAAAGTCCAATCGATCAAGTTGAAAATCATCACTTAATTCAATTAGGGTTTGTCTAATTGAATAGCCTTTAACTCATGATTCCTTTGGAATTAATTAACCAAATTTGGTGGGTCATCAACCAACATAATTAGGAACAGGATTCGCAAACGTTCAACCCTTGTTCAACTCCCCCAAATGGTTTTGAAACCGTTTGGTCTCATGCGGTTTGATGAAACCGTTTGCTTCTAAACGGTTTGAAACTGTTTGCTCCCAAACGGTTTGGGAAACTGTTTGAGCATCCCAAACAAGATCTTTTGCCTTAGATATTTAGAGAGGTGTGTGCTTATCATATTTAACCTCTGAAATCACGAAACCTGCTGTGGTTTCCATGGTAATTGCATCCATCAACCCAATCAATAATTGTAAATAGAGAAATGATCATTATTTGGTATGGAATTGAATGCAATAACAAAATCAAGTGTTCAAGTTATAAAACCCGCCTCCAATTGAGCTCCAAAGCTCCATGTCCACGGAAACAATGGTGGATGCAACTCCTTTCACCATTCCAAGGCTCGTCCTCAAGGTTTGAGTGAAAAGGAATGGTTAGAATTGAAGAGGGGATCGAAATAGGAAGAAATCATGCATTGATTTGTGATTTCCACCATGAAATCGTGATGAACCAAGGTCAAGAAGCTTGCCAACAGGTTGGGGGTCGTCCTCCTGACCCTCCCAAGCTCCCTTGGTCGTTCCCCAAGCAAGGAGAAGAAGTGGGATCGAAAAAGCCTTCCATTTGGCTTGTAAAAGGTTCTTTTATAAAAAAAAATCAATGAGAGAGAATGTACTTTGCAAAAATCCAATTAACCCAAAAAATGTGGCCTCCTCTTCCCCCTCATCTTCCTTATGTACGAGGCTATCTTGTTTGCCTCTTATTCCTCTCAATTATCCATGATTTAAAGAAAAGCAAATCAATCACCTTAAATCATTTTATATTAATATCCATATGTGAGTGGATATTTCTTTTTCTTATAAAATTGTGTGTGAGTTATCCACTCCCTTGGATATTTTTGTGGTCCTTGCAAGGCTCAAGGACGTCACACACACATATGAATCCAACCATTTTAATTTTGGTTGAAGCCCCTTTAATTAATACATTTATTTTTGCCCTAAATCGAATTATGGTTTCAATTAGGATTAAATCTTGATTATTTTAATATCAAGATTCTCTCTCCTCCAACTTAATTCAAATGAGGCGCCACTCTCATTTTATTTGCCCTAATTGATTCCAGGAAACATTAGGAACCTTATTGAAGTGGTAATTTGCATATTGAACCCTAGGTTTTGGGTAAATTGCACTTTACACCAAAACTAGGTTTTAATGCACAAACTTTGTTTTATCCGCTTTTCCTTGGTACTCAGGCTACCACAGCCATACCTTTGCATCATCTTCATTCTCATGATGCTTCAAAACATAAGGAACATCTTATCATGCAACATTTGCAATCTAACCCCTCAACTTGGGTAATTTTCACTTTAGTCCAAAATAAGTAAACATTGCTTCAACATTGTTTCAACAGGACCAAAATTGAAACATAAGTTTCTCATGAGCCCTAATTACTTTTCACAAGATAAGAGTAAACATATAATCATCTTTCTTAATCAAAACACCTAGGGTTAAAGTGTAACTCCTTTCAGGGATGTTACAAATTATAAACCCCTAACAAGGATTTCATCCCTGAAATCTCAGATAAAAGAAGACAGATGTATTTTATTCATCATACTATCTAGTCTTCACATATCATCTCCTTATTATAGAGACACCATAAATCTTTGATCAACACAAAGTGTTTCCATACAAGATTCTCATAGAATCAACACACAAGACACATGCCCCACTGTCCCTCATCATTGACTATAGAGTCAACTTTGTGTAAAATAACACTTTTATTATTTAGAGAAGCATCATACATTCTTTATTAATATCATGTTTATGCAGAGCATAAACCCCTAACATATGATGTTCATATTATTATAATCAGACTAATTTCACAGTTGACCACTCCAGGTAGCCAACCTAACCCATCTGATAACTCTCAGATACCAGAATCTTTCACCTTGGTATCTATCACATGTGTTGGAAACACATCATATATATCTCTTCCTTTCATCTTGGAACATTAATTGTTTCATATGTCCTCATCTTGGGACCAAAGTCCAATATAACTGATACTTTTCTAAGTATCCATCACATGAACACATTTATCTTATGCACATCAAGTGTCCTAAGACCCACTTTATTTCCATGTACATGAAAGGAAAGAAAACAAGGATTCATATTCCTCTCATTAATTCATGTATTTTCAACTATTCATGAACCATTTACTCTTTATCTCATCCTAGGTTCCATGTCTTTAGCATTGGAATTTGTAAGGATGATTACATGTCATTATCCCTTTCTTTATTCTAGCATGTTCATGATTATCTCATGATCTCATCACATTTCCCATTTCCTCATTATGGGAAAGATCTTTATTATGCTGGAAACATTATTGAACATGGTTCATCTCCCTCATTCTTATTCTTATCTTATGAGGAGTACACTTTTAGTTCCTCATACAACATGCTCATCTGAGATTATCTCAGACTTCTCTTTCTTGTGCATGGGATATGACATATTTATTCATCCCATATTTCTGATTTCATGATACTCATTAGATTGTCTCAGAATGACTACTTGATCAGGGCAATAAAAAAGACAACAATCTAAGAGTTTCCATACCCACTTTATCATCAATAGTTGTATACCTGGCCAGGGTATATAAATACTGAGATTAAGTGGTATGCACTTTGTATACTATCATATTCCTTCTTTTCATATTATCACAAGCATAAGGCTTAACATCCTTGGATTTTGTCCATGCACCTCTTATATACCTCATCTTTTCTTATAGAGGTAAGGACAACATAAAACATTTGTAATTTTTACCATGCAAAACATAAGTCCTCATAGGACTAATAAAGGATAGTTCATTCATTTCCTTTCTCAATTAATCCAGGAATTCATAAAATGACATATTTGAATGACATTATCTTATCTAACTTGTCATAATTCATGAATTATTCACTGCCTCAGGCTAACTCTGCCTCAAAGATTGATTCAATAGGCTAAGGTTGAGCACATACTCAACTTAAGTCTGGAAATTCATCATTTCCTTTTGCTTCAACCTGCAGATGCTGATTACAAATCATGTTGATATCTAAAACATCATCATTGGGGTTGGTAATCTAGGTTACACTGCCAATGCTTGATTTACTATATACATTACTGTTGCCCTAAATTCTCTAACAGTAATACTTAAAGAAAGATTTTCTTATCATAGATGGATCAACTAGGGGATTCTCAGGCAATTATCTCTCTCTTGCCTGCTCCCATGCACCTCTTCTTGGTGCAACATTTCTTCTCTCAGCAGCAACCTCCTCATGTGACCCAGTCATCTTTAAGTCCTTCTTCTCTTATATGAGCAGAAGACACTATTAGATACACTGGATGACACCAGAATAGACTCTACTACCTTAGTCCTATGTCTCTGTAGACTCAGCGAACCTAGAGCTCTGATACCACTAAATTGTGGCATCCAACTTATAAAAACGAAATTTACTTAAGCGGAAGCGAATCATTTGCAACAGATTACTGAAAATCACTAAAAAATTAAAACTTTTTTGCAAAGAGATCCACACATAGGAAATATTTTTCATCAAGAACCAAAGTATAATATTTACATTCTATTCCAGAAATACACAACCAGTACTATCTCTTCTCGAGAATTGCAACATCGGCTGTCCTGTTCAACATTATATACAGACAACATAAAACCTCAAGGCATCAAACCAAAATCTCAGACCGATTCAATAAAAACACTGACTACTGACTCCGAGGACCTGAGAGTACAGAGATGACACATATGACTTTCTAACTATATGACTAGACAGGCAGTATCTCCACCTTAGATATTACTACTGTCCTTGATGCTGCTGCTGTTGTTCTTTCAATGCTAAAGGTTTAATGCGTCTTTGTCCGCATTCACCTAAAAACATTGGATCCCATGGGGCTGAGACAATTGTAAATTGTCTCAGCGGGAGATATAACTCTCTTCCAAAACATTATTATTGTAGTTATATACATAAAACTGGATAGATGATATGCAATTTAAAGAATTCTCATCTTAAAGCATTGTAACTATCTATGATAGGACAATCGATCAACTTTTCTCTTAATAAGGAATAGGAAGAACATGCATATCATTTATCCTCCATATTATACCATCATGTCAAACTTCTCTTGTGACACTCATTAACTTAATGTGTCACCCATGAGCCATTCTTATTTCAACTTAATGGCCTTAGCCAATCTGCTAAACAGACTTTGGTTATATTAAACATCAGAGTGTGCATCATCATGTCTTATTCAAGCATTGGTCTATACCAATCCTATATAAATATTCCAGACATTGGATTACACCAATCCTGTGCAACTAGTACAAGCATTAGACTTATATTATTACTGTGTATCCATTCCAAGTATTGAACTATGTCAATCTTGTACAACTATTCCAGGTATTGATCTATGTCAATCCTATGCAACTATTCCAGGTATTGATCTATGTCAATCCTGTGCAACTATTCCAGGTATTGGGAGTTAGCCAATCCTATGCATTCTAGGTATTGGGAGTTAGCCAATCCTGTGTTATTATTCCAGGTATTGGGAGTTAGCCAATCTTGTGTTATTATTCTAGGTATTGGGAGTTAGCCAATCCTGTATTATTATTCCAGGTATTGGGAGTTAGCCAATCCTATGTTATTATTCCAGGTATTGGCAGTTAGCCAATCCTATGCATTCCAGGTATTAGACTATGCTAATCCTATGGTTTATAGGCTTCATGCCTCTTCCAGGTATTGGACTTTAACCAATCCTAATTACACATCCAGGAAGTGGACTCTAACCACTCCTGATTACACAACCAGGCAGTGGATTCTAAGCACTCCTGATTACACAGCCAGATAGTGGACTCTAACCACTCCTGATTACACAGCCAGGAAGTGGACTCTAACCACTCCTGATTACACAGCCAGACAGTGGACTCTAACCACTCCTGATTACACAGCCAGGCAGTGGACTCTAACCACTCCTGATTACATGATTCATGCCTCTTCCAGGTATTGGACTTTAACCAATCCTGATTACACAATGAGGCAATGGACTCCAACCACTCCTGATTACACAGATCATGGGATATAAATTCCTTTAACTCATCAGTGATCATCACATCCTTCTCTAGACTCTGAACCCTGAGGTTAGCCTTCATAGATTTTCACATTATTTATTGAATACACTTGTTCCTTTTATTAAGTTTATTAAAATGTTATCATTTCTTACAATAAACTTTTATAATCATCTTGGTACCTTTCACTATGCCACAATTGTTCTCATGGCTCATAAGGCCCATAAAATATCTTGTCACCTCTCACTAGGCAACATCTAATCATATGGCTCGCAAGGCCATTACAGATCTTTTCACCTCTCACTAGGCAACAATAACATATCACCTCATGTAATACAATAGTAACACCACTATTCCCTCAATAGGGTTAGGGCTTACTATTCATATCATATTATGATTTCTCATGTCCCATTACCCAATTTAGGGTTAAGGTTTCCCATCTCATATTAGGATTTCATAGTTATCAAAGTATATCAACTTTGAGATGCTAACTGTGAAGTCTTTCATATCTTGATGTATCACTTACGTCATTACTTCCAACTTTCTTGAGTTATCAACTTATCTTGGATTAAGGTATTTCCCATCTTAATCCTTTCATCCACTAGCCTATCACTCTTATCATGAAGTGCATAGGTCACGTATAAGAATGGTTTAACTATCTTTAATGATATGGACTCATCTCAGGTTAAAGCATTGCTTGCTATAAGGGTATCTACAATCAACCACTTTAGGTATTTCCCCCATCAATGTATTGGTTACCATTCCATTATTCGAATTAGGGTTTCCCATATCATTACTCTTTAATAGGGTTTAGGGTTTCACATACTATCATACTTCATTAGGGTGAGGATTGCATATAACATTACCCTTCATTAGGCTTTCACATCTTATTGCCTAAAATTAGGGTTTACTATTCATCCCAACAAGAGTTTCTCATAGCATCACCCTCAATTAGGGTTTCTCATGGAATCAACCTCAATTAGGGTTTCACATTGAATCAACCTCAATTAGGGATTCACATGGAATCAACCTCAATTAGGGATTCACATTGAATCAACCTCAATTAGGGATTCACATGGAATCAACCTCAATTAGGGATTCACATTTTATTATCTTGGTTTTAGAGTCACAACATTACCCTAGGTTTGGGTTACATCTGATCTTGCTCTAAATTAGGGATTGGGGTTCAACAACCTTCTTGATTAGGGTTTCATGATATCTTTATTATGGATAATACCCTATTCATCACATGATCACTACTCATGTATGAATTCCTTTCCATCATCCTCTCAACTTGATTAGGTTACATCAACCCTTCAATCAAGTACATACAATTATGATTTAACATAATGTACCAAGTCATTGTTCTTATAGGAAATTAGGGTTTATCCCTTAATTGGCACTAATCACTTAGGTACTATTAGGGATTCAAACTTTGTACCTTCATTGATTATCATTACTAATCATCATTGGATCAATGGATCATTCATCATCTTAATTCTCAAGAGATTCGATTACATTGGACCTCCATTACACAAGGTATCCAATTGAATTGACCAATTGAATCTTCAATTACAAAAGGTGTCCAAGTGGATTAACCAATTGAGTCCTCAATTAATTTTGACTACTTGAGCCCCAAACGGTCTTAGTCATTAAAAGTTCAAATGGTTTGAAACCATTTGGTAAAGGTGGTGCTTGAGACAGTTTACTAAAGCATGTACTTGAAACCGTTTGCTAAAGCACCTTTTGAATCCGCATGGGCTCAACTGGTTTGGGATCGTTTGGTTCAAAACGGTCTTGAGACCGTTTGGTCCAAACCTCCTCAAAACCACATGGACCAAATATGGTCTCAACCAATCAAATTGGATTAGGGTTTCCAATATTGATTCCTCCAATCATTGAATTCATGGAATCAATCATCAATTGGACCTATCCTCATACTTCAATTGAGTTTAATAGGTCAACCTTCAACTGATTTGACCCTAAATTGACCCTCAATTAATCATCAATTAGGTTTTTAATTAATTGAATTAGGGTTTGTAATCGATAATCCTTCAACACTAATCAATGCAAGATTAGTTACTTTGAAACCATTGAACCATCATCCAAATTGAACATGACCTGACCCCAAACGGTCTTGAGGTTGTTTGGATGACCACCAAACGGTCTTGAGACCGTTTTCCCATGTTAACATCAAAATCCAAGTCAACCAATTAGGGTTTGGATCATTGGATTGATCACCAAATCAGCAATTGATTACACTCCAACATAGTATCTTTGGATCTTCAATTGCTTAACCATACTCAACCCTAGACCTCCAAACGGTCTTGGGTGACCTCCAAACGGTCTTGAGACCGTTTGGATGAGCACCAAAAGGTCTTGAGACCGTTTGGCTCATCCAACCCTTGGATTCTAGTGAAATTTCATCAAGGTTTGGTCTATTGAGTCGATCAACAAATCATCAATTGATTGCTTTGTAACTTGGTAACTTTGGACCTTCAAATAGGAAACCATACTTAACCCTAGACCTCCAAACGGTCTTGGGTGATCCACAAACGGTCTTGAGACCGTTTGGGTGATCCCCAAACGATTTTGAAACCGTTTGGGCTAATCAACCCAAAAAGTCCAATCGATCAAGTTGAAAATCAACACTTAATTCAATTAGGGTTTGTCTAATTGAATAGCCTTCAACTCATGATTCCTTTGGAATTAATTAACCAAATTTGGTGGGTCATCAACCAACATAATTAGGAACATGATTATCAAACGTTCACCCCTTGGTCAACTCCCCAAAATGGTTTTGAAACCGTTTGGTCTCATGCGGTTTGATGAAACTATTTGCTTCTAAACGGTTTGAAACCGTTTGCTCCCAAACGGTTTGAGAAACCGTTTGAGCATCCCAAACAAGATCGTTTGCCTTAGATATTTAGAGAGGTGTGTGCTTATCATCTTCAACCTCTGAAGTAACGAATCCTTGTGTGGTTTCCACGGTAATTGCATCCATCAACCAAATCAATAATTGTAAATACAGAAATGATCATTATTTGGTATGGAATTGAATGCAATAACAAAATCAAGGGTTCAAGTTATAAAACCCACCTCCAATTGAGATCCAAAGCTCCATGTCCACGGAAACAATGGTGGATGCAACTCCTTTCACCATTCCAAGGCTCGTCCTCAAGGTTTGAGTGAAAAGGAATTGTTAGAATTGAAGAGGGGATCAAAATAGGAAGAAATCATGCATTGATTTCAGATTTCCACCATGAAATCGTGATGAACCAAGGTCAAGAAGCTTACCAACAGGTTGGGGGTCGTCCTCATGACCCGCCCAAGCTCCCTTGGTCGTTCCCCAAGCAAGGAGAAGAAGTGGGGTCGAAAAAGCCTTCCATTTGGCTTGTAAAAGGTTCTTTCATAAAAAAAATCAATGAGAGAGAATGTACTTTGCAAATATCCAATTAACCCCAAAAATGTGGCCGCCTCTTCCCCCTCATATTCCTTAGGGACGAGGGTATCTTGTTTGCCTCTTATTCCTCTCAATTATCCATTATTTAAAGAAAAGCAAATCAAGCACCTTAAATCATTTCATATTAATATCCATATGCGAGTGGATATTTCTTTTTCTTATAAAATTGTGTGTGAGTTATCCACTCCCTTGGATATTTTCGTGGTCCTTGCAAGGCTCAAGGATGTCACACACACATATGAATCCAACCATTTTAATTTTGGTTGAATCCCCTTTAATTAATACATTTATTTTTTCCCTAAATCGAATTAGGGTTTCAATTAGGATTAAATCTTGATTATTTTAATATCAAGATTCTCTCTCCTCCAACTTAATTCAAATGAGGTGCCCCTCTCATTTTATTTGCTCTACTTGATGACAAGAAACATTAGTGACCTTAGTGAAGTGGTAATTTTCATATTGAACCCTAGGTTTTGGGTAAATTGCACTTTACACCAAAACTAGGTTTTAATGCACAAACATTGCTTTATCAACTTTTCCTTGGTACTCAGGCTACCACAGCCATACCTTTGCATCATCTTCATTCTCATGATGATTCAACACATAAGGAACATCTTATCATGCAACATTTGCAATCTAACCCCTCAACTTGGGTAATTTGCACTTTAGTCCAAAATAAGCAAACATTGCTTCAACATTGTTTCAACCAGACCAAAATTGAAACATAAGTTTCTCATGAGCCATAATTACTTTTCACAAGATAAGATTAAACATATAATCATATTTCTTAATCAAAACACCTAGGGTTAAAATGTAACCCAGGTCAAGGATGTTACAATAACTATGCTTATGATGTTAGCTATGCCTGAACTTTTATTAACAATGTTAATCTTTTAATTCAGTAATCATGACTAGTTATTGTTGTTCTTAACGAAGCTTTTATAACTAGCATTTCAATCTTGTCATATTATATGATATATCTCCATAATTTGTTGTAAGCAATAAAAGCTCCAGGTGTGACTTCATAAAAAGAAATCAAAGATAAGATCGAAGCAAATGAAATGTATGTGGTGGTTATGAAGGCACTTCCTTATGATCCTAGAAAATGTCTAAAAAAACTATTACGAAACTACCGAGCAGAGGCAAAAATACAATAAGTAGATACATAAGATTGACTCTTTGAAAGAATCAAATCAGACTACGAAAGCTTGATCAAAAAGGGTTGGTGGAACCCGAGGAAGTTGTCGGGTAGACCTGTAAATGGATGCTCGAAATCCACACATTCAGTCCTAATTTGAGTCCAGAATTTTGAAAAACAATCTGACATCCGCATAATTTGGATTGAATTTCAGATATCAAATTTTGGATCCAAAAAATTTCGGATCGGATATTGGATCGAACTTTTTTTTGGATTTCCATATCGGATATAGTATTATCTACTTTGTATTCGATCTAGTGTTGAGGGACGGAATCCATCTCCGAAAACTCAATTTGTTCCCCTTCGTCAAGTGTGGGAGGAATGTTGGCATACAAACTACTTGGGATTTTCCTCCAACTCTTTTTGGAATAACGTAGACAAAGTAGGAAGAATGGGAAAAAGGAAAGGGACAAGGGTGGTCGTCATTTGGTGCAAAGTCATTTTTTAGAGTTATATCTCTCACTGGGACATGGGTTTCACCCTGTGGGTCACCATATTTTTAGGTGGTTGTCAGCAGTGCCAACAGACATGTGGCAGCAAGGGGGAGTTGTTTTAGAGAACCCTAGAAGAAGTTTGTTTAGTGTCTAGTGTGTCCTAGAGTGAACCTTGTACTCTAATGTTTCACTGATTCAAACTTTTGATAACTTAATGATGTTTGTACATTTATATATGTGGATAACACCTTCTGTATATTAGTTGTGGTTGAGGTCATGGTATAATTGTATAGATACCTAGTATGGTATATGATTTTGTGAAAAGATGTTGGGCCTTTATGTAAATTTTCTTGGACATGTTTGTGAATATAAAATCGATTTTAATATGCCCCTTTTTAGTGATATGATTAATCAATGATCGATCGTGCTTTGGTTTTGAGTAATCTCATTTAGCATGGCAGGCTGCCACATTTGGTGGTTTTAGAGCTTAGGGTTTGCTGAGTCTATAGGGACAGTATGACTTAGGGCTAAGATGATAACTAAGTGATGAACATGACACAAACATAATACATACTTCTTGAACTCAGTACTTGGATGCCTTGGCCATGTATTCAATTCTTGGAGAAAAGGTACATGTGGGACTCTTTGATTATTATCTTTCTAATTACTCTGATCAAGTAGTTAGTTGGAAATAATCCAAAGAGCATAATAAATAAGAAATAATGGTGAAGATGTCTTATCCTTACCCTAAAGAAAGATGAAAATCATATTGTAACTCATCAAAACTTGAATGTTTAGTGGTTAAAGAAAAAGATATGAAACCATGTAGCTTAAATCTAAATCTAAACAAGTTAAAAAGGAGTTCTTGAAACTGTGATTCTAGAAAATGATGAAGTAAAAGAGAGATAAATATGTGATATCAGAATGATTCAAGGTGTAAAAATTCATATAAGAAGAGAACAAATCCAATGATAAGTGTGATATGAGATGGTAAATAAGAACAATAACAGATGAACAAAGTGAAACATGAGTTAATCTCACACCAATCCATGAGTATAAGAAGGTTTTAGGTAAAATTTTCATGACATGTAAAAGAGATTAAATGTAGATAGTCCTTATTATATGAAAAGGATGTAAAATATGATGAACTAACCCTTGATAGGTGAATAAGAAACATGATAACACAAGAGAACACACACAAGAATGACAAATAGTAAAAAAGAAAGAGCGATGAAGTACGATAATCATGTTAATTCCTAAATAGATGGCTAGGAAAAAAAGTAAATGATACATAAAAGATTGTAATTTGCCTATTTATGGTAGAACCAATAATCACTTTCTAGAAACCCCTTTGTATGGTACCGCTGTGTTGTAGGATGTGTGTTCCCCTTGTGATCTTTCTTTTTTAGAATGCATCTTTCAAATGGATCTTATGCCACTTGGTATGCATGGATTCAATGGAATCCTAGGGGTGGATATCTTGTTAAAGCACATGGTTGTTTTGAACTCCAGTTCAAAGATCATCATGTTTGTGATGGGGATGTCTTTTGGGCTTTTCAAGGAGGTGGGAAGATTCTTCCTATATGTTTTGTATTGTCTATGATGGCAAGATGATAAGACAAGGGTGTGAGGTCTCCTTAGCACATGTTGTGAAACCAAGATGATAAGTCCTAGCATCTAGGATGTACCAGTTGTACCTAGGTTCGAGGACATCTTTCTAGATGAGTTTCCTCGTGTTTTTCCTCCTAGAAGAGAGTTTGATTTTGAGATCCTCCAATGTGTTGTTCGAGAAGAAGAAGGATGATTCTATGATGCTTTGCATGGATTATCGATAGTTGAACAAGGTCACAGTGAATAACATGTATTTGTTGCCGAGGATAGATGATTTGTTGATCAGTTGAAAGGTGCTACAATGTTATTCAAGATAGGCCTGAGGTTTGGGTATCATCAGTTGAGGATCAAGGTGGATGACATACCTAAGACAAATTTTAGGACAAGTTATGGGCATTATTAGTTCATGGTTATGCCATTTGGACTAACTAATGCATCAAAAACATTTATGGACTTGATGAATAGGGTTTTTAGATCGTATCCTTAATTGTTTGTTGTAGTGTTTATTAATGACATATTAATTTACTCCAAAAATAGTCAGCAACATGAAAAGCATCTTTGCTAAGTGTTAGAGTTGTTGAGGCAGCACAAGTTGTATGCTAAGTTCAGTAACTTTGAGTTTTGATTAACCAAGGTGTATTTTCTCATTCATCTTATATCTATGAAGGGTTTTGGTACAGATCCAAAGAAGGTGGAGTTATTGCTGGAGTGAAAGTAGCCCAAGACACTGATTGAGATCTAAAGCTTTGTAGTTCTAGCAGGAAACTATAGGAATGGACTGAATGGTTGTAGGAGAAGTTAACGAGTGCTTCAGTGATAGTGTTGCCAAGGCAAGGGAAAGGTTACATTGTTTCTATGATGCTACAATGAATGGCTTGGGAGTGTGATGATGGAGGACAAGAATGTGATTCTTTTTTCACTTTGCAACATCTTAAGAAAAACAAGGAGAACTATCAAACCCATGACCTAGAGTTAGCCATTGTAGTTTTATCCCTAAAGACTCAGAGACATTTATCGAAGCAAGAATGAAAACATGAGATAAAGAAGGTGGATGGTGCTAAACAAGGACTATGATTCTATGATACACTATCATCCTGGAAAGGAGAATATGGTGGTTGATGCACTAAAAAGAAGTCATCTTTATCAACATTCAAAGATAAAGCGTAGTTATGATCTTTGATGTATCACAAATGGGACGTTCTAGTGCCACTTCAGTAGATGAATGTATAGTTGGAACTATCTCTTTTGGTAGGATTGTTGACACAGCTACCAGAAAAACCAAAATTATTATAGAATATTAGAGTTTAGCAACGGGAAGCATGACAGCTTCCATGAGTTAGATGATGTGACATTGTGTTTACATAACCAGACAATGGTTGCATATACTAATGGTTTGAGTAAGATAGTATCTGAGTAGGCTCATTCCTCAATAAACATAGTGTATCTGGAAGTACATAGACATATCATGAACTAAAGAATTTGTATTGGTGACCAGGTCTAAAACATTATGTGGCAAGGGTTGTGACTAAGTGTATAGTTGTCAGTAAGTCTAGGCAAAACATTAGAAGCCTACAAGGATGCAGTTAGAATTTACTACAACCTCTCACCCATAGATAGTTGGTCAGTCAAAAAGGACATTCATACAATTGGAGAATCTTTGAAGAACATATGTCCTACCATTCTTGGCAGTTAAAGTATGTCCGCCTAAGTTTAATTGATTTATTTACAATGACAACTATCAGAGAATCATAGACATGGCACCATATGAATCTTTGTATAGAATATGTTACTGATCACCCGTTTGTTGGTATGAGACAGTGGGCATTAGCTTTTGGATCCTGAATTACTTCAAGAGACTGTAGGAAAAGATTAAGGTGATTCAGCCAAGAGTGGAAGACAACTCAAGACATGAAGAAGTATTATGCCTATAAATGTTGTAGGCTACTAGATTTCCAAGTTGAGACCCATGTATATCTTAAGGTTTTCCCTTGGAAGGGAGTGTTGAATTTCGACAAGAAGAGAAAGTTGGCTCCTGGTTTTATTTGACCTTACGCTATCTTGGCATACAAGTTGGAGTTACCGCTAGAGTTACAAAACAACTTTCATGTTTCCATGTTGGAGAAGTCCACCCTGGTATAGACCATACTATAGCCAATGGAGGTTGATCTAGATGAGGGTGTTTCTCATGTGAAGGGTCATGTGTTGATCCTGGATAACATGTATAGAAGTTCAATAAGAAGGACATAGCCTTAGTGATGGTGTTATGATGTCACCGCAGGGTAGAAGAAACCATTTGGAGGTTAGAGGGTGAGATGCATATGAAGTACCTATCCTTGTTTGCTTTGGATTTCGGGAGTGAAATCCATGTTAGGGGTTTATGGTTACAAGACCCCAAACCTGGATTAAGGCTTAAACATGCTTGATTAACCTAATTGGGTGCTTAATTCCTTAATCAAACCCTGAGTTATGATTTGGAATCATGAGACAAAGATATGTTTCAAGTTTGGTCTAGTTTGGATAGTGTTTGATTATGTTTTGTAATTTATGTGCTTATATGGACTTTTATGCAATTTTTCCATATCTAGGGTTTTATCTATAATTTTCACATGAATGATGTGCCTAACAAATGTTCTTAACATATTAGATATATTTTCATCTTTGAAACACCTAGATGCACCATCGGATGTGTGATTCTTTCTAACTTAGGGTTGAGGACCTACGATTTCCCACCTAAGTACCTAACTCAATCGTTTCACCAAGTGGATATGTAAGGGTATGATCTGATGACACTTTTAATGCTAGAACTTGATGGTTCACCTGAGATGACAATTGATGGTCCTCATATCCCCACAAATTGATGGTAGTTATATTTTGCACAGATGGGACGTTTCGACCTTTGAACACATGGCATACATGCTCTCAACCCTCAATCCACCTTCCTCACTCATCCTAACCTTATATACTTCTCTCCTCTCTTCAAACAAGTTTTTTACACCCCTTCATCTCTTTTTTGTTTCTTGAGAAGTCCAACCCTCATGCTTGGTGGAAGAAGAATAGACTTTAAGGATGAAGCTTGCTCAAGCTTGGTTGCATGTTGCTTTAGGGTTTGGTGCTACCCTCTCTAGGATCATTTGGAGCTTTCTAACCTAGTCTCTTGCTCGAAACAAGTAGGATCATCTTCCTTGTCTTCATTTTTCTTACTTCCCTCCTTCTCTCTTCTTCTTAGGATGAATCCATGGTGTTCTTGGTGGAAGTTCGAGCATGTGGTTGAAGAACATATTCTTTTCTTTATTTTATCCTAGATCCACCTTGACCTTGAAAAAGGAGCCATCTTGGAATGTTTGGAGTGCTAAAGCTAGGATTTTTCTTCTCTCTTTCAAGCTACCTTGCTGGTTGGACATTAAACACCCTGCTTACTATAGAAAGGGGATATACATTCGATTATATTTGGCATTCCACATCGGTTTCTAAATGATGACCAAGTGGGTGACAGTAAAACTCAAACATTTTTCCTCAGTTTGCCCGATCGAAAAAATAAGGTTTCATTGGAGGTTCTTTGTTAAGGAACTACCGACGACGTAACTCATAGGGTGTGATGATATTGTGATATGCTCTGAACTTTCTCATCGATTATTTTGGAATAACCAACGTTGTTAAGATTTCCTCGTCGGTGGTATGATGACAAATAATTGATGCCAAATTACCTGATGTTGGTTTTATCAGTGATGGAACAATAAAATTTTGTGTGTATATCGTCTATTGTTTGTAAATAACCAATGGAGAATATATTTATTGTCAGTTATTCCTAAATAACTGATGGTAAATGTGTATGTTTTTTATATAATAGGCATGTAGACCTACTGTCCAACCTGCTAGCCTGTCTGTAGCCTTGTTCTTCAGAACTAAAAATTCTAAAGAACAACATGCTCTCTACAAGCATCACAGCTTTACAACTGGCTAGCACACCTGCAAGAAAAATATAAAATTATACAAGACACATTGTATCATTATTTTTCAATTCAAATTGCACATAAATCCATGAACTCATAACTCAATTATTTCCATCTCATCCACACTTCAAATTCATACATATATACACAAAAAAACATCATTCTTTTCCTCATATATCACAATCAAATTAGTTCATTCATATATGCGCTTAACATTCAATTCATACTCACAATACATATCAACATCATGCCATCTCAGATTTTATGTCCCAATATTACATATAAACATTCAATTCACACTCACAAAATACATATAAAAAATCTGACATCGAAGTTTGAATCTAAAAAATATCAATCAACCATCAAATTTTTTCATTCAAATCCACATTTCTGATGAAGCAGGTAGCCCACTATTCACATAGGCTATTTACCTGCTCTAATGTATGGGGGTCAATCTTCTCAAAAAATTGCAAAGATAATGAGACTTGTAATTAGATTTGATTGTTTGTAATGAGACTGCTTCATTAAAATATGATCCAAGACTACTAACTTGCATTCTCTATACATTTGATTTGTTCCATGTGATTGACAATCACCTGCATATACAACATCATGTAATATATGCATGCCCAACCGTTGTCTTGTATAGAGGCTTGTAGATTTACAATTACATTAATAAATGTAATCAAGTAGAGTTGGTCATATATTATGCAATTGGAATGAGAAGAATATACATCAAAACTCGTCCAAGTTATAGATTTCTTTTACTTATCTACCTTCCCTCTGCCATCATGAAATTCTTTCACACCCCTATAAGTTAAATTAACATATATGTTGCATTTTTGAATTGTCATTAGTGATACAAACATTAAAAAAGAGAATGGGCACTGGGAAACTATACTTACACATGAATTGCCAATTTCATTGGGTTTCTCACATTTGGTGATAGTTTTTCACCTAAAAGATCAAAGACATACACCCTCCAAGTCTCAAGAACAATCACTAACAATTTTCACTTCATATCTCTGAGTGAATAGAAGGCAAATAAAATAAAATATTAAATCTCACGACAAAATTCTATTCATAGGTTAGACATATAAACAACAAAGCCAAAAACTTACTTTAACATTGAAGGGATCTAAGATCACATTCTTGGAAGCATCAAAATACTTCATTGTGGTAGTCACATATTCTTTGATGTCACTCAGATCTCTAGCTACATCACTAATCAATGATGGCATTAGAAATCCCACATTTGCTATTTTGAATTCGAGAGTCTTGTGATACAAATGATGGAAATATATTATATAACCAATACTCAGTTTATATGTAGAAAATAATTAAACAATTTTCACATATGACGTGGTATTCTCACCGTATCCAAAGTTTTGTCACAGTTATTTTCAATCAATCATACTTAAATACCGCAGAAACATCTGTCAACACTATACCAGTGTTCCACTGTACACTTACCATATCCTCTCCAAGGTTAATCACAATGGTATCTATTTGGTTTATAGTGTCTAACCATCGTGTCAACGTCTGCTAGTGAGAGCCTAATGAATTGAACAACTTCTGTGGAATAAAATGACGGGGCAAAGACTTTGGAACTTTAGGCGACTTCTTAAGTGTTGTAGGTTGCATGTATGTACTCTAATATTAGCTATCAATTATTTTATATAAGTTTCAATATACATTTTTCATACCTAAAGAAATATAGTGAGTCATTTGGGCCACCTAGTAAAGATGCATTATACCTCTCCGACTATGGTGGCATCTAGGTGCTCGTATGGGATAGGTATCTCGCTCATTCCTAGAAATACATGTATGAAACTAACACGATAGTCATCAACACAAAGAGGAATACCATGAACCACATCAGTGTTATTAGCCTTGACATCTGCCTCGATGTTGCCTACTGTAACATTGACAGAAAGATGACATCTTTTGGTTTTCTACATTATATGAAACACAAAATTTAATTTGACAAACATAAATATCGACTTGAAGAATTATTCAATCACAAGGTCATGTAAATTGACTTGAATTGAATCATACCATGGTTGTGCCCTGTGGGCCCGAAGGACTACTCCCAATACACTTTGTGGGTGAGTGATGAACTAGTTCTTTGAGTGCTAGAGAAGCTGGTTTCTATGTCACCTGAGAAACTATATATTTCTCCGAGGCTACATCTACAATTCTCTACATGTACTCTGCATCCACTTCCCCTTTCTTGGCTTGTTTGTACTTTTGTTGGGATCTTTCAAAAAAAGATTTTATCCCATACCCAACTCCAACGCTCCTAATAGTCCATGATGCTCTTTTGTCCCTGTAGCAACTGTCAATTCATTGGGTGTGTCCTCAGGGGTGAACTTTCCCACCTTTGCTTGGGCGGCCAACTCCAACTAATTATCATAAAAAATAGACTAATCATTAAACAATTCGGTGAAAAAATAACATGGTCAATTATTATGAAACCTAGAAATTTACCATTTTATTTGATTCCTCCTATGTTGCTTGGACAGGGATTTCTCTGACTTTGTTTCTCTTCGCATCTATCCACTCAAGATAGGGAGGCACTCGTCCAGAAGCAGTAGAAGACTCAATAGTAGGAGTAGACATAGAAGGCCCTTATTATTTCCTTGCTCTTGTCCTTGCTGTAGATCTCCATCTTACCCTTGCTCTTGTTGTCGATGTAGCTCTTGATCTCATTGTAGCATCCCTCTCGTTTGGCGTTGTTTCCAATAACCACCTAAACCCGACTGGTGGTTGTGCATATTCTTGTCACGCCTCTCTTTTTTATCATCGTGAAGGGTTTGATTAATTCATACAAGTGATATTGGTAAGTAACCATAAGAAATCATAAAAATGTAATTGATTTCAATACCTAGAACACATTTGATTCTCTCTGCCAAACAAACTCCTTCCAATCTTCTTGACTAATATAGTTCCATTTAAGCCAGGGTTCCTTCTTGTCTCCAAAGACATAGTCTCTTGTGATGATTGTTTGCCAATGTCTATGTCTTTTCCCAGCGAGTTGCATAACATACTTGCGATGTAGCTTTTCATAAAGTTCATACCGTCCCTAAAAAGGTTCAACATTCAATACTGTTTAGAAATATTCAAATAAAAGAATAAGAAAAAGACTATAAAAACATAACTTCATCTATCTCACCCCTAAATCCCTCCATATGAGGTCTTTTTGGACCATATTTGTTTGTCTCTGATCCTCAACAAGGAGATTGACTTTGCTTCGAGTAAGGACCCCACAAAAGCTGGCAAACTCTTTAGTAAGTGGTGTTCCTGCTTCATTGAATTCAACAACGCCCTTCCTCCCTTGCCTATTTGTGGCATCTTTCATCACAGTTATCCCTCTAACTCCCTTACGTTTTGGAGGGAGATCACCATCAACACCTTGGTCAGGATGCTCAACATCCTTGTGCTTATGATCATTGTGCTCCTGGTTAGATGTCATCTATAAAATCAAAAGTAAAATTTTGAAAAAAGTCAGATCACATATAAGTCAACACTGGAAAAAAAGTCAGATCACATATGAACAAATAAATATGTTACATAATGCAAAAAAAGTCAGTATACCTTAAACTAATATTCCTTCTGCGTGATCTTCATGTGTATAAACATCAATGTTAGATTCAACATTAACACTTGGTAAACCAATAGAAAATAGACTAGAGTCATCATACTTGTCATAGTACTCTTCTTCATCAATAGGATCTAAAATAAATTGTCTTTTCCCATGATAAACGACAAACCAAATTTATTTTATAGGATCTTTGATATAGAATACATGTTTTGCATGTGATGCCATGATGAAGGGTTCATCTTTCTCACCTTTCCACTCAAAATTCATTATTGTGAAACTGAGTTTGTCAACTACAACTCCTTCATTACTATCAACCCATTACACCTAAATAATGGATCTTTAAACTATGTGTAGTAAATTTCCCATATGTCTACAATGACACTGTAATAAGACACCTTTCCTTCATGTGGACTCTTATCCTTGGCACTAGAAAAATAGAATGAAGATGCCTGAAGGGTGTTACCACTATTTTGGATGACACTTTTATCATCTTGATGTTTTGCGTAGAATGAAAATCCATTTATGTCAAACCCTTCGTAAGATGCAATGTAGATCTTTGGCTTATACGTGAGCCATTTGATAGTTTTTGTAACATTATTTTGTGTTTGAGATAATAGATTGAATACTTCCTTTTTCAATCCACCTAATAAATGTTTGATTATGCTCTGTAGCAAGCCACATTGAACTGGCTTGGGGATAACTTTTCTTGAGCTCATTGGTGTGTTTGGTGATATAAATACCCACATCATCAATGTTGTGTAAAATATACCAGATTACTTGTTCCCACTACTCACGACTGATATTTATATGTCGTTCTCCCAAAATACCTTTTCCAAAATAAATAGTAGGATTCACTACATTAGCAGTAGTTTCGTTACTCACAATTGCAAAAGTCCATAACCTCCCTAGAAAGATAGACCTCAGTGATACTACCTTCAGGGCGACAATAGTTCTGAACATCACCTATAAAAACACTCATGTACCGCTCAGAAGGATACATCCAATGTAAGAAAATTGGACCCAACATTTTCACTTCCCTAGTCAAATGGACAACTAGATGTACCATGACATCAAATAATGAAGGGGGAAAATATTGTTCAAGTTGACACAAGGTAACAACCACTTCTCTTTGCAACTTATCAAGAATCTCATAATCAATTACTTTTCTACATAGAGTGTTGAAGAAGAAATAAAGCCTAGTGATTGCAAACCTTACATGCTTAGGAAGGATAGATTTTAATAGCCACATGCAATATATGTTGCATTAGAGTAGGACAATCATGAGATTTAATACCTATCAACTTCAGATCCTTCATTGATATCAATCTATGGATATTGGCTGGGTATCCCTTTAGTACCTTAACATTACGCA
This sequence comes from Alisma plantago-aquatica, assembly GCA_963693085.1. Lineage (NCBI taxonomy): Eukaryota > Viridiplantae > Streptophyta > Magnoliopsida > Alismatales > Alismataceae > Alisma > Alisma plantago-aquatica. The sequence continues at coordinate 559,316,687 of OY856409.1, forward strand.
AGCACTCACAAAAAGTTATCTTCTCCTTTATAGATAAGGGGTAACAAGAAGGAGGTAGATATGTGAGGTGACTTTTGGTAACTTCTTTTGTTAATTCTTTCCTTATATCCATTTCACGTAGGTCCATTCTAGATTTGATTCCATCTTTAGTCTTACCAAGTATATTAAAAAAAGTGCCAATAATGCTATCACAAATATTTTTCTCAACATGCATGACATAGATACAATGTAAAACTGTCAAAGAACTCCAATAAGAAAGATCTTAGAATATTGACCTCTTTTTGAATAAAGACTTTTCACCTGTGGGGGTAGTATATGATCTCTTACCAAAATGATATACAATGTTTTTTTACTCTTACATAACATCCTCCCCTAACATAGGTTTAGGAGCACTCTGTTCCTTAGTTGAGCCATTGAATGTTTGGCACAATTTTTGATAAGGATGCACCTTTGATAGAAACCTTCGATGACCAAGATATACAGTCTTACCACCATGTTTTAGTCTGATAGAATATGTACTTTTCTCACATATAGGACATGCCTTGGATCCTTTGACAGTGTAGCCAGACAAGTTCACATAAGCAGGAAAGTCATTAATAGTACAAAACAACATATCATGCAAATTAAACATCTATTGGCATAAAGCATCATAAGTCATCACACCTTATCCCCATTAGTTTTGTTAGGTCATCAATCATAGGTTCAAGGTAAACATCAATATCACTCCCAGGTTGTTTAGGGCATGATATCAACAACAACAACATGACATACGTATTCTTCATACACAACCACAGAGGAAGATTGTAAATAAAAAGCATGACAAGACAACTACTATGTTCAATGCTTAATGTTCCATATGGATTCATCCCATCTGCACAAAGTACAAGTCTTAAATTCATAGCTTCTTCGCCAAATCCAGGATACAATAAATCAATTTTCTTCCTTTGCGGGGAATCAGACACTTGTCATAGTATTTCATCGGTTTTTTTCTTTAACTCGGCATGCCAAGATAAATGTGTGCATCTACGCATTAGCAAATAAGCATTGAAATTGGGATATTGTAGGTAGATACAACATCACCTTGGAAGGAGACATGGTATTGGTCTTAACTGATGTCATCCTTTTGTACCTAGACGCCCACATTTTGGACATTCTTTCATATCGATATAGTCCTTTTGAAACAACACACACTCATTTGGGAAAGCATGTATCTTCTTAGCCTCCATTCCCATTGGGCACAACATCTTTTTCGTTGCGTATGTTGAGATTGAAGCTCATTCCCTTCAGGGAGAATATCTTTCAACAAAGACAACAAAGAAGTGAAGCTTTTGTCGCTCCATCTATTGTTAGCCTTCAGAGTATACAATCTCAACATAGCACTCAACTTTATAAACTTATTACAACCTAAGTATAATGGTTTCTTAGCATCATGCACAACGTTTCTAAATAAGGGAGGTGGGTCTATAACATTTACCGTGCAAGTGTTTGGCATCTCATCAACCATGTCTGTCAGAATTGGTTCATTCTCATCAACATCATCAACCATTTCTTCTTGGACACAACTACCACTACCCACATTTGTCATTTCATACTAGGAATCTCTCCATGCATGTACCATTCTGTATAGCCCTGTACAATCCCATTACACATGACATGATCTTTCATTGTGTCAACAATGTCAACTTTCAAGTTGTTGCTACAATTCCTACATGGGAAATAGAACCTATCTCTAGGTTTTTTTTTCTATGCTCCTCTGCAAATCTTACAAACTCATTGAGACAAATAATAAATTCTAGAGTGTAGCGATTTGGTATCAACATCCATGATTGATCCATTTATATATGATCAGATGGGAAATGAGTAGCTCATCATGTTCAAGCTAGTAAGTTAATTTTAGGAAAACATATGTTTGAATAATTGAGCCCTAATCATCTAGTCACATTCAGATTCATGAATGTGTACCAACTATCCCATTCTTGACCACTTCATCTCACTATTTAAGTGTATAATGTGTGTTTGATTTCAATAAATATCGACAACATTTCCTCACGGTTCTCCAAGTACACCGATGTAGATGATCAAATACCCACCTACATATATACCCAGAGAACAAAGGGGAAATGTTGTCGAATTTATTGAAATCAAACACACATTATACACTTACATCCTAAGTGAGATGAAGTGCTCAATAACATTCCCAAATTGGGGACTATCCAAGGTTTACTCCTAATGAGTAAATCTCAGACAGGTTTCTAGGTCAACGACATAGTCTAGGGTTTATAAACTAGACTTTATAGATTAAGAATTCCCAAATTAGGGTTTACTCACATATTACCATGTTACATCATACAACATGAACTCTAAACTAGGTCATGTATGTTCATTACCATGTAATATTGCTAGAGAAAGTACAACTCAAACTAGGTCAACTTGATCATTTTAAATGCAAAAACTATGTACTTGAGATCTTATAAGGAAAATATAGCATATTAGTAATATCTTGGTTCAAACGGGTACACGAAACAAGTTGAGTTACTGATTTCAAAGTTCAATCATTTTATGATGATAAATTAGGCCTAAAACTCACATATGATTGAGTTGCAACACTTATAGTCATGATATCACATAAAAAAATCATCTTCAAGTCATGATAGGTCAAAGATGCATATAAGTGGTCCAAGGCATCAATTACAGTTACTGATTTAGGGATAAAAAATGATCATTTCCAAATTAACAACAAGGAATGGAGGAGGAGGAAGAGAAGAAGAACAAACATGAAGAGGAGAGCAAATAGAGGCAGAGGAGGAAGATGATGAAGGATGGTGACCAGCGGCGACAACAATCAACAGTAGAGTAGATATAGGAGGAAGGCGGTGGCCATGATCATCATAGAAGAGTAGGAGAGAAACTAGCGGCGAGCTTTGGTGATAAATGACGAGCTTTGGTGATCACCGGTGAGCAACAGAGCAGATCAACGGTGAGCAGCAGCAGCAGTGGCGAGCAGTAGTAATGGCGGCAGAGAGGAAAAATGCAACTAGTATCGTCGGAGTAGAAATAACACGGGAAATGTGGGTAGGAAGGAGATAAAAGGTTTTGTTGGGGGTTAAGTAATACATATATTGTCGGTTATATGAGAAAGTAATGATGAAGGATATTTCTTGATGGTTGATATCTCAAAACCACCGACAAATCAAATACATTCGTCGTTAGTTGTCGGTCAAAGACCGACTATGAATCTCGCAACCCAACGATTCTTAACACAACTTTTCTTGGTGGTTATGGCTAGCATAACTGACGATAAATGTCAATTGGGGATGGGAAAAAAATCACGGGACACATAGACCAAACATCTTTGTCATCGGTTTCTAAGGAAAGAACTGATGATAAAGGTTAATTCATTCATGAGGGCCAGATGGAACATGTATCACTTTATTCTTTCAGTTATTTTAATAAGAATCAACTACGTAGATATATTGGAGGCAAATGAAATGCATGCAAAAATTGTGCATGAAATTCTATTTTCGTGGGTGATATATAGTGTTGTTTTTTTTATAAGAGACTAACGGCAAAAAAATTATAGTCTGTGTTTTCTTGGTTGGTCAATCCACGACGATTGTATACTTATAATTGACACTATAGATACTACCTTCGGTTTTCCTTAGAAAAATAACCAACCCCATATCCCCATTATGTAATAGTGAATTTCATCTGTTCCTTGAACATATGTAATAGTAATTTTGTATCCAGATATTGCCCTAAAAACATAGTAATAAGTAAAAAGAGGATTTTTTAGTTGGGTTTGAGCATATGTAGTAGTTCTTGTGTAGTTAAAAGTACCTCTTGATCTTGTATACGTTATTATTTAAAGTAATATACCTAAACCTTGAAAGTTGATGAACCAATGGTTTCCTTGAGTGTTGTAATGATTGCTTCCGCTTGAGTTTTATGAACTGATTTCTCTCATGAATCATGGATCAGTGGTTTGACTCCCCATGCCAAATGATGGTTTATACCTAGTTGCTGATTTTATGGTTTTCCTTCTGCATTTCAAACAATGGTCTCTCTAGCAAGTGAAACGATGCCTTTGTTTTGCTTGAGAATTGATGGCTACACTTCATTCAAAAGTTGATGGTCATGTTTGATACATAAGTTGATGTCCTTCTCAAGTATATGAATGGATGGTTTCATTTGCACCTTGAATAAAAGGTTTTTACTTAGTGCAGAGGACCTGATCTTCACCTAGTTTTAACAAATGGGGGTCTATATAATGTCCACAACTGATGTTTTACCTCACGCTCACAATCGATGGTTTATTTATCACTTAAAACCAATGGCTTGTCTATCTCTAACAACCGATGGCTTGTCTATCTCTCACAATTGATGGCTTGTCAATCTCTCACAACCGATGGCTTACCTATCTCTCACAATTGATGGCTTGTCTATCTATAATTACCGGTGGCTCTTCTACTCTATGAGATGAGTAACCAACTAATATCAAGAAATAATGGCTTCACTTGGTATATGATTTGATGGTTTATCCATATATGGAAACTGATGGTTTTGTTGAAGCCCATGATTCGATGGTTATGCCTTATGTAATATATGAGTCTATATTTGTGCAAACTATGTGAACCGGTTGTCTTGCTAGTGACCATGATTCCATGGTTTTGATTTTTTCTAAATGTATCAATAAACTGATGGGTTACTTAGTGAACAAGATGGGGTTTTATCCAACACATAATTTGATGGTTTTGTTGTCTTTGCACCAATGAACTCCTTTTCCATGGATATAAGTGAATCAATGGTTATATTTTGATTTTGTAATGCTATTGAATCGGTGGTATTGCTTTTGATTGAATTTATCAATGATTTGATGGTCATTCTTTTAGCTAAGTGCCTCAACCATCTCATAGTTTTGATTTGTCTAAATACATCAATAATTTGATGGAGTTTCTAGGAATAAGAATCTATGCCCTTCATTAAGTATGAAATGAGTTATATACAAGAGCAAATGAAACAATGGTAACTCTAATGTTTTCCTAAGTGTTCCAATGAACTGATGGTTTGCCCATGTGTTTCCTAGTGTGATAAAGAACTAGTGGTCATCTATGGATGTTGATTTGTAATGTGTATCCAATTTGCATCGTTGAATCATTCTTATAATGATTGAAGGATGATAGTTTAATATCTTTACCTTCCTCTAATGTTGATATGATGAATAGATACAATTTATATTGCTAAATGTAATTGTGTTATGTTACTATTGGAAATTTCATAACTATTCCTTATGAATTGATGAACCCTGATGATGGGTCTAAAGGAAATAAGTGTGTTGATGACATGTTGAGCCCTCTATAGGGCAGAGAATAATGATGTACCTGGGGAAGTAATTTTTTTTGTCCTAAATGGCTATTGGGAATGTGTTGATCCATAATGGAAATACAATCTCTTCATCGATGGTGATGAACTAGTACATACCCTATGATGTTTTGATAAGGAACATGTCTCATACGTTTTATATCTTCTAGAGTTGCGATATACCGGTGTTTTGTAGAAATAATTAGGGTTTGTATGTACCTTAATTTATGCAGCCTAAACTCATCCAATTGACAATGACTAATAAAGTGAAACATTAATCATGTAGTGCCTTGTTCCGTAAAACTACTCCTGTGTTATAATTTGATGGATAGGGAAATGAGTATTCCAAAAGGGAAACTCGGAGTCATATATTATTGAGTATATCTAGGTGTAGGGAGGGTATATCCTTGTCATCTTGATCCCAAGGTTATGGATAATGGTCAAGGCCATATCTCAGATGAATATAAATATGTATATGTGATGTGATTGAGGACAGTTGTGGTTGTACCTCGAATTAGGGGGTTGAATACCCTGATTTCTAGTGGCGTGGCCTATGTACTAAGGGTGGACTAGGTTGATTGTAGCTTGACTAATACATCATTTTGGCAAACTCATACTGACTGAGGGGAAGAGATCTCAGGACTTCATCTCTCCTAGATCATGTACATAACTGATTGCGACTTTGCAATGGTTAGTGGTACGCCTCAAACTCCCCAGGGCTTAATAAAATATGTAATTCATCCATGTAGTATATATGTTAGGGGTATGTAGTGATTCACATTGGGTGATAACCCTTCATTTGCATCTTAAAATATTTAGATGATGTATAATGCAGTAAGAGAAATCAACTGTGCTTTTAATGTTAGCCATGGCTATGATGATATATATGCTTTTGATGTTAGCTATGCATAATCTTTTGTTAACAGTGTTACTCTTTTAATTTAGTAATTAAGACTCTAATTATGATTGTTCTTAATGAAGCTTTTATAGTTGGAATTCTAATCTTGTCATATTATCTACTATATATGTTTAAATGCATAATCGACTATAAGCAATAAATGTTGTTGAGAGTTATATTTCTCGTTGGGACATGGTCTCACCTCGTGGGTCACCATATCTTTTTAGGTGGTCGTCACCAATGCTAGTAGACCTATGGAAACAAGGACGATCTGTTTTGGAGAACTCTAGAAGAAGGTTGTCTAGTGTCTAGTGTGTCGTAGAGTCATCCCTATACTCTCATGCTCAGGTGAGAAATTTTGTATATGATGTTTCAATAGTTCAAACTTTGATAGCATTATGATGTTTGTACATGTTATATATGTGAACAATACCTTTTGTATATAAGTTGTGGCTGGGGTCACAGTATAATTGTAAAGATGCCTAGTATGGTATGTGATTTTATGTGCCTTTATGTAAATGTTCTTGGACATGTTTATGAATATTAAAATTGGTTTTAATTATGCCCCTTTTAAGTGATGTGATTAAATCTTGATCGATCGTGTTTTGGTTTTGACTAATCTCAATTAGTGTGGCAGGTTGCCACAGTTTCCATAAAGATTGTGATTGGGTGTGATAAGAATCATGCTATGCATTGTGAGTGATGCACAAGGTATTTGTCTCTCCCACATACCGGGAGTGATATCTAGGTCTCTCGATAAGTGAGAATTGAGAAAGACATGACGATGCTCATGTGAGTCAGTATATAATATTGGATCATATGTATCTTGCTAGTGTACTTGGATATCAATGAACTTAGATCAAACATAATGAGGATGACGTGTCCATGCCCCTAGTCAATCTAGATATCTACGACAAAAGGATTATGCAACATGGTAATAGTGGTTGTTGTTGGCATAGTCTTTCCTGACTAATCCTATTACTTGGGTAGAAATAGTGTGTATATAGACACCGCTCATTGGTTATGGATCTTAATATTGATAAGTGATCTCATTGCCAATGTATTATAGTGCCTACATGGTCACATGCATAGAGATAGCTTGAAGAAAATATAATTGGACCTTATTGTAATTGTTATAAAAAATCTACAGATAGGAAAGTAAGTTTTGAGGACCTAAATAAAATATGGATCTGGACCTAAGAAATAAATTTACATAAGTCAAGGAGTCCACAACCTGGCCGAACAGGGTTTAAAAAACCCTGACACTCCACTCCTCTATATATATAATATGAGAGGAGGCCTTCGGGGCATGCACTCAGATTCTCTCATTGTTGCCTCCTAGGTTTGAGAAATCGTAAGAGCATCTTGGAGAGATAAAGAGGGAGAGGCAGATACTAGAAACTTTGGCCATCTTCAAGCGATGTGGATATTATGGAGACAATTTTTTATAGTAGATTCATTCTAGATAAAGATCTTCACTGACGACATGCAAATCGAGGTGTCATAGGACGGTGCAATCCACCATAGGCATGGATGGTGGAATGACATGATCCTACAGGCATGCAAATAGAGGAATGGTCTCCCCTACGGAACGCTATGACCCTCCACCTAGAGTACACAGATTGAGATAGAGAACCTCTGTGGTGGAATACTGCAATTTGTCGCATACGTGCATGGTGGAATAGTGTGATCCACTAGAGGTGACTTCAAGACCAGATATTGGGTCAACATAGCCATATGTGTGACCTTGGGATATGTGCAAATCACTGGCAGATTCCCATGACCTTCCATTGATAATCACAAGAGGATTGCTGGGATAAGACAAAAGAAAAATAGCTTTGTTGCATGCATTCCAAGGTGGCTCCTAAAGTGCCAGATATCCCAGAAAGGAGTTCTAATTACTAATCTTGTGTGATTCAAAAGGGGCATACATTGGAGGGTCCAGAACTACATTGAGCATTACAAGTTGAATCGTTGGAACCTATTCCACAATAAGGTATAAAGTTGTAGATGTTAATATATTTTTGTTGCATTAGATGGATCTTGCTCAAAGGATCCTCAAGAAAAGTTGTGTTCCATTGTGTTTTTCACTCCCGAGATTCATACAAAAGATACGAAGTTTGGTTTTAATAAGAGATGTGTGAAAGCCTTCACTAAACTCAAACTTAAGTTGTCTTCGGTCCCTATCATCACTTCGTTGGATTGGAAATTACTTTTTATTTTCATGTTTGACACTAGTGACTTTGTTGTAGGGCTTAATCTAGTATAGTTTTCTACATCATTTATTGTGCTAGTAAGTTGCTTGATGAAGCTCAAATCGATCATTCCACCACTGAGAAAGAACTTCTAGTTTTATTCTTTTCTTTTGATAAGTTTTCACAGTACCTTGTAGGGTCTAAAGATATCATTTACACAGATCATGCTACTCAAACTTACTTACTTCGAAAGAATGATGTCAAGCAAGGATAACTCCAATGGATTTTTTTGTTATAGAAGTCGTATTGTGAAAATAAAGCTAAATCCAGTTCATTAACTATTGCAGATAATCATCTATCTAGGATGGAGGACATTTAGGATCAAACACACACCTTTCTTGATGAGAGACTCTCTAGAATCCAACATTTGACTCCTGGTTTGTAGACATAGAAAATTTCTTAGCATGGGATATTATAACTAAAAATCAGAGTTGGTAGGAGAAGAAGATATTCTGATCTAAAGCTAAGTTCTATTTTTTGGTAAGTCCCATACCTTTATAGGATATGTATTGATGGTATCATTCATATGTGTGTGAAAGAAGAAGAAACTAAGAATATTTTACATAGTTGTCACACATCATCGGTATATAGGAGACCACCACAGTTTGGAACCATTGGTATGATCATCAATCATGTTTTATTGGCCCAATATACTTAGCGATGCCCACCATTATGTGACTTAATATGATAGTTTCCAACGTGTATGGAATATATTCAAGAGACATGAATTACCCTTGCAATCCATATTAGAGGCGGAGATATGTGATGTGAGACATTTATTGTATGGGCCCCTCAAAAGTCATGTAGTTATGTGTATATCATTTCAGTGATTCATTATGTGTCTAAATGGGTAGAATTTATCCCAACTAGAACTAATGATGCTAATGTTGTTTATTGTTTTATTAAGAATAATATCTTTTCTAGATTTGGAACATCAGTAGCTATTATTAGTTATGGCGCAACAAATTTTTACAACTAATATATTGACAAAGTTCTAATAAATATGGTGTCAGATCTCCAACCCTTACCAATCATAGACCTATGGCCAAATGGAGATTTCAAACAGAGAATCTAGAGAAACAACGTCCAATTTTAGGAGGGGTTTTTCCACACTCCTTGATTATATTCCATGGGCATACAAGACTACCTTTAAACTTCAATATGTATGTACTCGTATATACTAGTTTGTGGGAAAGCTTTTCATTTACTCATTTAACTAGAACATAAAGCATATCAGGCCATCAAGGAACTAAACTTTGACATAAATGCTATCAAAGAGGTGAGATTGTTCCAATTGAGTGAACTGGATGAGATTAAAAATGATGCCCATGGAAGTTCAAAATTTTTTAAACAGAGGACCATGAAAGGGCATGAATAAAAATCCTAAAAATGATTTATAGCTCCTTTCTAAGACTTTTTCCTAGAAATATGGAGTCATGATGGTGATGAATGCATATTCATCATGGTTTTAGTTGCTTTTTTAGTCTAGTTTTGCATTCATTTCCATCATTTTAGCTTAGAAATAGCTTGCTTTTATGCTTTCTGAATTTTATGATACTCTATAGGATTATAATCCAAAATGTAGTTTTCATGATAGGTTTGAATTTTGTTCTTCACACCAAGAGATGGTAGTCCCGCTAACTGACTAGCGAGCCCAAGACACTTTTGATAAATGGACATTTTTTTTGTGGATTTATGCCTTCATTTATCAATGTCTTCTTCAAGAACCATCTTCATCAGAACAGGCCCGATGACCCACGTTGATATCCCCCCGCGTGTTTGCATCTCCCAAGAACCATGTCGGTCCAATGAGAACTCAAACTGATGCCTAGCCTAGAGTCGAGCATCCATGGCCAACCCTCTAATGAAAAGGTGTATGTGATGACTGACGACTCTCATGACTTTCCACCAGTCAACCCTTAATGGAGATCCTACTGAATGATCAGCCTATTATCGAGTGTTGATGACTGACCACCGACGAGAACCCTATGTTGAACCTCTAATGGAAATCCTACATCCATCAACCACTAAAAGTACAAACAACGAGCTTTATGTTCCTTTAATGGGATCCTAGTGTCGAACACCGATGAAGTTACTTCCTCATAGACTAACGAGCGTCCTACCCTCACCCTCCAATGAGTGAGGAGACTCCACAAACCTATGCCCATTCTAGACCTCAACATTGATGGCCAATGTGCACTCAGCCTCAGAAAAAACTTCTACATGCCTCCACTAATGGGATTCTTGAAGGTCATGAGACTCTTTGTCTACCTCCTTTTGTCAATCCTTTGTATCCATGGTGGTTGAGACTCAAGTAGAAAGTAACTAGGAAGGGTTCTGAAACCTAGACCATGTCTGTAAATATTAGGCAACTCCACCATGAAAGGGATCCACCCCCAATGCTACCAGTCTACCAAAATCAGCTATGAGCAATGAGATACTAACCTCCATGAAGGCTTCAAGACTCTAACTTTGAAGGAAGTTAGAACCAAGGCTTCTTATGACCATCAACCCATCATCATCCATCATATGATTCATCTCCGTCATAGTATATCCAGTCTATAAGGAAAGGAAATTACCAAACTTTTAAATCACCTCTAATGAATGTCCAGGAGTTGTTCTTCCTGCTTACTTGATACCTTTGATCCCAAGTTAGAATACATGCTTCCACACACCAGGAATGTGATTTCATCTTCCACTGTGACTATGGCTTCCTTTCTCTACTTCCTTGTTGTACTTGATACTATTTT